>ML796600.1:69097-87069 GCA_009831015.1 Picea engelmannii
GGGTTAGGACCTTAACAAATTGAGTGGCACCCAATTATTCATTAAACTGGATCTTTGTTCGGGCTACCACCAGATACATATGAAAGAGGTAGACATTCCCAAGGTTTCCTTTAGAATTCATGAGGGCCACTATGATTTTTTAGTCATGCCCTTTCGCTTGTGTAATGCCCCCTCCACCTTCCAAAGCCTCATGAATCATGTCTTCTATCCTTTTCTCTGCCATTTTGTCTTAGTTTTATTTGATGATATCCTCATCTATAGAAAAACCTGGACAAACCATCTTTCTCATGTGGATTGAGTTCTCCATCTACTCTCTCGGAACCAAGTTTTCCTGAAACAGTCTAAATGTGATTTTGGCACCTCATAAGTAGAATACTTGGGTCATTTGGTTGGCAAAGATGGCGTCAGGGTGGATCCTAAAAATATTGAAGCTATGCAAGACTAGCCTCACCGAAAGACTCTTAAGAGATTTCATGGATTTCAAGTTTGTTAAGAATTATGGGAAGATTGCAACACCTCTCACTTCTCTCCTAAAAAATAACTCTTTCACTTGGACTCCAGCCACCGCTCAAGATTTTCAAACATTGAAGATAGCCATGTGCACCACTCCAGTCCTCGCCCTATTTCACAAAGACCTTTGTGTTGGAATGTTATGCCTCAGGGAAAGGAATTGGTGTTGTCCTTATGTAAGAGGGTCGACCTTTAGCCTTTACCAGTAAGCAACTATCTGAAAGAAATATGGAAAAATCCATCTATGAAAAGGAAATGTTGTCTGTTATGCATGTCGTTGATCTGTGGTGCCCTTATCTATTGGGGCAATGTTTCCAAATTAAGATAGACCATCAAAGCCTCAAGTATTTTCTGGAACAACGCATTTCCTCCCTAGAACAAAAAAAATGGGTGACTAATATCTTTGGATATGATTATGATATCATTTACAAGAAAGGCAAAGAAAATGTGGTTGCGGATGCACTTTCCCGCAAATATGAAGATGAAGGATCCCTTTTTTCTCTTTCATTCATTGTCCCAGATTGGCTCCAAGCCGTTCACCAGGAATGGCTACAAGATCCCAAAAGTTCGCAGCTGATCCAACAATTGCAGTCCAATTCTCCAGCTTCCCCAGGGTACTCTTGGCTCCATGATGAACTTCAATACAAAGGTTGTTTGTATTTAAGTAAACAATCAAAGATTAAATCCACGGTACTTTCTGGGCTTCATGCTACACCCACAACAGGGCACTCCGGGTTCACCAAAACCTATGAGAGGGTCAAACATTCCTTTTTCTGGGATGGTATGAAACATGATGTTGTTCCTGAGACTATACTTAAGGCTCAAAGGTACAGTGTCAAGGCATCTGAAAGTATGTGAAAGATGGGTAAGAGAGTAACGTCAACCTTCGGTAAAGGAAACTAAGGAATATTTCTACGTTGGCGTTGTCTAGCTTCCAACTGTTCCTGAGTATTTATATCTTGTTCAATGGCTACCCATGAACATTCAAGTTCGTCCTGGTTATTAGCAGTTTTAAGGATTATGTCAAAAAGGTTTAAGGAAATATGTGTTTGGTTCAATAGTCCGGGTTCGATATTGGGTTGTGTTGCTGCAGGGACAGTCATGGAGAAACAGTAAGGGTATGAAAGGATTTTATGAGAGATTAAATGCTGCCTCGATTTGGTTGAATAAAAGAGAATTTTATGTTTTAGGAACAAAATGAAAAATGCAAATTGAAGGCTCTTTCCCGTAACTGTATTATATTTTAGTAAAAGGTGTGAGATGAGAGAAATACATTTAGCTGCATATAACACAAGATTCATGTTAAAGAGAAACTCACATATAAACAGAAGAGGAAATTAGTAAGGAAATAACTGACATAGCAAAGAAAATATATAGATTTTTGTAAGTGCAGATTGGTCTTACACCCGCTGATAGCTGGTGTAGAGGAAAGACAATAAACAATTTCAAAAAACCGAAATCCTTTCGTTATAGTAGTGGACGTACTAAAGTATTACGAAGCACATCAATTATGAATAATGTAATGAAATGAAACATGAAATAAAAAGAAACAAACTTGTAACACAGTCTGGACGGAATCGAGAATCTCCAGATTTGCTTATATTAACTTCTCGAATGCAAAAACTCTATTACAATTCAACACAAAAAGGTCCAGCCTTGTTTATTTCATTCTGTGATATATTTATACAACTTTACAGATCAGTTAGGCTCTCAATGGTTACAAAAAATCAGTTACAACTGGGAGGAGCGCAATCGCTCCCTTTCTCTTACTCTATCTTCACTTGGTGCCAGGTACTCATCTTCGCGTAGATTCGGTGTATGCAATACATCTGTCCACAAATTCAGATATGAGCTGTGAAGGTTCCGCTTGACAGCTGGCCTCGGTGAAGTAGCATTCTCAAGCTAACTGCTGCATCTTGTCCCCCATTTGTGCATCGACGATGTCGAGGGAACTTATTTGCGCGCTGGGTTGGATCAAATGCTTATCAACTCGAGCCATGTTCACCCTGTCTATCTGAGAGATATCTGCCAAATCTCTCTCCTCCTTCTCTTTCAAATCGAGCGAGATCTGTTCTACATTCATCTGTATTAAAGTTTCGGCATCGCCTCCAGTGTCCATACCCAACAACTCGCCCTCTATAGAATTGAAGGCTTCTTCTAATGAATTGGTCACTTTTTGGGCTTGTTCCTTGCCTAGGGTAATGTTATGCTCCCAATCCTTCAACAAAATGCTACCTCTAGTTTGTTCTGGGAGAGTGAGTTCGGGGGAACCTACCGAAACTCTGTCATTCGTGGCTATTACCGCCTCTTGGAAGGCAACCTGAGCCGCTCCTGCATCTCTTTCTCTGTCAGTCAGGTTCTTGGAAACTCGGTGCATCAACAGACAATCCTCTCGGATTGTTCCTACTTTGGAGAGCAAACTCTGTTGTGCATAAGAGATCTTGCTCTGAATCTAGGTCGCTCGGGATTTAAACCCCTTGACATCGATCACCCTACTTTCAGTGATCTCCACCTGAGCCTACATCTCTACAATCATAGTCCTCTACTGACCAGCCTGCACCCGACCGTATCGAATCACTGAATGTGCTTGTTCCAAGTTGGTTTTGAGCACTTCTATTTCCTTTTTATCAGCTAGTCGGGCCAGTTCTATTTCCCCACTCACCTGACCTTTAGCGCTTTCTGTGGCCGAAGCTACTCTGGCTTCGAGAGTCTTAATCAGACAATTCTTTCTTTTGAGCTAATTTTTTAACATCCCGACCGAGAATTGATTCGCCGATGCATATGCTCCTAGCGTTCCAGCGATCTCTGTGGCGAATTCCTCATTCTTTTTGTTCTTTCCATCGGTCATAACTTTGAATTTTTTAGCAGTCGATCCTTCATCCTGGTAGAACTCCCTTTTCACCACCGATTTTCTCTTTTTCGAAGAAGAACTCGTTTGGAGGAAGTTCTTCTGCTCTAATAGGCCTTAGCTCCTCATCGAAAATCCATCCTTCTTCTATATTTCCTCGCGTCGATTGCAAGGTGGTGATAGAAGTGATGGGTTCCCCGATCTGTTTCACTACCTTTCCTGGTGTGACGACCGAGTCCTGCTTCTTCGGAGGTTCAAGGGTCTTCGTCTCAGTTTCCGGCTTCTGGGTCTCTGGCGGGTCCGGATTCTGTGTCTATGCTTCAGGCTTATTCGTTTGATCCCCCTCGTTATGGATTTTTCCTGAACCAGAAGTTGTTTCTTTCGGGCCTTCATCATCCTTCAGTTTCGTCTCAGAAGCACTAGGGCTCCCTCCTCGCAACACAGCAGGAAGACAACTTCGTCTGTTTTCCTGAAATTTTAATACAGAGGCCATGTCTTCGGGTGCTAAAGATCGGATCTGAACTAGCACTTCCGCATAAGATCTCGCCCCTCGAAAAATGTCATCCGAGGGTGAAAACTTGTGTTCAAACCTCTTCAGCCCACAATTAGCTAAATGGTTGCTTACAATTTTCTGAGGATCGTGTTTTTTATATTCAATGGAGACCAAACTCAGGTCTTCTAGGGCTGCAACCTCAGCTTTAGCATGCCCAAAATCCAATAAAGAATAATAATTTAGCCGAACAGGGAAAAACGGCCATACCTTTTTCGAAGATGCTTTGAGCTCTTTACTCACCCCGCCAATCACTATTTGTCGGGCGATCTCGCGACAAGCCAGCTTGTCGAGGATGAACAATGGTAGTGCAAGCGGGGGAACAACAACTCCAAAAACTCTGAAATAGGAAAACTATGCTTCTACGTACCAGTCTGCTATACCAGTCAGATTTGCAGCAATGCTGTCTGAGATACGAGGTGGCGAACGACCAAAAATGGTGATGTGCAGGGGCACCATCACCCAGTTGAAAATTTCGTAAATAAATTTGTCCGCTTTATTCTCCCACAGCTTGTCGTGATACTCATGTACAGTTTTTTCTTGGGCTGGATTCCAAGCCCAACTCATCAAAGGGAATGGTGTCATGGAACATACCGCGTCCATGATATATGCAGACATGAAAAATGATGATGGTCTCCAGCTTTCCTTTTGCTCCTGATACTCTGTGACCCTGTTGGCCAGACTATCTGAGAGCATCTTTGCCCAATTAAACGAGCAACCTTCTGCAACCCGAAATATGAGAGGAACCCATGCGATGTATAAATGCGAGGTGTCTTCTCTCCCAAAAAGCCGACATGTCATCATGGCCACATATTTATACTGTGGCTCCAAAGAAGCGATAGAATATACACCCTGGTCATTAGCTCTAAAATTCGCGGAACGCGAAACCCAATCTTTAATCAAACCAGGCATGGTTTTTTCATATTCAGTGCACTCCTTCTGTTTGAATCTCTCCAGGAATTCAACATCATACGTGTATTTAGATGTTGTCGGGAGTTTATACATGGTTTGGATGTGCTCTAGTCTAAAAGTCTCGACTGTGACCCGCTGGTTGTTCATGATAGTTATGGTGGGTAAGTCTATGTGATCCAACGCCCATCGGATCATATCATAATAGGGAAGCAACCATGGTCTGGTTGCTACCTTGTGCATTCCATATTGAACGACAATATTGTATTTAGTGTTCAAATCGTCCTTTTCATTTTCGTCAGAGTCTGAATAATTCACCAACTCAGTTTGTAGAATATCTGAAACAAACGACCAGCTAGGGATTGAATCAACACTCCGGGGTGAAGTGTCAGAGACATTATCCGAGCCTTGCACTGCCACCTCTATATTCACCTTTGCCGCTTTCTGTGGAGCCATGGACGAAACTTGTGTTTTCGCTCTCCTTTGATAAAACTGTGTATACATGCAGAAAATAGTTAACTTAGAAAATGACGAGCTCTGCGTGCTTATGAAAAACGTTTTCATTATAATAAAATGAGACTCCTGTATATATTTGAAAATTCTGTACTCTTCGAAATAAGTCTGTCAAATCGTAATTAGAAACAAATTTATTGCGTAAAATCCGATCTTATTTATTCGTGGATTCACCCTAATTCTTCATTAATGTCATAAATGTTTGGCGGTTTGACAGGCAGTGGGGGTATGGAGAGCAAGTAGCCACCTCTGGAAAAGTGCAAACCTCGATGTGCGGGACATATCTTGCTTTATTTTAAAATATTCAAACCTAGCAACGTTAATAATTTTCTCTCTTTTCACAGCATCGTGGATTTCCTTTCAACATTTTGAGTCTTCAACTCGCGAGATTGTGAGGACCGATTTTGGCTTAATTAACATTTATCGCGATTTGGAGCGTCATTAGTTTCTTAATCACTTATTCGCTATATTGCGACTCAGAACTTCGAAGACAAGTTTCTGGGAGGTTAGTACACCGAGTCGCGAAACTGCGAGATGGTGATAATTAAGACTAAATTAGGGGGAAGAAAAACTCAGATTAGGTAATTAATTAATCGTGTTATAATTATGTCGCGACTTCGTGAGTCAGAGTTTTAAACACCGTAACTTTCTAAAAGATAGTGCTGAGTGGCGAAACGTCGAGAATAGATTTAACCATGGTTAGATTTTTACCTTTAATCCTTGACCAGGGTTATCACAAAGTACCTCGTGTTCTCGGCTCTCGGGGCTGTAAAGAAGAACATTTGGGTTTGACAAACGCCAAGGCGTGAAACCCCGACAACGTCTAATCACTGAGTTACGAAACCTTACCCAGGTTTCCGTCTCGAGTGAAAAATTAAAATGAGTTCGCCATTTCGTGACTCGGGCCGTGTGAATTCAAGGATTAAGGTATCCGACTGCGAGATCCTGAAATAAAACCAAAAAATCGAACGTTCTTACAAAAGTGGACTTGTTTTGAGGGGAGAAAAAGCATCGCTGCTTATTCGACAAGGTTGCATAGTTTTTTCAAATTTTCGAAGGGGGGGGGGAGGAAATCAAAAGGACCTCTTTAGATTTCAAGTATCAAAGATTGAAAATTGTGAAGGGTAAAAATAAAACAAGGGCAGCTCCAACACATGACATTCGTAATTTTTTCGCTGAATGTGATGTATGTCAACGCAACAAGGGAGAAACAGTCAAATCTTCGGGCACACTACAACCGCTCCTGATTCCACCTGTTATTTGGAAGTATATCTCTATGGATTTTATTACCGGCTTACCCAAATCGAGAAATAAATCAGTCATCATGGTGGTTGTTGATCGCATTTCCAAGTATGCTCATTTCTATGCCCTTCAACACCCGTTTACAACATCCACGGTGGCTCAAATTTTCATGGATCAAGTCTTCAAGCTTCATGGCATGCCTCATTGTATTGTTTCTAATCGCGACTCGACTTTCACAAGCAATTTTTGGCAAGAACTGTTCAAGATACAAGGCACTGAATTGCATCTCAACACAACTTATCATCCCCAGACTAATGGCCAAACAAAAGTGGTCAACAAGTGTTTGGAAACATATTTGAGGTGTTTTGCCTCGAAAAATCAAAATTAGTGGGCTCAATGGTTACCTCTAGCTGAATGGTGGTACAACATGTCATACCATGCAACTACATGCATGACTCCTTTTGAAGTAGTATATGGACAGAAGCCACCTTTAGTTCTCTCATACTTACCAGGTGCCTCGAAGGTCTAGGCGGTTGACCTAACACTTACATCTCGAGAGGCTATTCTCTGTACACTCAATGAGAATTTGGTCATGGCACAGAATCACATGAAGCAATAAGTAGATCAAGGTCACTCTGAACGTCAATTTGCCAAAGGGGATCAGCTGTTTCTTTGACTACAACCTTACAAGAAAAATTCCCTCAAGGCCAAGCATTGTCAGAAGCTAGCGCCCAAATTTTATGGTCCTTATACCATTCTCAAGCCTGTGGGACAAGTATCCTATCAGTTAGCTTTGCCCAGCCATTCGAAGATACATCTTGTTTTTCATGTTTCATGCTTAAAGAAGCTTGTTATCCATAAATTTGGTTGTCATGATGATGCAATGATGATGAAGAAATCAAGCTCTTCACTAGAACACTTTCCTGAGAAAAGTTACCTTTGTCTCTTCCCAGAAATCATATTTTTAAGAGAGGTTCGCAGGCTACCTATATATTTTCCTACGAGAATGAATGATTCTCACGGGTTGCATTAAGATGGGGTGCGAGAAGTTCACACTGTACCTAACTATCAGGGTGCGAACATCTTCTAAAGGAAGGAAAAAGATAAATTCTCGAACCTTATAGAAGGGAATCTTCTAGAATGATGAGTTGGCATTTGAATGGTTATCTAAGTACTAGTTTTCCTGATATATTGGGATCATTCCTATCCTAGTAACTAATCCATTCTCTCTTATAAATTGAGGGGAATGCTCATGGAAAAGGTTAAGCAGCAAATTAGCAAGACATTTATTGGATAATTAGTGTAAGATTGTATGAAGGACTAATGCTACAGTAGCTAGAGACACCAACAAGGTTATCAAAAGTAGTTGATCTTCTTCATGCATGAGCAAGTGTGTGTGTCAGATCTAGGAGCCATTGAAAGGAGGCTTGCAACATCAAGGCTCAGGTTGTAAGTTTTTCTTTCTATCAATATAATACAGTAATGTGTCCCTTTCCCATAAAGTTGATTGCACTTTATTACATAACTCCTTGATCATATGTATAGATTAACTGTTGAATATATTGAGTTGTTTTCACTTCGATTGGTTTGAGATGTCTTGGTCTGGACTGTGCAAGAGAATTGGAGAGAAATTGGTACAACAAAGACCTAAGGAAGTGATCATACAGTATGTTCATGATTCTCGCCTCCTAGTTCATTCAATAGTTAAAATCTAGGGAAAGAGTATCATTCTGTCCTATTTTGTTCTAGATCCAGGTGGATCTAGGGAGATCGGTTTGTGTCCGCACTTACGAATTAATCCTGAAACAAAATTGGCGACTCCACTGGGGACCAATCCCATTTTTTGGTGGATATTTGTATTTTCTGTGGCCATTTGCTCCAGTTTCATTTTTCTCTTTTCTTGTCAGTCTCTGAGTCCTCAGGATATCCTGAGAGACCTTCTGGGTCTAGAAGCCTTTGTCAATTTATCTTTCATTTTCAAAAAATTTGTCATCTTCAGGAGTTCTCGCACTGTGTTTAACTGCAGCCTGCGAGAACTGGTCAAGTTTGCACCCTGCTCATAGATTTCAGTGCGAGGTGTTCACACCTTGATCAAAGGTTGCCTGCAAGAATCATAGGTTCTCGCACTGTGTTACATTCCTTTCCTGCGAACAGTCTTTTCAAAATTTTTGAAATTGAGTTTTTGTCTTTTTGACTGCCCAGATCAATTGAAATACATCTTATTGGCTTCTTGTACTTTTGATTGATATGTTTCTTTCTTTCGTTTGCATGCTTGAACAGTTTTAGGGTTTCAAGGTTTTTCTTGTCCTTTGTAACTTGACTTTCATTTCTTGACTCTTATTGGCGATTTCATTCTCTCTGACTTCAAGCGCTGAGTGTGTCTGATTGGTTGAGAACCAAGGATTGGTTGAGAGTTAAGTGCTTGGTGTTTCTCATTTGCTTGATGGTTTGAAAGAACATTTTCGTTTGCATTGAGAAGACTAATTGGTTTTCTTTTTGTTTTTTCTTTCATTGAAAGAGTTGATTGGGTTGTTATTGCTTGATTCTTTATGATTTGATTTTTATGATTTCTCAATGATATAGTGAGAATTCTTTTTGGAAAGTGAACAACTAGCTTTTCTTTCAAAAACATTGTTTTTGTCTTTTAGAAAACATTGAAAAAATCAAATTTTAGAGTTTGTTGAAGTATTTGAAAAAGACGCATAGAGATCGTCCTTTGATAAATGATTGTTTTCATTGACATTTGAAAGGAAATTGTACATTGCATTGTAGTACAGGATTGATTTGGAAAATCTTCTCTCTCTCCCATAAATAGGATTCATTGAATGAAAAGTATTATATTTCATTGTTATCCTTGCATTATTGGAGTTAGATTCATACAACACGAGTTTCACTTCYGTTACCTTTGAGTAAACAACAACTTTTAAAAACAACGCGTAATCTTAAAATTTATCTAGTAACTCTTTCTAGGGCTCTTTTACACCAATATTTAGCTAGGCTAGTGCTTTGGAGTAGGAAGAGAGATACACTCTCCAAAAGCTCAAAACACACAATAGCATCTTGAGTTAGGGAGTGTTAAATTCCATTTGTAGCATATTGTCCTGGGAAGCCCTTCTAACACAAGGGTCAAGCACTAGGTCGCATTGGTGTTGGCAGAGTTACTAACCCTTCTTTGTTGACATTAGTGTAGAGATTGCACGTATTACAAGGATCACTCGAAGGTATACCCACAATGATGAGTGGAAGCCTTTTGAGTTGATTTCAGGCTAGATACCCTACCCTTGCGTGTGGATCGGACTGACGACTGTTCCCCCAGGCTTTACTGTTGTTGGTGGTGACCTTAGTGGCCAATATCTCTAGGTTCTTACCCAAGGTGACTGTGGAGGGGGAAGTCTTCACGGTACTTGGAATTGACGTTGATTAAACTCACTCGGGATCCTTGGAGGGTATACCCATGATTATGTGTGGGAGCTTGCACCAGGGTGTAAGTCCATTAAGCAGGTCGTCAGCGTAACTTTTCCACCCTAGCCCCACCCCTTCTCGTCTCGTTGTTGCGACGTTGGATTTCATCATCAACTAGTGGCTTCGATATTAGAAGGTATTGTTTGCCTGGTGATTGCTTCCTAGATTTTCTTTACTAGAGCGTGGTGTTTGTTTCTCGAAGTTGGCCATAGGAATTTCTTCGCGGAGCTTGTCACTCATTTACAATTGCTCCCCCACAACGTTCACGTAGAATGAAAAGTTTATCTCCAGAACATCTGGACGGTTCTCAACCCTTGCCTACTAGTACACCCGAGGGATCTCCTCATCAGAGTGAATTCCCAGTTGTTACTCCACCACACATGGACACAAGTGAAGTCCAAGACGTTTGTACACCACCTCCACAGGTAGAACGCACTGATTCTCTAGAAAATTTTTGAATTACCAATACTAGAGAGAACTATCGCATTCATCGTGGTGAATGACCTGTTGTGCGATTAAATTCTTCTGAATAAGCAGTTGTTACATCTTCTGAATCAACCGTTGGGCCTTCTCATGGTGTAGTAGGCCAAGACCCTTTTTGGTCAGGTGATTTCTGATGAGTCCTTTTTGGTACTGAATCACCTCCAGTTTACGAAATCAACCCCCTAGTATCTCCTGAGGCAGAAACTACACCAGTAACTACCACTTATCACTTTGTTCTCCCTCTCGAGATGGACCATCTCACGAATACTATGAATGTCCAAACCAGAATTACTGCAGCTACTCTTGCTCCTATCAATACCCAGCGAATGCCTGAGGTTAACCCAAATTTACCTCCTGGTTACCATGCGTTGAATGCTTTGTTGAATGCTTCCAATCCAACACCTCCGCAAACCCTAGTCGGTTCTCTATATGGTCCTCCTTTTCCTGGGTATGATGTTCCTCATTTTATTCCGACACTCCCACCATTTCCTTCTAGCAATCCTAATCCTAGTGGTATTATCCTGACTATTGCAACAATCCTGCAGATTCCTGTTGGTGGACAGGTTGGTACGGTCCCTTTTCCTATTCCCGGACACAACACAGTTACTACGCAACCTACGGTTGGCACACAACTTCCGAGTGGAACTATACCTATGATAGGGGGACCAACCTCACCTTTTGGACAAAACATACCTCCTGAATTGGCCCAGCATTGGAATCAACTTCTACAAAACTTTCCTCAAAATGATGGGGGGCAGCAAACTGTCCCTACTATAGGCCAACCGTATCTAGGTATAACCAATCCTATTTGAGGTTCGGGTCAAACTAGTCAACCTCAGGTCCCTACTCAAACTCAAGGTTACAATCCTTGGGGTTACTATCCTATCCAGCCACCACCGAATCAGCCAGGGTCTTCCCTCTACGGACAGTCTGCTTATGGTTCTACTAGTTTTTTGACAGGGCTTCCACCCCAAAGCCATCAATACGCACAAGTAAACTGATAGTTACCTTTTCTTGCTAATTTGGATTTATCAGATTTGTCTAGGATTCTCAATGATCCTATTCGTCACTCTCCCCAATGGCCTGCTATTCCTTCTAAGATTCCATCGAATATTCCAAAATTCAATGGAAAGGTGGGAGAGGACCCAAATAATCATGTCATGACTTTTCATTTATGGTGTTCGTCCAACTCGCTGATGGATGACTCCATTTGTCTACGTCTTTTTCAACGAACCCTTACCGGTTCGGCTGCAAAGTGGTATATTGAATTGCCACGAGGTTTCTTTTCTGATTTCAACACCTTAGCTATGGATTTTCTCACACATTACCAGTTACCGATCCGTTACGATACTGGAACTGAGATTTTGACTTCTTTCAAACAAACTAAAGGCACTCATATATCGGATCATATTCATGAGTGGCGAAGGAGATGACGTCTCATTAAACTTGAACTCCTTGATCAGTTACTGGCAGAATGTTTTACGAAATCTTTCGTGAACAAAATTGGTAAAGACATTGCTATGGGTGGTTTTGTTACAGAGGAGCAGACTATAAGTCGTGCTCAGTATCTTGATCTCATTTATTCACAAACGGGAACACTTTACGATTTGCTACCTGAACTACCTCATCCTAGTACTTCTAGCACTTCAACTGCTCCAGCTGCCTCGCATGTAGCTGATGGTGTGATTGGTACCACTCATACCCACTCACATTCTATTTCAAGTACAACCCCTAAGTCTACATCTTCTAATGTTCAAAATGCTCCATCTCCTGTCCCTTCCACCGGTAAAACTTCTGAGGTGAACGTTGTTCAATCTACACCGACCAGTAAAAATAAATCAAAGAAAGGAAGAGGCAAGAATAAGGAGAGTAAAAATAATAATCAGAATGAGAAAACTAAAACCCCTCTTGTTGAAGATCGGGATAAGCGCAAACCACGCTACCCTTGCCTTATCTATGGTGACGATCACTACATGAAGGATTGTCCTCGATGTGCCAAGGTTACTAAGTTCCTTCAAGGAACACCGAAATCCTCTATGCCGACAGTCTTGTCCCAACCATTCCCATCTCAACAACAGGCCTCGTTGGTCATCCATGACCAACCCTCTACTTCTACGACATCATATGTTTTGATGTGTACCGGTGATTCCAAGAAAGACAACGTTGCACTTACCACTAGAGCTAAATACTATACTCCATCTAAGGAGAAGGTTGATGATTCACCTCCTGATTTGGTACAACCCTCTCCACAGAATCCACCTACAAACGGTCCTCTTCATCTCGAACGACCGAGTCTCGATACAGTTCTGTGACCACCCCCGAAAGGTGTCGTTAAGAAATCAGCCTTCAATCCTCATGCTCGTGCGGCCCAGAACTATAGCATTGTCGAAGATCTGGCCTAAGCACCTTCAACGATGTCTTCCCTTGAAGTCCTTCAGTCTTGTCCTGCACAATGAAGGGCTCTGTTGAAAGATATAGGTGGAATTGATCCAACAGATATGAATTTCATAGTCTTTGATTTGGAAGACCATATTCCAAGGCTACCCCCACAGCTTGCCGACAAGAACATTTGTCGAACTGTTATTGATGAGGGAGCCTCTATGTGTGTAATGTCTTTTACTTTTTGGAAAGCTATTGGCTCTCCTCCTTTAACCGAATCACAAAATACTTTGAAAGCCTTCAATGGCTCTGGTTTTAATCCGTACGGTGTTCTTCCATCGTTTCCTATCACTCTAGAAGGTAAGACAGTCCAAGTTGAAGTGGAAGTTTTCGATGCTCCCCTAGATTATAATCTTCTACTTGGTCGTAGCTGGATAGATTCTATGCAAGTTGTTGTGTCAACACTTTTCTGTGTCGTACGATTTCCTCATCAGGGAAAATTTGTTACGGTTGATCAACTTGCCTTATTTAATTTTGATACTCGTACTGGCAACATGCCATTTATAGCTAAAACCCCACCGGGTTACGAGAATGTCGGTGTTGGTCTTTTAAAAGACTCTTCGTTAATGGGCACTTTCCCCATACCACCCCCACCTGATATTCCACGCTTGTTAGTTGCTTCTATTAATATGATCTCCGTTGTACCTCATGAGCTTCCGGTGTCTTCTGACCCTTGGATTGTCCCTGACCCAGGAGATCATACTCGTTTCGGCGATGTCATGTCGTTAAGCCCGGTTGAGTCTGCTTATCAAGCCATTCAATCGACAACCCTTTCTACACCTTCTCCTGATGAGTTGTCTCCCGATCCTTTCTGTGTTGTCTTTCCCATTGACGAGATGATCATGTTTGTCATGGAAGACACCCCTTGGGATGATGGGCATCATTGTTCCATACTGTTTCTAGAACAACACACTCTCGAGAACTACCAACGGATTTCGACTCCATCGACCGTTGTTGTCATATCGATCGTTCTCGGATCTACACGTGATGTGTTTGCAGAAGGGAACCTCAGTAATATTTCTCCCACTATACCCATTGATATATCAGTTAAACCTGGGATAGTTGAAAATGTTCACATTGGAGCTTCGTGTTCTCCAGAGGAAATCATCACCTATACATCTTTGTTTAAAGAATTTCGTGACATCTTTGCCTGGAGTTACGAAGAGATGCCAGGTATCGACCCTGCCATTGTGGTGCATGAGATTAAGACATACCCCGGAGCTAAACCAGCCCAATAGTGCCTTCGTCCGGTCCATCCATGTAAAGCGGCAGCTATCAAACTCGAAGTTGAAAAACTTCTCAAAGCTGGTTTTATTTATCTCGTGGCTCTGACAGAATGGGTTTCCAACCCTGTATCGATTGATAATAAAGGTGGTAGTATACGTGTTTGTGTTGATTATCAGGATATTAACAAAGCCTGTCTGAAAGACAACTTTCCAACCCCTTTCGTCGACCAGATTGTCGGTGACTGTGCCAGCAGTGAAATCGTTTCTCTCATGGATGGATTTTTCAGCTATAATCAAATTAACATCGCTCCTGAGGACCAACATAAAACTTCTTTTATTTTTCCTTGGGGTACTTTCTCCTATAGAAAACTTCCCTTCGGTCTTAAGAACGCGGGCGCGACATTTCAACGTGCTATGTCTTATGCGTTTCACGATATAAAGCATATCGTTCAACCTTATTTGGACGATTTGCCAGCTCATTCTTTATGCCGATTCGATCACCCTATTCATCTCCGAGCAATTTTCGTTCATTGTCGGTTCTATCGCATTCGTCTAAATCCTCATAAATGTGTCTTTTGCGTAGAGTTTGACCGTCTTCTAGGTTTCATTGTTTCACGTCAAGGGATCCGGGTAGATCCTATTCACTAGAACACTTTCCTGAGAAAAGTTACCTTTGTCTCTTCCCAGAAATCATATTTTTAAGGGAGGTTCGTAGGCTACCTATATATTTTCCTGCGAGAATGAATGATTCTCACAGGCTGCATTAAGCTGGAGTGTGAGAATTTTGCACTGTACCTAACTATCAGGGTGTGAACATCTTCTAAAGGAAGGAAAAATATAAATTCTCGAACCTTCTAGAAGGGAATCTTCTAGAATGATGAGTTGGCATTCGAATGGTTATCTAAGTACTGGCTTTCCTGATATCTTGGGATCATTCCTATCCTAGTAACTAATCCATTCTCTCTTATAAATTGAGGGGAATGCTCATGGAAAAGGTTAAGCAGCAAATTAGCAAGATATTTATTGGAGAATTAGTGTAAGATTGTATGAAGGACTGATGCTACAACAGCTAGAGACACCAGCAAGGTTATCAAAAGTAGTTGATCTTCTTCATGCATGAGCAAGTGTGTGTGTCAGAGCTAGGATCCATTGAAAGAAGGCTTGCAACATCAAGGCTCAGGTTGTAAGTTTTTCTTTCTATCAATATAATACAGTAATGTGTCCCTTTCCCATAAAGTTGATTGCACTTTATTACATAACTCCTTGATCATATGTATAGATTAATTGTTGAATATATTGAGTTGTTTTCACTTCGATCAGTTTGAGTTGTCTTGGTCTGGATTGCGCAAGARCATTGGAGCAAAATTGGTACAACAAAGACCTAAGGAAGCGATCATACGGTATGTTCATGATTCTCGCCTCCTAGTTCATTCAATAGTTAAAATMTAGGGAAAGAGTATCATTCTGTCCTATTTTGTTCTAGATCCAGGTGGATCTAGGGAGATCGGTTTGTGTCCGCACTTACGGATTAATCCTGAAACAAAGGTGATTGGAGCTAAGTGCCAAATTTAAACCAACATCTAGAGTTAGCTGAAGAAGGATCAATTTGGCTACAGCTAGAAGTAGTTTTGGACCAGCATGGGCGTCGCCTACGTCAGAGAACCATCAAGGAAGTGCTAGTCTAGTGGAAAGATACAACTCCAACAGATGCCACTTGGGAACCAGCTACCATTCTGCAACAATTTCCTCTTCTCAAGCCTTGAGGACAAGGTTGTTTTTAAGGGGGTGGACATGTAACGGTCCTAACCCACACATAGGTAGAACAATATATTCGAATGTAATAAAGGTCAATATTAATAAGGCCTTTCAATAAAATAGAATAAAGCAGATGTAAGAAGACCTAATAGAAGCTTCTACTTCTAGAAGGATCTTCCTCTAGATGCTTATTTTTAGTATAAATAGGAGTTGAGGGTATGGGAACCCTATCTTGGATATTATTGTAATAGAGCTCTACTCAACTAGAGGTTTCCCCATCAAAGAGGCTCGTGAACATTGCTTTCAGATTCAAAGTGTTATTTTTGTTATTATTCTCTTGTCATTTCAGTGCTATTGTGGTGGATGTTCTGGTTATATTGTTGTTATTCTACCATTTCTAGCATCTTATTTATGTTCTGCATACATTTTATATCTGGTATATTATAGTATGGCATTATTGAGACATATCATGAGTGATATGGTATATGTTTTAGGCACATGGTTTGAGGAGCATGTTGAATATTGGGCACATTTTTTGAGATACATTTTGGTATATGTATAAGGAAATTGTTGGTGATATATATACATGCTTGGTACACATTTGGAAAATATTCTTGGCATATGGTTTATTCACATTTCATGGTATATGGTACATGTTGGGTGAGATACATTGTTGGTAAACTTCTTGGTTTATTGGTACAAGGTGTATGGTTGTTGTGTTAGTGGTATACCATTGATATTGATACATTATTGAGATGTATAATTGAAATATGATAGTACATGGATAGGAGACATATGTTAATGGTGATGGTACTTAGTTGAGATACACTCTTGGTATTACTTGTTCAACATATCTTATGGTACATGGTATAGTACATGTTTGATGCTTTATATGGTATATGAGATACATTTCATGGTTGGCACATGGTATGGTATAAGTTAGAGGTATTGATGTGCATGGTTTATGTACATGGTAAATTTGCATGGTTGGCATATGGTATGGTATATGGTACAGGTACATGGTTGGTACATGGTTGATGGTACAAGTTGATGTATGGTACATCCCTGGTACATGATTGATGCACTTTTTATTATATATGATTAATGCACTTGCTTTGGTACATAGTTGATGCACTTGTTATGGTACATGGTTGATTCACTTGATGGTACAGGTTGTGGTACAGTTTGACGCATGGTATAGGTTGGTACATGGTTGAGACACATATATTGTGATGGTATGCGGTAATGTTAGATCATGCTTAGTTGAGACATGTGTTTTTTGGACATCTAGTTAAGAGGTGTATCTGATATATGATCCATGTGAGAGGATTTGGTTGAGTATTAGTGACATTAGGAGTGACAATGACAATATCATTGACAGTGGTAGTGACAGTGATAGTAACAGTGGCAATGACAGAAACAGAGACAGTGACACCATTGTGACAGATTTTGTGACAGTGGAAGAGTCTGTGACCGTTGGTCTACATTTATATTTTAGGGTGGTAGGACGGGTCAAGGAAAGGGGGTTGTATCCTCCTTCTAGTTGGAGAAAGAGAATTAGTGAGTTGGATCTTATTTCAGGTTAGATCTTGAGAACTAGGTGGTTGTATCCACCTTCCGGTTGGATTTGGATAACCTAGGGGGTTGTAGCCTCCTTCTGGTTGGATCCAGAGAATCAGGGGGTTGTATATTCCTTGAGGTTGGAGCCTAAGAATAGGGGGTTGGAGCATCCTTCTAGTTGTAGTCAAAGAATTGGGAAGTTGGTTCTTCCTATGAATGAATTCTTGATATATATAAGAAATGATTATGTGGTTTTCTCCCATTTGGGTTTCCATGTAAATAGTGGTGTATTGTGTTATTGATATGATGTTGATGTGATTATTCTTATGTTTACATGCTTATGAAATATTTATTGGATGCATTCATAGATTATACATTGATGATATACTACTAAACACTATTGGTAAATATAAAGAATATATATTGTGGTTAAAAATGGAATAATTTATCATTACTGATTCACCCCCCCCCCCCC
>ML796600.1:87218-100762 GCA_009831015.1 Picea engelmannii
GAACTATCCCTACTAGAGAATATGAATGAAAACAACTTTATAGGCAGAGGGATATGACGTTTGACACTCAGTTGTTACAGGATACAATGCTACAAAGAAACCAAATACTGCAACCAAGAAATAATTAAAGAAGAAAAACAAAAGAACAATGGATCTCATCATGGAAGGACTATGTGATTCAACAAAGAACAAAGTAGGTAAATTCTCATCAACTAAAGAACTTTGGGATAAGATACATAATATCTATTTTTCTCCCATCGCAAATTCAGATTTTTCTAAAGGAGATGTAGGTACAAAACAAGAATAAAGATTGTTTGCACCCTTTTCATCACCTTGGTGAGAAAATAAGAGGTGTTTGCATGCCCAGTTGGGTCTTGATGAGCATGACAAATATAGAGGAAAAGGTTAGAGAAAGAAAAACAAAACTATAAGCAAGAATTAAACTAATACAAACTAAAATACTAAGCATAGGGCAATAGAGATAACAAGAACAAAAAAGACCAATATCACCAATGTTTTTAGGCTGATCTATTGATGAAATCAAAGCACCAAGAAGAAAGGGGACTAGGAGTCCCTTCTTCCTCCAAGGGAAGGTTCTTGGACCCTCACAAGCTTGCTCTCCTTACAACAAGAAAAATGAAAATGGTGGTGAAAGAACTCCTTTGCAAATCCACTCAATGGAGAGGTGGATAGCTCAATGAAATGGTGCCAATGTGCTTTTCTCAAGGAGTGAGTCCTTAAAACAATATAGGCAGCATAACATTACATGAAATTACTTGAGAAAATGATGTGCATTCATGGCTTTTTATAGCATTCCTTTGGGCTTTTGTGTAACTGCCTTGTAGTGTGAAAAGAGGCCATTTAGGGCATTATTAGGTCTTTGACCAGCCTACCATGTGGATTCAGCTCAGATTTGAGGGTCAAATCGGCTTGGGAGCTGATCCATAAGTGGTTGGGAGGCCGACCACTTCAATAAATGCACCGTTTAGCAGGTGCATGGATTTTTTCACTAACAGTCGCGCATCGTGCGCGTATGCATGCATTGTACGTTTCTGTTCCGTGCATGTGTGCGCGCGCCAAACTTCTGTAAAGCGCTCTTCAATTTTTCACTACTTTGTATATTTTTTGACCTTTTTGAATGCTGTAAGATTAATTCAGGGCCATGAATGACTTCATTGTTGTTTGACGATGCTGAGTTCTTGTCGCCACGTGCGGACACAATTTCAGTGATAACATATGCCCCCTGATGGATGAGGGTAGGAGCATACGTATAGCCGAAATACATCAATGTTTCTTCTACTGAGAATGTTTGTTGTAAAATAGAGCAATAGTGGGATCGTTCAGAGAAATCCTTTGGAGGAGAAAGGAACCGGTAGAACCCGACCTTCCATAAGGTGCGTAAAATATACAACTGTGTACAAACGAGGTGGGCATGCCCCATGCTCGTGTTGTGTAACTCTGAAAAAAATGACTGAAGTGTTGGTGTAGACAACTGTAGCACCCTCGGCGGTGGTGATGATAAAGGCAAAAGAAAATTATGCAAAGGCACATACTCTGAATAATAGGCAATGATTGCGGTAATAAGTATCGGCGATGATGCAGGCATTGATGGCCCTACCAAATTCAGAGGTCTTAGGCAAATGATAAGAATAACTGCAATAGTCGCAAAGTAAGACCCACCATAACATGAGAAAGTGTTGGCGTCGAATGTTATGGGGGCCAACGACAACAGGGAGTAATGGTGTTCCACCTTGTGTCGTCCGAGATCTCTCATTGAATGGAGAACGAGAATCAAGATACTGTCACCCTTCCAGAAAATTGTGTTGATGTCGAAGAAAGGGGAATGCGACTCCCAGAGGAAAAGGGCTTTGTGGAATCTACTGAGGTGAGGAAGTGGCAGAGGTACATGGACAAAGTCAAGAAGTGGGAAGGCTCAAGACTTCCCTTGGTTGGAGGATGTATGAGATAAAGAGTGGTCGCAACCATGTAACAAGGTCGAGTGTCAGGGGGATGAAAAGACGGGTGATAAGTTGTGCCAGAGGCGAGACAAGGTGATCAAATTCAGAGGGTAGAGGTAAGTGACCTGTGAGGTGCTCTGAAGATATGGATGATGCCGGCAAGGGTAGATGATAAGTAGTGCTCCAACCAAGGGTGACATGGGTTGCGCATGGCCAAAAAAGGGAGAAAGTCACCAACGGTGACGACAAAAGAAAATGTAATGACTGGAAATAAAGGCATTTGTACAATAAATAAAGAATAATTGGGGAGAAATGTACAAATATAGAAACGAGTGCCCCAGTGTGGTATGGGTGGCCCAAGGGGGGCATAATGTGTTTGGAAGATTGACAAAGGGTGGGGGCCACATTGGTGAGTTTCTGTATGAGGTAGGTGAAATGAAGGTAGGTTCGCAGATGGGAAAACTGAGTGTGGAGGAAATGAAGGGTGCATGATACTGCGGAAGTGCAGGTAAAAAATAGAACCGTGAAGAGATAATCTGGGATTCCGTGTGGGAAAGCTAGCAAAATGAGGATAAAAAGTATGCGGTTAATTCACGACATGATGAAAGACTATCGAGACTCCCAGCCCTAAAGGTTAATGAAGAACATCATGAGTGTCAAAAGTGCCAAAAGGTGCTATGAATGGGACAACTCATGTGGGTGAGAATGCTACCGGGTGACAGTACCGAAGGTGCAAATGGAGGTGTGGGTACTACAGATCTGGGAATGGAGATCCTAGAGGCCAACATCAGAGGGTGTGACTGGAAATGTAAATGCGATACAGTGGGAAAGACTACATGCCAGTGCTAAGTATATACCTGAAGGGGTGGTGTTGATTAATGATGATCAAGTACCTGCACACACGACAACCAAATACCCGAAGTGAACAATATCTGAAGAGAATCAAAGATATGAGCATGTATTTGATAAATGTGACTATGCGCGGGTGTACCTGACCATGATCTGAAAAAAAAAGGCACCCCGGGGGCTCAAGATGAAAAGCGACCCAGGGACTGATGTGATGTAGGTGACGGGATGCTGATCCCGTGGTTGAAGACGGTTTGAAAAATGGACACCTTGGGCTCCCGGAATGGTGAGTGGAAGTTTGGCAAAAGGCCTATATATAGTTGTAGGGCCCACATTGCCACCTCATTTGTACCTACTGCAATAGTGAGTGGACCAGTAGTTTCAGAGGAGATTTCGAGATTAGGGGAGGACGAGGCATCCGTTTGAGGAGTTGCGAGTATCAGGTTAGTGGTCTGATCATCCTGCATAGAAATAGGTTTTCAATTTTTGGGCAGGGTTTGTATGGAGGGCCGTACAGGGATATTTAGGGGTTTTTTATGGGGTGTGGGCCCCACATGCACGGGCGATTCGGTGAAAGGCGTGCATACGTGCACGCCTGTTCATCAAATATATGCGCATGGGTGCACGGTAGAAATAATTTAAGGCGCACCCAAAGGGTGCGCCTGTGAGTTGAACAGGTGCGCACTAGTGCGCGCCTGTGGGTGTGACAGGCACGCACCTGTGCGCGTCTGTAGGGTGAACAGGTGTGCTTGACAGCACACCTGTGAGGCAAATAGGTGTGCAATGATGCGCACCTGTGCAGTGTACAAGCGCATATGTATGCACACCTGTGTAGTGAACAGGCGCGCATGTGTGCGCGCCTGTGGGTAACAAAACCGCGCCTAGGAGGCAAGGTTGAAGGGTAAACAATGAGTGTTTCTTGATGCTATTGATGGTTGCATGATCTGACATAGGGTCTGTGTTGTCTGCAGGTTGATCATGGTGATGATGCCAGTGCAGTGGCACGAGCGAGACTGGTCCCAGTTACGAGACGTCATGGCCATTGAGGGGCCCGGCATGCGTGCTACTTTGGAAACCTGTGGGTTGCTAAAATGTTTTGAGTGCCCATTGATATGGGCATAGGAGTAGTTATTGCAGCTCCTGATCCAGATGTGGAGTCCATAGCTGCACTGCTTCCTTGTACAAGGAGAGCAGATCCCCTTCACTGCGGTGGAGGATACTTATTTCTTGACTGGGCTCCCCTTTCAGGGAACGCCCCTACTGGCAGAGTCAGTGCTGCCTAGGGATATAGCCCTTGTCATGATTGGCAAGCGATAGTGCTCAGGTCGGGACTTTATGTCGGGGACTATGGTGAGCATAAGTGCCATAGACTCCCTAGCTCATCGTTGTATAGCGGCGATTATTATTTGTATATATAGGTCACTTGCGACCCAGCGGATTAGTAGTGGCCAGCTATTGGTGCTGGAGAGAGTGGTGGCCGACGAGCAGTTCTCGTGGGGACTGACGCTGCATGCGCGGATGGTAGCATAGTTGGATCGTTGTCGGTCCATAGGTACAGGAGAGTTTGCCTTTGGGTCGATCCTAGTGGCATGGTTCTTAGAGAGGGTGCCTATACTGTGCCCGAGGGTTCTGTTGGAGATGTCGGGGGCACGAGAGCCGTGATTGAGGTGGTGGTCGATAGTTTTGGTTCGCCACGGTGGTGGCGAAGGTGGCTACTTCTTCTCGGTAGAGGCAGCACGGATATGGCAGCAAATTCCGCAAGTGATACTTCAGTACCCCTATGCTGGGGTGGACTTCCGGGGGGACCCGGACATGGTGCTACCTCCAGGGGAGGCTTTTGACCATCGAGGTATGTTTAGTATTGGTGTGCATGTTTTGATGTATATTGTTTTGTGAGATAACAGTCCATATGTATATGATATAGATGCTGATACTATCTTTTGTTGTTGTTTTTTGCATGTGCAGATGTGGCACCTCGCGGGCACGAGGTGGAGATGCAGAGAGTGCCAGCTCAGTGAGAGCCGGAGAGATGACCGCAGGGGGAGAGGCATCGGCGACAGGATGCCGTGGGGTGACTAGCAGAGCCTGAGAGGGAAGCGAGGCGGCGTCGGTTCAATGACCCTGGTGCGGGGCCTTCACACGCTCCTCCGGCAGTAGCCGGAGTGGATTTTGATGACATACGTCGTCATCTGGAGACGGTGTTGTAGGACGTGCCTGAGGGCATGTGGACATGTATCCAGGATGAGAGATTCCTGGAGCAGTGTGTGGGGGTGTCGCCACCATGGCGGGCCATAGTGCGACGAGTAGCAGTGCTTGCGGCGATGACGAGTGGATGCCTGCCGCTGGGGCAGGAGGGTCTTGTGGGTGGTCCACCACCGCCTGGGGCAGGTGGTGGTGGGCCGCCACCTCCTCCTGAGGGAGGAGCAGGTGGTGGTGTGATAGAGGCACCATGATGTATATGTTTTTGTTGTATATAGGCTGGTGAGCCGATTTTTTGTACTGAGGTGCTATGTTGGCCTGCGGATACATGTATTTTTGTATGTAAACATTCGGATGGCCTGATGGGCCTTTATATATATATATACATGAGTATACCTTTTTGAGATCCTGATGTTGTCTACATGTGTTTCTTGCTGATGAGTTGAGTACGTCCATTCTATATATATGCTATGACAGGTTTTTGTGGTATGTTTATGTATGTGTAGCTTGATGTGATATATGCCAATCTAACACCATGTTAGCTATTTCATCTGTTGTTTGATTCAATTGTTTTGGAATATGTGTAAATGTAATGGAATCAAAATGTCGAGATAAAAGCCTAACCTGCAGATATTTGTGAAAGAAGCATGGATCGCGTACACGGTATACATTGTTGAGCTGTAGAACGACTAGTTGAGAGTCAAGGAAGACGCTAAGGTGACAAATATGATGACACTGAGCGTCATCCATGAGGCCAATGACAACAGTGTATTTGGCTTGGTTGTTGGTTGCTGGTCCCAAACATATGTCGCTTGAGTGTAGCATTTCATGTGAGGGGGTGTAGAGATCCCAAGCAGCCGAAGCGAGATTTTGTGTCCAACGGCTGGCGCCGTCGACGAAACCAATGTGATAGGCTAGTGGAGGAAGCATCTGTCAATAGCACAAAGGATAGTTTTAGACTCAAGGGAAGGAGAAAAAAGATTAAAAACACTAGAAAAAGAAATAACCTAAAGTAGAATGACTATGTTTAAGCATAAAACTTCTTGAGATACAACCCATTGACGGGTTCCTTGAGAGAGAGGCCTTCGGGAGAGGCCAGGATGTATGCGCCTTTGGTGAGGCAATGTTGGATGATGTAAGGGCCATGCCAAAGTGATTCGAATTTTCCATGGCCAAAGGTATCATGAGAGATATCATAAGCCAGGACGAGGTCGCCTTCGCGGAATGATCGAAGGTTGACATGGTGATCAAAGGTAGCTTTGGATCATTTTTTAGCTACCTCGTTGTTCTGTAAGGAAGATCGATGATATTCATCCAGAGACTCCAAGTTCAGCAAGCGCTGCTCCATTGGAGCAGTGTCAGGTAATAGCTCAATTGCAGTGCGTAAGGTGGGAATTTCGCACTCGATGGGAAGAGTTTCCTCGACCCCATGGACTAAATGGAATGGAGTGAAACCAGTAGTAGTCTTGACTGTCGTTCAATAAGCCCATAGCACGAAAAATAACATATGATGCCAATTGGTTTTATTTTTATTAACCGTGTGCTGTAACATGGTCTTGAGGACTTTGTTAACTGCCTCGACCTATCCGTTTGACTGAGGGTAATAGGGTGAGGAAAAATCGTGAGAGAAGCCTAACCAAGATGAGAGTTTGACGAAGATCTCATTCTCGAAGTGTTTCCTATGGTCGGAAACTAGTTGGAATGGTACTCCAAAATGGGATATGACGTGGTTAAAGAAAAAGTGCATTGCAGTGTCAGTAGTGTTGTTGAAAGTGGGCATAGCTTCGGCCCATTTGGTGAAGTAATCAACGGCGACAACAATGTATTTGTGACCATTGCTGGAGGGAGGATTACAAGTCATAAAGTCAATGCCCCATTTACAAAAAGGGCCGGCAGTAATGACAGGGTGAAGAAGAGTGGGGGGGGCTCGGGCTTTGTTGGCATAGAGCTGACATTGCTCACATTGTTTCATGGCATGAATGCAATCATGAAACAAGGTAGGCCAAAATTAACCGGCTCGGATAATATTTTGAGCGGTGGATATACCCGAAAGATGGCTCCCACATGCGCCACTGTGGCAGTCGTTTAAGAATCTATCGGCCTCGTCAATAGTCAGGCATCGACGAAGAATGGTGTCGACGCCTCGCCGGTATAGGATGTCTCTGATGAGGAGATAACGGGGGGCCTGATGGAGAATACGTCGATGATCATCTCGTGAAAGGTGGTTACCGAACTTTTGAGTTCGTAGGTAGACGAGAAGGTCGCCATACCAAGGATCATCCAAAGTGATGTAAAAGAGATGTTCATCCGGAAAGTCAGTGTTGACGGGGGCACTGGTGGTGTCAGAGGGGAGGATCGTGACAAGTTCGGCGAGAACGAGGGCCTTCTTACTCTTGGGTGTTGAGAACTAGAGGTCGTACTCCTGCAGGATAACAATCCATTGAGCGAATTTGCCGTTAACTTGTCGATGACTGAGTAAGTACTGCATCGGGTTGGAATCTGCGACGACCTTTGTGGTGCGAAGCAGAATGTAATGGCGCAGTTTCTGGACTGCGAGGACAACTGCAAGAGAAAGTTTCTCTTCATGCTTATACTTCAAGGGTGGTCCTGAGAGGTTCTTACTAACATAGTAAATGACATGTTCATGATTGTCATCTTCGAGCTCGACGAGGACGCCGACTACTGATATAGTTGATGCTAATACGTAGAGGATGTAGTTGCGATTATAGTCAGGTGAACTAATTAAAGGTGCATTTGAAAGCGCTGCTTTCATATCATCAAATGAATTTTGGGCATGGTTGTCCCAGTGAAAAGGGATGTCGTGACGTAGTAAGCGAAGGAAACCGTGTGCGCGTATGGCGTAATCAGGAACAAAGAGTCTGAGAAAGTTAGCTTTTCCCTGTAGACTCTGAAGTTGTCATAAATTCCGGGGATGTGGAATTTCGGTGATAGCTTGGACTTTGAGGGGGTACATGGTAATACCGCTTTGGGAAACAATAAAACCGAGGAGGCACCCTGCGGTGACACAAAACACACACTTGAGAGGATTCAAGCGGATGTTTTACTGCCGACACCATTGGAAGATGATTCATAAATCATCGATATGTTGGGTGCATTTCTTGGATCGAGCAGTGAGGTCGTCCAAGTAGGCAAGGATGATTTTAGCCAGATCGTGGAAGATGTATGTCATTGCTCGCTGGAAAGTTGTGTCGGCATTTTTCAAGCTGAAAGGCATGATGCGATATGAAAAAGTACCCCACGAGGTAATGAATGCGGTTTTATACTGATCGGCTCGGTGGATTTGAATTTGGTTATAGCCATAGAATCCATCCATAAAGGAGAGAGCCTCGTGGTCGGTGCAGTCGTCGATAATTTGATCGATGAAAGGCATTGGAAAGTTGTCTTTGGGACATGCGTTATTGAGATCATGAAAGTATGTGCAAATGCGGATAGTGCCCTGTTTTTTGTCGATGGGTACAAGGTTGGAAACCCATGAGGTATAAGCGATGGGGTCAATAAACCCGGCAGCGTGTAATTTGTCGATTTCGGCTTTGATAGCCGCAACTTTGGTTGGGTGTAGCGGTCGTTGTTTTTGGCGAACTGGTGTGATGTCGGGCCAAGTGTCGATGCGATGTTCGACAATAGAGGGATCGAGGCCAAGCATTTTCGTGTATGACCAGGTGAAAATATCCCTATATTCCTGGAAGAGGGATTTATATGCGGCGATCTCCTGAGGAGTGCAAGCAGCTCCAATGGTTATTTCTTCGATGATGCCATTTTTAATGGAAATGTCGATTTTGATGGTGGGGGAAATTTTGGCCATGTTGCCTTCTTCAAACACATCAGGGGTAGGAATGGGATTGTTGAACCAATCAATAGGCCCGGATGGGATAAAATCTTTGGTTTCAATTGTGTAAATGGGGTTTTGGTTAGGAGGCATGAGGGCTTCCTGTGGAGAGAAGAGTGCGCAGTGATGTAGCGCATCCCAGGGTGAGTCTGGGTGGTTTATCTCTTTGAGTATTTCCTCGTCGCATTGGAAATGACAAAAATACAAGGGATCGTGAGGAGTAATCTCAGTGACAGTGTGATCGCCTCCGGATGGAGAAGCAGGGGGAACAATGCTAGGAGATGGGGAGGGTTCACTCGACATAAACCATTTATTGAAGTACTGAGGGGTACCCGTGGTGGTTGGGTGGAGAGTCTCTGTAGGGGAATGAGAAAGAGATTTGGGGGGGGTTGTAGGGAGAATATTCAGAGACGTCATTTAAGAATCATGGAGGCATTGGGAGTGCCTCGGGCTCTGGAGAAATGACATGAAGATCCTCAAGTGACGAGGTAATGTCAAGTATCACCTTTGCAGGTTGGTGAAGTAGGGCCATTTGACATCGCCTGTATTCAAGGATCATAGGACATTGGTACGTAAAATGAGCTAGTGAATCGCAGAGAGAGCAAGGGCATCTCATACGTTCATTGACTGAATTTGTGACATAGCGAATGTCAGTGATATTTGTTGAAGAGGACGTAGCAGGGCGTGGGTGGTTCTGGAAGTTCTGGCGTACGACGGCCAATGTCTGCCGAAAGCATGGCAGTGTTGGGCAATGATGAGTGTAATGGCCATACTATGAACATATAGCGCAAGCGTATTTGGTCCTCAACCCTTTACTACTGGACGGGTTGGTGGTACTAGCAGTAGTGGTGGGGGTTATGGGAGTTTGATTGAGGGGGATAAAATTCCGTAATTCAGGTAGTGATGGACAATTGTTGGTTTGGTGGCCCTCCTTCTCATATAGTGCGCAAGGTGGTGGGATGCGTGGAGGAAGTGGAGTGGTGGGCTCCTTCTTCTTTCTCCTTCCCCCAGCTGTAGCAGGGGGGGTAGTGAGTAGGGGGGTGGTGGGGGTAAGGATGGGGATTGTCATGGGAAGTCCTTCCTATGGGGGAAGGAATGGTCAAGGGACCATCTCTGGTGGGTGTAAATACCAAACAAGGATTGCCAATACCATATTCGGTAGTGTGAGCATTGCGGCTACCTGAAAATATTTGATACCTAATGGAGGGTAAAAGAAGGGAATTTGGGTAAGGGGTTGGGGGACTGTCTCCCAGATGGGATTATTCCCTTGAGGGGATGTGGATTCGTGGACGGTTGAGGTTAACGAGTGCGCAGGAGGCTCCAGCTGGAGTGGTTCTGCGACTATTGAGACATCAGGAATGACTGAAGCCTCCTGAGGAGGAAGAGCATCCTCCGTGTGGGTTTCGTTAGATGATATGACACATACCTGGTTAGGAGGATGAAGGAGTGGTGGTGCTCTATGGTATGTTCCTAACAAGGATGGATCTTTGAAAATCCCAGGACCCATCTCAACGAGTGGGTAGGCGTCTTGGTTGGTGTGGATGAGAGGAAGAATGTTATCGAGGTTGGCAGATGGGTTAGGCTCATAATGTGAGACTTGGTCGATGGTCACCATCTTCCCATTGTGGGGGAACATCATTGTCTGAAATATGGAAGATGCCACTGCCTTCATAGCATACATGTATCTATGACCGAACAGGATTTTATAATCGAGCGGGGCGTCGATAACTTCGATATCAATGAGAATCGTCTTGCCCCCAAGTTCAACGGGGACATTTTGGAAGAGCCCTTCAGGAGAGGATGGTCGTCTTTCATAAGATCGTAATGTGATGGCAGAGGGTATGAGTTCTGGGGAACCAAGTTTCTGCCATACTATTTTGGACATGATGCACGTAGAGGCACCTTCATCGATGATACATCGATGAAGTGTGATGTTTCATATTTTCACTGGCATTTGAAAAGCGATCAAGGCGGGAAGACGAGGTTCTCCACTGTTAAGATCAAAGGTGATGAGTCGAGTATCTACAGGGTCGACTACCCCCAAGGTGGAAAGTAGGTATTTCTGCTGCATAGGACAATTCTGGAGGACTTCCAAGACTGACATGGCAGCCGGGGATTGTGCTAAGTCGTCTACCAAGCTATAGTTATGAGCTGCCCTAGCCTGTGGGTTGTGGACATTCCTCCGTAAGAGGATGTGAGGGATGCGTAGTGGTGGTTCAGCGGAAGGGAGAGGGATCACCAATGGGGGTCCTGTTGGTGCAGGGTTTGTCTCTGGAGAGATGGGAGTAGACTCAGCGGGGGTATGATACTGACGATTGCGGGTTTGCAGAAGGATTTCTTCCTCACTGGTGAGTAGAATTGTACGCTCTGCTGGATTGTTTGGATTGTGGTATTGTCCCACTTGGGGTGGGGGATGTTGTGTGTCCTGTTGGGTGTTCATCACACCTTGATGTGGAATAGGATTTTGCAGCATGGCGGGAGGGGGTTGTTGCACGTATTGTTGTGGTGCCTGTTGAGGGGCAGTTTGTGCAGGAGAATGGTGAAGACTACCCAAGTCTTTCAACTATTTGAAATCAGCGATCTGGGGGCAATGGTGAGTGTAATGACTGAACTCACCACAAAGGGCACAAGGGAATATGGTTTTAACATTATTTCACCCTTGGCGTTTGTTGTTATTGCCCCCTTGGGGGTTTTAGTTCCCTTGGTTATGGTTGCCCCCAGTTGGTTGGTGCTATGGGGGTTGATTCCCACCTTGACCAGGGTTGTTATTATTCCTGTTCCATCCTTTATTCTTGGCATTGTTTGATGGATGAGTTGGGTTGGCTATATTCAACTGTTCAAAATTTTGGTATTGTTGAGCAACAGAAGGTTGAACAAAATTTGCCCCTGCATGTGGATGTGGGGGAGCCATGGGTTGCGGAGGACTAGGGAATAGGAAGTATGGATTTTCAGGTGGTATCGATCCATAAGGTACATAGGAAGGTGTATTCCTTTCGCTAGTACTATAAGATGATGTGGAGGGAGTACCACTATTTGTGGAAATAGGTGGATGTATGGGAGGTTTCGACGATGGTCCATTCATGGGTGGAGGTATAACAACAGGGTATGGCTGTTGATAAGGGGGTGGGGGGTAATAAGGAGTGCCCCCATATTCCAGCAGGTATTGAGGTGTTCCATACATCGGTGGTGGTTGGGGTTGTGGGCCATGGTGTGTGGTGGCACCTATGAGTCCATCTACTGAGTGAGACATCCATGGTTTGTCTTGGCCAAATGGTACAGGTTTTGGAAGATCAGGAAGTACCATGTATAAGTACCCTAACTGTGCATAAATGAGGTCATACTGTTGGGATTTACTGATGGCTTCCTCTTCGGATTGAGGGAAGGTGGAAGCGACATCCTTTCCAAGGAGAGAGACAAGTGATCTAAGAAACCAATCGAGGCATTGTTGCTTGGTGGTTTTTGCTTTACACAAACTACGTCGCCTACGCCACTCATGAATGTGGTCAGCGATGTGTGTGGCTGAGGTTTGTTTGAAGTTGGACAGTAGTTCTAAACCATTGTCATGGTGGATGGGTAATTGGAAGAAGGTCAAGAATGCTTTGGCCAATGACTCAAAGGTCGCATGGGACCCTGATTTTTCTTCGACATACCATTTGGTCGATGGGCCCGTGAGTGTGCGTTGAAATAATCGCAGTCTGATGGAATCATCCATAATTTTATTGGAAGAACACCATAGACGAAAGGTCATGACATGGTTGGCGTGGTCATCCCCAACCTTTCCTTCAAACTTTGGTATGTCTGAAGGAAGTTTTGTTGGCATTGGAGGCCATGTGGCGTCATGCAATATAGGATCATTGATGAGTTTGGTGAGATCTAGTATGTTGAGAGAGGCCAAATACGGCATCTGTAGTGGGGTGGGAGGGTTAGCTCCAACCATAGTTTGTTTTGAACCTGACCCTTGATGGGGACTAGGTGGGTTGGTGCTCCCTCCTTGAGAGGAAGTGGGTCCCCCGCTTCCTTGTAAAGGAGAGAGAGTGAACAGGTGACCTTGGGAAGTTGACCCAAGTAATGTAGAACCAAGCAAAGTTGATCCTAAGATAGTAGCACTCACAAGAGTGTGTGAAGGAGGTGCCGATGTGCAGGCATGACCATATACTCCCCCTAATATAGGAGGGAGATTGAGCAAGCGTCGTGAACGACGGGGGTTCTGTGGTTCCCCTATGATGTCAGACTAGCTGTGCGAATATGTGCAACAAGTGGTGAGAGAAATATAGAAACAAAAGACTTTGCATTTGAATGTTTAAACAATATATATATCCAAATCAAACTGTAATCAAATGTGCATCATACATAAAAATGAGAAGGAAACATATATGTGGGTAAGTGGGTTTTGTCCGCGTGGGGGAATCAAAAGAAAGCAAATGCTCGTGTCCTAGAAGACGTAACGTCTTTCCTCTCAAATAGCACTGGACCTTCCAATAGTACTCAACAATGGGGTCTAAAGTCACCGGAAGAGAAACTAGTGAAGGATGAAATAATTGGTTATAATGAGGGGTAGAGGGGGCATATCCCAAAAACACTGGCGATATTTCCCAATAGCCACACAAAATCCAATCAAGGTGCAATTGCAGCCCACAATTGCCACCTGGGTAGATGTCCTAAAGTTGGTCACTAGGTACCTCGATCAAAGTGCG
>ML796600.1:123302-135829 GCA_009831015.1 Picea engelmannii
CGCACTTTGATCGAGGTACCTAGTGACCAACTTTAGGACATCTACCCAGGTGGCAATTGTGGGCTGCAATTGCACCTTGATTGGATTTTGTGTGGCTATTGGGAAATATCGCCAGTGTTTTTGGGATATGCCCCCTCTACCCCTCATTATAACCAATTATTTCATCCTTCACTAGTTTCTCTTCCGGTGACTTTAGACCCCATTGTTGAGTACTATTGGAAGGTCCAGTGCTATTTGAGAGGAAAGACGTTACGTCTTCTAGGACACGAGCATTTGCTTTCTTTTGATTCCCCCACGCGGACAAAACCCACTTACCCACATATATGTTTCCTTCTCATTTTTATGTATGATGCACATTTGATTACAGTTTGATTTGGATATATATATTGTTTAAACATTCAAATGCAAAGTCTTTTGTTTCTATATTTCTCTCACCACTTGTTGCACATATTCGCACAGCTAGTCTGACATCATAGGGGAACCACAGAACCCCCGTCGTTCACGACGCTTGCTCAATCTCCCTCCTATATTAGGGGGAGTATATGGTCATGCCTGCACATCGGCACCTCCTTCACACACTCTTGTGAGTGCTACTATCTTAGGATCAACTTTGCTTGGTTCTACATTACTTGGGTCAACTTCCCAAGGTCACCTGTTCACTCTCTCTCCTTTACAAGGAAGCGGGGGACCCACTTCCTCTCAAGGAGGGAGCACCAACCCACCTAGTCCCCATCAAGGGTCAGGTTCAAAACAAACTATGGTTGGAGCTAACCCTCCCACCCCACTACAGATGCCGTATTTGGCCTCTCTCAACATACTAGATCTCACCAAACTCATCAATGATCCTATATTGCATGACGCCACATGGCCTCCAATGCCAACAAAACTTCCTTCAGACATACCAAAGTTTGAAGGAAAGGTTGGGGATGACCACGCCAACCATGTCATGACCTTTCGTCTATGGTGTTCTTCCAATAAAATTATGGATGATTCCATCAGACTGCGATTATTTCAACGCACACTCACGGGCCCATCGACCAAATGGTATGTCGAAGAAAAATCAGGGTCCCATGCGACCTTTGAGTCATTGGCCAAAGCATTCTTGACCTTCTTCCAATTACCCATCCACCATGACAATGGTTTAGAACTACTGTCCAACTTCAAACAAACCTCAGCCACACACATCGCTGACCACATTCATGAGTGGCGTAGGCGACGTAGTTTGTGTAAAGCAAAAACCACCAAGCAACAATGCCTCGATTGGTTTCTTAGATCACTTGTCTCTCTCCTTGGAAAGGATGTCGCTTCCACCTTCCCTCAATCCGAAGAGGAAGCCATCAGTAAATCCCAACAGTATGACCTCATTTATGCACAGTTAGGGTACTTATACATGGTACTTCCTGATCTTCCAAAACCTGTACCATTTGGCCAAGACAAACCATGGATGTCTCACTCAGTAGATGGACTCATAGGTGCCACCACACACCATGGCCCACAACCCCAACCACCACCGATGTATGGAACACCTCAATACCTGCTGGAATATGGGGGCACTCCTTATTACCCCCCACCCCCTTATCAACAGCCATACCCTGTTGTTATACCTCCACCCATGAATGGACCATCGTCGAAACCTCCCATACATCCACCTATTTCCACAAATAGTGGTACTCCCTCCACATCATCTTATAGTACTAGCGAAAGGAATACACCTTCCTATGTACCTTATGGATCGATACCACCTGAAAATCCATACTTCCTATTCCCTAGTCCTCCGCAACCCATGGCTCCCCCACATCCACATGCAGGGGCAAATTTTGTTCAACCTTCTGTTGCTCAACAATACCAAAATTTTGAACAGTTGAATATAGCCAACCCAACTCATCCATCAAACAATGCCAAGAATAAAGGATGGAACAGGAATAATAACAACCCTGGTCAAGGTGGGAATCAACCCCCATAGCACCAACCAACTGGGGGCAACCATAACCAAGGGAACTAAAACCCCCAAGGGGGCAATAACAACAAACGCCAAGGGTGAAATAATGTTAAAACCATATTCCCTTGTGCCCTTTGTGGTGAGTTCAGTCATTACACTCACCATTGCCCCCAGATCGCTGATTTCAAATAGTTGAAAGACTTGGGTAGTCTTCACCATTCTCCTGCACAAACTGCCCCTCAACAGGCACCACAACAATACGTGCAACAACCCCCTCCCGCCATGCTGCAAAATCCTATTCCACATCAAGGTGTGATGAACACCCAACAGGACACACAACATCCCCCACCCCAAGTGGGACAATACCACAATCCAAACAATCCAGCAGAGCGTACAATTCTACTCACCAGTGAGGAAGAAATCCTTCTGCAAACCCGCAATCGTCAGTATCATACCCCCGCTGAGTCTACTCCCATCTCTCCAGAGACAAACCCTGCACCAACAGGACCCCCATTGGTGATCCCTCTCCCTTCCGCTGAACCACCACTACGCATCCCTCACATCCTCTTACGGAGGAATGTCCACAACCCACAGGCTAGGGCAGCTCATAACTATAGCTTGGTAGACGACTTAGCACAATCCCCGGCTGCCATGTCAGTCTTGGAAGTCCTCCAGAATTGTCCTATGCAGCAGAAATACCTACTTTCCACCTTGGGGGTAGTCGACCCTGTAGATACTCGACTCATCACCTTTGATCTTAACAGTGGAGAACCTCGTCTTCCCGCCTTGATCGCTTTTCAAATGCCAGTGAAAATATGAAACATCACACTTCATCGATGTATCATCGATGAAGGTGCCTCTACGTGCATCATGTCCAAAATAGTATGGCAGAAACTTGGTTCCCCAGAACTCATACCCTCTGCCATCACATTACGATCTTATGAAAGACGACCATCCTCTCCTGAAGGGCTCTTCCAAAATGTCCCCGTTGAACTTGGGGGCAAGACGATTCTCATTGATATCGAAGTTATCGACGCCCCGCTCGATTATAAAATCCTGTTCGGTCATAGATACATGTATGCTATGAAGGCAGTGGCATCTTCCATATTTCAGACAATGATGTTCCCCCACAATGGGAAGATGGTGACCATCGACCAAGTCTCACATTATGAGCCTAACCCATCTGCCAACCTCGATAACATTCTTCCTCTCATCCACACCAACCAAGACGCCTACCCACTCGTTGAGATGGGTCCTGGGATTTTCAAAGATCCATCCTTGTTAGGAACATACCATAGAGCACCACCACTCCTTCATCCTCCTAACCAGGTATGTGTCATATCATCTAACGAAACCCACACGGAGGATGCTCTTCCTCCTCAGGAGGCTTCAGTCATTCCTGATGTCTCAATAGTCGCAGAACCACTCCAGCTGGAGCCTCCTGCGCACTCGTTAACCTCAACCGTCCACGAATCCACATCCCCTCAAGGGAATAATCCCATCTGGGAGACAGTCCCCCAACCCCTTACCCAAATTCCCTTCTTTTACCCTCCATTAGGTATCAAATATTTTCAGGTAGCCGCAATGCTCACACTACCGAATATGGTATTGGCAATCCTTGTTTGGTATTTACACCCACCAGAGATGGTCCCTTGACCATTCCTTCCCCCATAGGAAGGACTTCCCATGACAATCCCCATCCTTACCCCCACCACCCCCCTACTCACTACCCCCCCTGCTACAGCTGGGGGAAGGAGAAAGAAGAAGGAGCCCACCACTCCACTTCCTCCACGCATCCCACCACCTTGCGCACTATATGAGAAGGAGGGCCACCAAACCAACAATTGTCCATCACTACCTGAATTACGGAATTTTATCCCCCTCAATCAAACTCCCATAACCCCCACCACTACTGCTAGTACCACCAACCCGTCCAGTAGTAAAGGGTTGAGGACCAAATACGCTTGCGCTATATGTTCATAGTATGGCCATTACACTCATCATTGCCCAACACTGCCATGCTTTCGGCAGACATTGGCCGTCGTACGCCAGAACTTCCAGAACCACCCACGCCCTGCTACGTCCTCTTCAACAAATATCACTGACATTCGCTATGTCACAAATTCAGTCAATGAACGTATGAGATGCCCTTGCTCTCTCTGCGATTCACTAGCTCATTTTACGTACCAATGTCCTATGATCCTTGAATACAGGCGATGTCAAATGGCCCTACTTCACCAACCTGCAAAGGTGATACTTGACATTACCTCGTCACTTGAGGATCTTCATGTCATTTCTCCAGAGCCCGAGGCACTCCCAATGCCTCCATGATTCTTAAATGACGTCTCTGAATATTCTCCCTACAACCCCCCCCAAATCTCTTTCTCATTCCCCTACAGAGACTCTCCACCCAACCACCACGGGTACCCCTCAGTACTTCAATAAATGGTTTATGTCGAGTGAACCCTCCCCATCTCCTAGCATTGTTCCCCCTGCTTCTCCATCCGGAGGCGATCACACTGTCACTGAGATTACTCCTCACGATCCCTTGTATTTTTGGCATTTCCAATGCGACGAGGAAATACTCAAAGAGATAAACCACCCAGACTCACCCTGGGATGCGCTACATCACTGCGCACTCTTCTCTCCACAGGAAGCCCTCATGCCTCCTAACCAAAACCCCATTTACACAATCGAAACCAAAGATTTTATCCCATCCGGGCCTATTGATTGGTTCAACAATCCCATTCCTACCCCTGATGTGTTTGAAGAAGGCAACATGGCCAAAATTTCCCCCACCATCAAAATCGACATTTCCATTAAAAATGGCATCATCGAAGAAATAACCATTGGAGCTGCTTGCACTCCTCAGGAGATCGCCGCATATAAATCCCTCTTCCAGGAATATAGGGATATTTTCACCTGGTCATACACGAAAATGCTTGGCCTCGATCCCTCTATTGTCGAACATCGCATCGACACTTGGCCCGACATCACACCAGTTCGCCAAAAACAACGACCGCTACACCCAACCAAAGTTGCGGCTATCAAAGCCGAAATCGACAAATTACACGCTGCCGGGTTTATTGACCCCATCGCTTATACCTCATGGGTTTCCAACCTTGTACCCATCGACAAAAAACAGGGCACTATCCGCATTTGCACATACTTTCATGATCTCAATAACGCATGTCCCAAAGACAACTTTCCAATGCCTTTCATCGATCAAATTATCGACGACTGCACCGACCACGAGGCTCTCTCCTTTATGGATGGATTCTATGGCTATAACCAAATTCAAATCCACCGAGCCGATCAGTATAAAACCGCATTCATTACCTCGTGGGGTACTTTTTCATATCGCATCATGCCTTTCAGCTTGAAAAATGCCGACACAACTTTCCAGCGAGCAATGACATACATCTTCCACGATCTGGCTAAAATCATCCTTGCCTACTTGGACGACCTCACTGCTCGATCCAAGAAATGCACCCAACATATCGATGATTTATGAATCATCTTCCAATGGTGTCGGCAGTAAAACATCCGCTTGAATCCTCTCAAGTGTGTGTTTTGTGTCACCGCAGGGTGCCTCCTCGGTTTTATTGTTTCCCAAAGCGGTATTACCATGTACCCCCTCAAAGTCCAAGCTATCACCGAAATTCCACATCCCCGGAATTTATGACAACTTCAGAGTCTACAGGGAAAAGCTAACTTTCTCAGACTCTTTGTTCCTGATTACGCCATACGCGCACACGGTTTCCTTCGCTTACTACGTCACGACATCCCTTTTCACTGGGACAACCATGCCCAAAATTCATTTGATGATATGAAAGCAGCGCTTTCAAATGCACCTTTAATTAGTTCACCTGACTATAATCGCAACTACATCCTCTACGTATTAGCATCAACTATATCAGTAGTCGGCGTCCTCGTCGAGCTCGAAGATGACAATCATGAACATGTCATTTACTATGTTAGTAAGAACCTCTCAGGACCACCCTTGAAGTATAAGCATGAAGAGAAACTTTCTCTTGCAGTTGTCCTCGCAGTCCAGAAACTGCGCCATTACATTCTGCTTCGCACCACAAAGGTCGTCGCAGATTCCAACCCGATGCAGTACTTACTCAGTCATCGACAAGTTAACGGCAAATTCGCTCAATGGATTGTTATCCTGCAGGAGTACGACCTCTAGTTCTCAACACCCAAGAGTAAGAAGGCCCTCGTTCTCGCCGAACTTGTCACGATCCTCCCCTCTGACACCACCAGTGCCCCCGTCAACACTGACTTTCCGGATGAACATCTCTTTTACATCACTTTGGATGATCCTTGGTATGGCGACCTTCTCGTCTACCTACGAACTCAAAAGTTCGGTAACCACCTTTCACGAGATGATCATCGACGTATTCTCCATCAGGCCCCCCGTTATCTCCTCATCAGAGACATCCTATACCGGCGAGGCGTCGACACCATTCTTCGTCGATGCCTGACTATTGACGAGGCCGATAGATTCTTAAACGACTGCCACAGTGGCGCATGTGGGAGCCATCTTTCGGGTATATCCACCGCTCAAAATATTATCCGAGCCGGTTAATTTTGGCCTACCTTGTTTCATGATTGCATTCATGCCATGAAACAATGTGAGCAATGTCAGCTCTATGCCAACAAAGCCCGAGCCCCCCCCACTCTTCTTCACCCTGTCATTACTGCCGGCCCTTTTTGTAAATGGGGCATTGACTTTATGACTTGTAATCCTCCCTCCAGCAATGGTCACAAATACATTGTTGTCGCCGTTGATTACTTCACCAAATGGGCCGAAGCTATGCCCACTTTCAACAACACTACTGACACTGCAATGCACTTTTTCTTTAACCACGTCATATCCCATTTTGGAGTACCATTCCAACTAGTTTCCGACCATAGGAAACACTTCGAGAATGAGATCTTCGTCAAACTCTCATCTTGGTTAGGCTTCTCTCACGATTTTTCCTCACCCTATTACCCTCAGTCAAACGGATAGGTCGAGGCAGTTAACAAAGTCCTCAAGACCATGTTACAGCACACGGTTAATAAAAATAAAACCAATTGGCATCATATGTTATTTTTCGTGCTATGGGCTTATTGAACGACAGTCAAGACTACTACTGGTTTCACTCCATTCCATTTAGTCCATGGGGTCGAGGAAACTCTTCCCATCGAGTGCGAAATTCCCACCTTACGCACTGCAATTGAGCTATTACCTGACACTGCTCCAATGGAGCAGCGCTTGCTGAACTTGGAGTCTCTGGATGAATATCATCGATCTTCCTTACAGAACAACGAGGTAGCTAAAAAATGATCCAAAGCTACCTTTGATCACCATGTCAACCTTCGATCATTCCGCGAAGGCGACCTCGTCCTGGCTTATGATATCTCTCATGATACCTTTGGCCATGGAAAATTCGAATCACTTTGGCATGGCCCTTACATCATCCAACATTGCCTCACCAAAGGCGCATACATCCTGGCCTCTCCCGAAGGCCTCTCTCTCAAGGAACCCGTCAATGGGTTGTATCTCAAGAAGTTTTATGCTTAAACATAGTCATTCTACTTTAGGTTATTTCTTTTTCTAGTGTTTTTAATCTTTTTTCTCCTTCCCTTGAGTCTAAAACTATCCTTTGTGCTATTGACAGATGCTTCCTCCACTAGCCTATCACATTGGTTTCGTCGACGGCGCCAGCCGTTGGACACAAAATCTCGCTTCGGCTGCTTGGGATCTCTACACCCCCTCACATGAAATGCTACACTCAAGCGACATATGTTTGGGACCAGCAACCAACAACCAAGCCAAATACACTGTTGTCATTGGCCTCATGGATGACGCTCAGTGTCATCATATTTGTCACCTTAGCGTCTTCCTTGACTCTCAACTAGTCGTTCTACAGCTCAACAATGTATACCGTGTACGCGATCCATGCTTCTTTCACAAATATCTGCAGGTTAGGCTTTTATCTCGACATTTTGATTCCATTACATTTACACATATTCCAAAACAATTGAATCAAACAACAGATGAAATAGCTAACATGGTGTTAGATTGGCATATATCACATCAAGCTACACATACATAAACATACCACAAAAACCTGTCATAGCATATATATAGAATGGACGTACTCAACTCATCAGCAAGAAACACATGTAGACAACATCAGGATCTCAAAAAGGTATACTCATGTATATATATATATAAAGGCCCATCAGGCCATCCGAATGTTTACATACAAAAATACATGTATCCGCAGGCCAACATAGCACCTCAGTACAAAAAATCGGCTCACCAGCCTATATACAACAAAAACATATACATCATGGTGCCTCTATCACACCACCACCTGCTCCTCCCTCAGGAGGAGGTGGCGGCCCACCACCACCTGCCCCAGGCGGTGGTGGACCACCCACAAGACCCTCCTGCCCCAGCGGCAGGCATCCACTCGTCATCGCCGCAAGCACTGCTACTCGTCGCACTATGGCCCGCCATGGTGGCGACACCCCCACACACTGCTCCAGGAATCTCTCATCCTGGATACATGTCCACATGCCCTCAGGCACGTCCTACAACACCGTCTCCAGATGACGACGTATGTCATCAAAATCCACTCCGGCTACTGCCGGAGGAGCGTGTGAAGGCCCCGCACCAGGGTCATCGAACCGACGCCACCTCGCTTCCCTCTCAGGCTCTGCTAGTCACCCCACGGCATCCTGTCGCCGATGCCTCTCCCCCTGCGGTCATCTCTCCGGCTCTCACTGAGCTGGCACTCTCTGCATCTCCACCTCGTGCCCGCGAGGTGCCACATCTGCACATGCAAAAAACAACAACAAAAGATAGTATCAGCATCTATATCATATACATATGGACTGTTATCTCACAAAACAATATACATCAAAACATGCACACCAATACTAAACATACCTCGATGGTCAAAAGCCTCCCCTGGAGGTAGCACCATGTCCGGGTCCCCCCGGAAGTCCACCCCAGCATAGGGGTACTGAAGTATCACTTGCGGAATTTGCTGCCATATCCGTGCTGCCTCTACCGAGAAGAAGTAGCCACCTTCGCCACCACCGTGGCGAACCAAAACTATCGACCACCACCTCAATCACGGCTCTCGTGCCCCCGACATCTCCAACAGAACCCTCGGGCACAGTATAGGCACCCTCTCTAAGAACCATGCCACTAGGATCGACCCAAAGGCAAACTCTCCTGTACCTATGGACCGACAACGATCCAACTATGCTACCATCCGCGCATGCAGCGTCAGTCCCCACGAGAACTGCTCGTCGGCCACCACTCTCTCCAGCACCAATAGCTGGCCACTACTAATCCGCTGGGTCGCAAGTGACCTATATATACAAATAATAATCGCCGCTATACAACGATGAGCTAGGGAGTCTATGGCACTTATGCTCACCATAGTCCCCGACATAAAGTCCCGACCTGAGCACTATCGCTTGCCAATCATGACAAGGGCTATATCCCTAGGCAGCACTGACTCTGCCAGTAGGGGCGTTCCCTGAAAGGGGAGCCCAGTCAAGAAATAAGTATCCTCCACCGCAGTGAAGGGGATCTGCTCTCCTTGTACAAGGAAGCAGTGCAGCTATGGACTCCACATCTGGATCAGGAGCTGCAATAACTACTCCTATGCCCATATCAATGGGCACTCAAAACATTTTAGCAACCCACAGGTTTCCAAAGTAGCACGCATGCCGGGCCCCTCAATGGCCATGACGTCTCGTAACTGGGACCAGTCTCGCTCGTGCCACTGCACTGGCATCATCACCATGATCAACCTGCAGACAACACAGACCCTATGTCAGATCATGCAACCATCAATAGCATCAAGAAACACTCATTGTTTACCCTTCAACCTTGCCTCCTAGGCGCGGTTTTGTTACCCACAGGCGCGCACACATGCGCGCCTGTTCACTACACAGGTGTGCATACATATGCGCTTGTACACTGCACAGGTGCGCATCATTGCACACCTATTTGCCTCACAGGTGTGCTGTCAAGCACACCTGTTCACCCTACAGACGCGCACAGGTGCGTGCCTGTCACACCCACAGGCGCGCACTAGTGCGCACCTGTTCAACTCACAGGCGCACCCTTTGGGTGCGCCTTAAATTATTTCTACCGTGCACCCATGCGCATATATTTGATGAACAGGCGTGCACGTATGCACGCCTTTCACCGAATCGCCCGTGCATGTGGGGCCCACACCCCATAAAAAACCCCTAAATATCCCTGTACGGCCCTCCATACAAACCCTGCCCAAAAATTGAAAACCTATTTCTATGCAGGATGATCAGACCACTAACCTGATACTCGCAACTCCTCAAACGGATGCCTCGTCCTCCCCTAATCTCGAAATCTCCTCTGAAACTACTGGTCCACTCACTATTGCAGTAGGTACAAATGAGGTGGCAATGTGGGCCCTACAACTATATATAGGCCTTTTGCCAAACTTCCACTCACCATTCCGGGAGCCCAAGGTGTCCATTTTTCAAACCGTCTTCAGCCACGGGATCAGCATCCCGTCACCTACATCACATCAGTCCCTGGGTCGCTTTTCATCTTGAGCCCCCGGGGTGCCTTTTTTTTTCAGATCATGGTCAGGTACACCCGCGCATAGTCACATTTATCAAATACATGCTCATATCTTTGATTCTCTTCAGATATTGTTCACTTCGGGTATTTGGTTGTCGTGTGTGCAGGTACTTGATCATCATTAATCAACACCACCCCTTCAGGTATATACTTAGCACTGGCATGTAGTCTTTCCCACTGTATCGCATTTACATTTCCAGTCACACCCTCTGATGTTGGCCTCTAGGATCTCCATTCCCAGATCTGTAGTACCCACACCTCCATTTGCACCTTCGGTACTGTCACCCGGTAGCATTCTCACCCACATGAGTTGTCCCATTCATAGCACCTTTTGGCACTTTTGACACTCATGATGTTCTTCATTAACCTTTAGGGCTGGGAGTCTCGATAGTCTTTCATCATGTCGTGAATTAACCGCATACTTTTTATCCTCATTTTGCTAGCTTTCCCACACGGAATCCCAGATTATCTCTTCACGGTTCTATTTTTTACCTGCACTTCCGCAGTATCATGCACCCTTCATTTCCTCCACACTCAGTTTTCCCATCTGCGAACCTACCTTCATTTCACCTACCTCATACAGAAACTCACCAATGTGGCCCCCACCCTTTGTCAATCTTCCAAACACATTATGCCCCCCTTGGGCCACCCATACCACACTGGGGCACTCGTTTCTATATTTGTACATTTCTCCCCAATTATTCTTTATTTATTGTACAAATGCCTTTATTTCCAGTCATTACATTTTCTTTTGTCGTCACCGTTGGTGACTTTCTCCCTTTTTTGGCCATGCGCAACCCATGTCACCCTTGGTTGGAGCACTACTTATCATCTACCCTTGCCGGCATCATCCATATCTTCAGAGCACCTCACAGGTCACTTACCTCTACCCTCTGAATTTGATCACCTTGTCTCGCCTCTGGCACAACTTATCACCCGTCTTTTCATCCCCCTGACACTCGACCTTGTTACATGGTTGCGACCACTCTTTATCTCATACATCCTCCAACCAAGGGAAGTCTTGAGCCTTCCCACTTCTTGACTTTGTCCATGTACCTCTGCCACTTCCTCACCTCAGTAGATTCCACAAAGCCCTTTTCCTCTGGGAGTCGCATTCCCCTTTCTTCGACATCAACACAATTTTCTGGAAGGGTGACAGTATCTTGATTCTCGTTCTCCATTCAATGAGAGATCTCGGACGACACAAGGTGGAACACCATTACTCCCTGTTGTCGTTGGCCCCCATAACATTCGACGCCAACACTTTCTCATGTTATGGTGGGTCTTACTTTGCGACTATTGCAGTTATTCTTATCATTTGCCTAAGACCTCTGAATTTGGTAGGGCCATCAATGCCTGCATCATCGCCGATACTTATTACCGCAATCATTGCCTATTATTCAGAGTATGTGCCTTTGCATAATTTTCTTTTGCCTTTATCATCACCACCGCCGAGGGTGCTACAGTTGTCTACACCAACACTTCAGTCATTTTTTTCAGAGTTACACAACACGAGCATGGGGCATGCCCACCTCGTTTGTACACAGTTGTATATTTTACGCACCTTATGGAAGGTCGGGTTCTACCGGTTCCTTTCTCCTCCAAAGGATTTCTCTGAACGATCCCACTATTGCTCTATTTTACAACAAACATTCTCAGTAGAAGAAACATTGATGTATTTCGGCTATACGTATGCTCCTACCCTCATCCATCAGGGGGCATATGTTATCACTGAAATTGTGTCCGCACGTGGCGACAAGAACTCAGCATCGTCAAACAACAATGAAGTCATTCATGGCCCTGAATTAATCTTACAGCATTCAAAAAGGTCAAAAAATATACAAAGTAGTGAAAAATTGAAGAGCGCTTTACAGAAGTTTGGCGCGCGCACACATGCACGGAACAGAAACGTACAATGCATGCATACGCGCACGATGCGCG
>ML796600.1:177870-189961 GCA_009831015.1 Picea engelmannii
TTGACCAAATAACATGCAGTACCCACTGTCTCTACCCAAAATTATTGCCCTAACCCGACACCACTGAGCATGCACTTTGCTTTTTCCATCAGCATCATGTTCATCCTTTCTGCAACTCCATTCTGCTGAGGTGTATATGGAGTAGTCTTCTGCCTTGCTATACTGCACTTCTTACAAAATTATTCAAATTCATTCCCACAGAACTCTCCCCCATTATCTGTTCTCAACACCTTAATTCTTTTCTCTGTTTGATTCTCAACAAGAGACTTAAACTCTTTAAACCTGTCAAAGACTTCAAATTTCTTCCTAAGGAAATATATCCAAGTTTTCCTCGAGAAGTCATCTATAAATGAGACATAGTACACAAATTTTCCCAATGATGGGATCAACATAGGTCCAAAAACATCATTATGAACTAGTTGTAAAATTCCTTATGCCCTTGTTGCACTAGAGGGGAATCTTACCCAATTCTTCTTCCCATATAGACAATGTTCACAGAAATCAAAATCCAGAGAGAAGTTAGACATACCTTCAATCATACCTTTACCATGTAGTAGTTGAAGACCCTTCTCTCTGATATGCCCCAGTCTTTGATGCCACATCATAACCTTTTCTCCAGAGACTGTAGGAGTTCTTTCTTCTTCAACTCCAATATCAGGAACAATGGAGCTATTAGACCCATCACTAATAGTGCTTCCTAGCAGCTTATACAGAGTTCCAAACTGAACTCCCTTTATCAACACCATTTCTCCTCGAACCATCCTGCAAGTTCCCTTTTCAAAAATTGTTTTTACCCCTGCATCTTCCATTTTGTTTACATAAATCAAATTTCTGGCCATATCTGGGATTTGTAGAACACCATAAAGTTTTCTAATCCTTCCATATATGAGTCTCAACTTGACCCTTCCTCTTCCTATGATTCTGTTTGTCGAATCATTACCTAAGAAAACATTACCTCCATCATACTTTTAATATTTGTAGAACCACTTCCTATGGGGAGTCATATGAAAGGATGCACCAGAGTCAATAAACCATGCCTCATGATCTACATGTGTGCTTGAACAGGCCAAGTACACATCCCCTCCTTCCTCCTTGGAGGTATTTTCTTTTGTAGAATAATATTCTTCAAATCCCTTCTTTTTCTCAACTTTGGATCTACACTGGCTCTTGCAGTGCCCTTCTTTTCCACACCTCCAACATACCCTTACAAACTTTCCAGGAGATTTAGATCTACCCTTAGACTTAGATCTCCCACTTGAGAAATTAGATCTATTTCTTTCCTGGGAACACCCTCTTGCAAATAATGGGTCTGTGCTATGTCCTTCCATATTCTTTCATCTCATCTCCTCCGACAACAAGGATGAGACCACTTCTTCAAACTTCAAAGAAGTTGTATTACTACCTATGGCCACAAACAGACTATCCCACGAGTCTGGTAAAGAAAACAACAAACTGATACATTTATCTTCATCTGAAATTTTAATCTCAATAGATACTAACTGACTTACCACAGTATTGAAGGCGTTCAAATGCTCTGCCACTGAGTCTCCATCTCTCATCCTCAAGTTATACAGCTTCTTTCTTAGGAATAGTTTATTTACCAAGGACTTAGACTGATACAACTTCCCCAACTTTTCCCATAAATCCTTGGCTGTAGCTTCCTCTGACACATTTAGTAATACTGAATCGGAGAGACACAGTCGGATTTTGCTCTTTTCCTTCTGCTCCATATTTTTCCAGTCATCTGCAGAAGTTCCTGTAGGTGCAGTACCTGGATCTACCACGATCCAATGATCTCTGTCCACCAAAAGATCTTCCATCTTGATCTTCCACAGCTCAAATATTTTCCCATTAAACTTCTCAATCTCCATCTTCGAATTGCTTTCCATTTCTTTTCACCTGAAAAACAATACTGCAGATCTCCCACTGTAACAAGGCTTATCACAGTCCTGAGCCAAACCATTGACCACAAAGGCGTCCCCCTGAAGCCAATAAAGATTTGATACCAAATGTAAATTGTAACCTTGTACAATGTCTACTATAAACAGATATTCATAAAAGAACATAAAAGATACAATGGCAAATACAAACATTACACAAATATTTTTCCCCTGGAAACCCAAACCGAGAAAACCAACATATATTATATTCATTCATTGTGTTGCATTGTTTACAATACAATATACATATAGGAGCCAACAGCATCCAAAACCCTAACCCAATGACCTGGATTAGTCCAAAACCCTAATTCCTTAATTGGAAATAGAAAACCATCGGAAAAAACCATGTGCCAAAAAAACCACCTAAATACATGACACTACTAGTCATGCAAAGAATATAACACATACCCAACAAAGATTGCCTCCCAAAGTGGAAAATATGGGTTTTAAGTGTTTTTATTTATTGATTGTTGAGAACAGTTGACTTCTGAAATTGTGGACAACACACTATTTTTTGGATATATGGATAAGATATTTTTGGATATAATATCAATTATCATTGATATAAATTGTCAAATTATGAGAGTGATGATGGGAGCCACAAGGATGGATGTGTTTGATTGATTAACTAGTTGTATTATGCTTGTTAAGGAACTAAAGGGAGTCACAAGGGGTCCCACCTACTAGTTATTATTTATTAAAAACCTTATTATGATTTTATTACCTTTCCCCCTTAACTAAAAATTTGGTTGAGTTTTAGTTAACTTAACTAAAGAGGTAGTTTAACTACTTCAACTAATTATGATTGCTTAAAGTCAAAAGGAAAAGGAGGAACAAGAGGAGAATAGAAGGAGAAAGAATACTAAGGTCTGCTCTTTGAGTTTTATTGAGACAATTCAGTTCTCATTCATTCTTTGATTCATTGAAAGCCTAATTCTCTTTTATGATAGCAACGTCCTATTGTAGACATCAAGATTCAGGGTTGAATTTCATCATTCAGACACTTGTTTTTCAGAGGTGTTGATCTATGTTTGATAGTCTGTGTAGACTTGTCTTTTTGTGAATTAAATTTCATGACTGATAAAGGATATTGTGCAGAGTCGAGTGGGAAGTAATATGTGGCAAGCTGATCCAGATTTTAAAGTTCATTTTTTTACTTCTGTCGCAAGTCCTTTTGTATGGTTTTCATCGGGGACATCTAAGTTTGACTTTGGTCCAAACTTCCTCAGTGAATTTTGTAAAGAGAATGAGTATTATGATAATTTGGAATGGAACAATTGATTTATTTATGTCTCATATGTGTTGATTATTGAATTGGTGTTTTTACTTCTGTCTATATATTTATTTCTACATCTGTTATATTCAGAAAATTACATAAATATTGAATTTTTCAGCAATATTTCATTTATAAAAGAATCAGTCTAAGCACTTGTAATCAATACTTGTGGATTAGGAAACAAATTTTGATGGCTATAAACATAGGGTGATATTCCCGTCTATCTTTATTTAGCCAAGTAAGATTTGAAAATGCTTGAGTAAGATCATTTCATATCTTTTCCTCAACAACCCTTTCATTCATTGACTTGTAACCAACTAGGGGATTTTTGACCATTCTTTGGGGCTTCCATATTCACAAGGCCATAAATCCTCAACCGTGAGGATCCATGTGGCGTGCCAACTATCACTGGAAATGGAATGACATATACTATCCATATATGATAGTATTACCTACAATTTCACTTTCCTTCATTTCATTATTCCTCAATAAACTTCGGGTCCCATAACCATACCTCTGGAGCTGCATGTAGACTACATAAAATGTACCCAACAAACTCATCATCAATCACAATCATACAAATGTCAATCAACTGTCCAATATCTCTGGACCTCTCCAAGGGTTGACATCAATCTATAAGGGTTGACATCAATCTCCAAGATCACTCTCCAAGGGTTGACATCAATGAAAACCAACTTTCCAAACCATTTGTCCATCAATCTAAACCAACTATCCAACACAAAATATTTTTAGAAGTCATCCCTAAAGCACTATTTCAATACATGAACAAGGTGGGTAATGCATAATTTGACGGTCGATGAGAAAATAGGCCTCAAGCTTACGAACAGAGGATGAAAAAAATTGCACAAGTGGTTCGAGAGAATTGTTGAAGACTATATCTTAGAGCAAGCTATCGAAGATTGAACATCTCTTGATAGAATAAAAGAAAAATTTTACACCAATTTGCACGAAGGATTCTTGTGTATTTTTCTGACACTGCTTCATAAATTCTTCCTCAACAAGGGATTCAATGACATCATTCAATATTGACCTTGACTAGGCACACCATTACCAAATAGTAAATATCAAGAGAGGGACAAAGAGTGGGAAGGATTTCTCAACACAAAGTGAAAAGACACAAGAAAATATTGGGATTATTTTATGAATAAATAAAGATGTCCAGTAATATCGACTTCGAGTAAGTCGGGGTGGCGATGGGGGATCAGTCAAAATTGTGATATGCCACAAGGAAATCATACCAGAAGTTTTGATTACTAAAGCATAAATGTCGTCGAGAGGAAAACAAGCACACAAGAAATCCACTGACATCTAGATATTAGAGTGGGATAAAAGGAAAAAGAAAAGGGAATAACTTCGTAATCTATGGAACAGTCAGAATTCAAATAGAAAAATGATCAGGGAGAGTAATCCTGACAAAGTGTGTGAGCAGTCTGAGTCTGAAATGAAACGACCAGAACTGGAAATAACAACAGTCACAGAGACCCCTAAAAGAAGTCAATATGTAGAGTTCATAGAGGATAGATTGAACACTTTTCAACTAGAAGATGAACGTAAAAGCATGGATTATAAAGAATCAGGACCAACAATCTACACTTCTCCCGCACCATAAACCAACCCACGAATAAAATAATTCCTCCAACAAAGACTTTAGATCGATGACCAATATGCAAGATTATGGTATAGAACCAACGAGCATTGGAACCTGTGGGATGCACTCATTGTTGAGCTAGAAAGAAATGAAACCAAAAACATGCTCATTCAAATTAAGGATCTCACTGACTCGACCCCCCTACCAAATCTATTATAAAGAGAAGAAATTAGTTATAGTTGGGAACCAACATGACCATTGGATCGATGCTTAGTCGAGTATAAAAATCAAAGTTTTCAAACCAAAGAGATACTTTCAACAGACAAAAGGAAGCAATTATTCCTCGAGTACCACCTAGTAAAATATCAACCAACAAAAAAGGTGACACAATCGACCAAGGATTTGACAACTCAGTCAAAAATTGTTGTAACTCAAACACCACAGAAAGGGAGTACCTCTAAAAAGACAATAAAAATGGGATTTAAAGAAATTCCCCTATATGAGGGAGATGAGGACCCAAAAATACACTAGTTCATGTGTGAAAAATTTGGGGATGTTGCAGACATCACCCATGAAGAAAAATAGATGGCACAATTCAGAGCCTCCCTTTGACACCATGCCCTGACATGGTTTATGAACTATACATAAAATTAGAATTGGAAAAATTCAGACATAAAAGAAGGTTTTCTATCATTTTTCAAAGTCTAAGATGTCACACACTTGGTTGCTCAAAAGTTAAAGGAAATAAAAAAGAAACTAGGTGAGTTGGTATGGGAGTATGATAAAATATTCAAAGATATCTTGAGCCAAATTCTGACAATAATCAACCAAATCTTGTTATCTCAGTGGTACATCGTTGGTTTATTGCAACGGATTCACTCACCCTTAATCGTGTACGAAATAACCACTTGCAAATATGAAGTACAAAAGTAACAACACATCAAGACAGATGACGACGGGTCGTTGACTACTTCGTCAACTAGAATACTTGAAGAAAAAATAGAGCAGTTACAACAAACGATAAAGAATATGTCCATAAGAAGAAATGAACTTTGGTGCACTTCATGCTGTGAAGAAGGACATACGAATGAAACATGTGTCCTCAATGATCAACCACTAGCAACAACATATGCACATAGAGTACAAGCTCATAAATATTGTAACATATGTGAGGGTTTGACTGATCATAATGTAGGATATTGTCCACATAATTTGAAAAACACTAAGTGGTGCCACATTTGTGAAGATTCTAATCACAAAACATTAGAATTCCATTTCAGCGCATGGAATCAAACCACTATACAAATAGTATACCACACAGAAGCCACGGACCAAGCTAACAATTATGGTCAAAGAGATGACTACTACAGTCGAGGTCAAGGTCAAGGAGGTCGTGGTTGATTTGGTGGTTGAGGTCAAGGTAGAGGATGACCATACTACTACAATAGTTGGAAACATGACCACAACAATCCATATTTCCCAATGAAAGATATAATCGATTTGAAATTATGAAATATATGTGGCGTCAGTGACCACTCATTAAAAGAGTTCCCAATAGTACTCGACCAAATTATGACTAGAAAAAATGTAAATCTTCTACATGAAGCATCAAAAGAAGAAGTATTGAATTCAAAGAATTTAAATATCATCACAATATCTGGCACGGGATGAGATCTTAATAGTACCACATTACATGACCAACAAAGACAAAAGGATAGTTTCTTTCCAAATCCTGATAAAGAAGACAAATTATGAAGGAAGCTATCAGATTATTTAAGAAAAACAATGTAAGATAGAATGAAGATATTCTACAAGAATTCCTATAGTTATTATAGGAAAAAATGTCAGTCAGTCGATTGCTAGAATTACTAAATATATTAAAAGAATACAAAGAATGACAAAGGACATCAAATGATGTTAGGAAACTCTCATATAAGGATACATATTATGATCCATGAATTGACCTAGAAATCAATGAAGTATCGATCAAACAAGTAGTTTTCTATTTTGGATCTCAAGTCAATATCTTACTATGAGAAAATTGGATAAGACTAGGTCGACCTTCTTTAGCACCAACTCGGAACTATCTAAAACTTGCAGATAGATCCCATTGGTATACTCAAAAACATCGACACTCAAATAATGGGTATTCTGACTCAAGTCAACTTTTAAGTTATCGACCTAGTCGAGGGGATGCCAACATATGCAACACTTTTCAGTCAGCCATGGGGTCTAAGGATGAAAGAAAATATCTCTTTGGAAAAAGATCGAATCAATTTAAAAGGCGATGGAAGAAAAATAATCATTCCCTTGGATCCAAAAGAAGGAAAACCATGGACTTAATCATGGGATGAAGACCAAGAGGCTTGGTGATTATATCAAGTAAACAATGAACAAAGGGATTATGTAGAACCGATTTCACAAGGAGAAATTTTGATAGAATATCCGATGTCAGTCGAACATAATTCCGACTCCGCTCTATACAACTGGAAAATCGAGAATTACGAAGAACATGAAAAATATTGTTGGTCCAATGCAATCATCCTAAAGAATATAAGAACATTCTACTCAATATAAGAAGTGCCAATAGTGTATGAAAATAAAATTCGATAGAATCCCACTCTCATACAGACTAACAACCAAAAAATCAATCCCTCACGATATAACGAATTACATACACCTTTGAAACATGTCGAAGTAGTATCGAAATCCATTGGAGAGAAAGGAAGGAAAAAGAGCCTCATGGAAACCTTCACAAGACAAGTTGCAAGATGGTGTGAAACACACTCCCCTAGTTTACAAATGTGGACAACTGTGTTGACATATTTCATCGAACGATTCAGAGACTAGAAGTTGTCCAAAGTGGTTGATATCCCCATTTTCAGGATTGGGTATGATCCAGTAGAGCATATTCAATGATGCAAAAATGAGTGGAAAATGATAGGTTACAGATATGAAAGGGTATGGCCCCACATGTTTCCAATCACATTAGATGAAATACCAAAGAAATGGTATAAGATTGAAGAAGCTTTCATTCATACGTTAAATTGGGAAGAAATTAAACAAAATTTTGTGTAAGGCTTTGAATTTAATCCAAAAGAGGAACACCTGGGAGAAGCAACACAAGAAATCATAAACTTCTTAGAAAACCCAACACTAGTTTCACATAAATAAAAAGGGAATATGAAGATGGATTTAGGTTTGACATCGACTTGCAATCTTGTGTCAATGGAAAGCAAGGAAGCGTTGATAGCATGAAGACTTGACATGGAAAATATAAGGTGTCCAGTACAAATATTTCAGTGGAAAAAGGACCACCCAACATTGCAGAACCATGTGAAATCATTATTAAATATAGCTATAAAACAAAAATAAGATCATGAACAACCCGAGTTCCCAGAAAGTTTTACAAAAATTGAATAAGGGGAACGTTATCTTGACAAAGAAAAACCACTAGAATGGATGGAGGCTGAAATTAAAACAAAATAATTCAACATATCAAACGACGATCGCCCAAAAATGGTTCGAATAGTTGATTATTGGAAGGACAAGAATAGTCGACATAGTCATCCTGCTAAAATAATATCAACACATTTTTTCCCGTGATTAAAAGGACTTGAAATGACTTGTAGAGGAAATGGGAGAGATGATGATCGAACTCATTCCAGAAGCAAATCCAATCAAAAAATGACCATACAAACTATCCCACAAATACAAGTCGATTGTTCAAAAAGAGATCGAAGGAATGCTACAAGAAGGTATCATTTACCTAATTGACAAAGCAGAATGGGAAAGCCCCATGGTGGTGCAACCAAAGAAACATGATTCCAAGAGGCTAAGAATCAGTGTTGATTTTAGGGGACTCAATAAATTGATCATTATAGATCTTTTCCATACCCCCTTCACTGATGAAATCGTTAATGAAGTCATTGTTCATGAATGCTACTCATTTACCGACGGGTTCTCATGTTATAATCATGTGCTGATAGAAAAATAAAATCAGCCAAATACAACATTCATCTCAGAATTTGGATCCTTCTCCTACAAATTCATTCCATTTGGATTGAAGAATGCACCAACAGTCTTCTTGAGAATAGTTGTTAAAGCATTTCAAGAATATATATATATATATATATAACTATGGTTGTCTACTTTGACGACTGGATGATATACAACCTATTTAGAAATCATATACAATGGCTTAGGATTATGCTAGAACGATGCAGGAAAATCCAACTATTGTTAAACATCAAGAAATGCATATTTTCTACAACAATTGGAATCCTATTAGGACATGTGGTATGTAAAGATGGAGTAACGGTCGACATGGAAAAGATTAAAATTATTCTTGACTTAAAGCTACTTGTGAACCAAAAACAAAACAAAATTTTCTTGGGACACATTGGATACTATAGAAATTTTATACGCCACTATTCAGAGATCACATTTCCAATGTATGAACTTATATGAAAATAAATAGAGTTTATATGGAGTCAAGATTGTGAGGAATCCTTTGAATTCCTAAAGAATAAGTTGGTTGAAGCTCCAATACTAAAATTTCTTGATTGGTTGAGAAGGTTTATTGTACATGTCGATGCTTCCAACATTATTATCGGGTTTGTCCTAGCACATCAATATGATGAAACAATCGATCATCCAAATGCATACGCAAGTCAAAAATTGAACAAAGCAGAAAGAAACTATTCGATCACAAAAAAGTGAAGCTTTATCAATGATATTCTCTCTACAAAAGTTTCGCCATTACTTACTTGATAATCAATTCACATATTTGGTTAATAAATCTGTCCAGCAAGGCAAGATTTGTCATTGGTTTCTTTTATTTTAGGAGTTTCAGTTCAACATAATCATACAACCTAGAAAAATGAACGTCTGACCCAACCATATGTCATGGCTCGAAATGGGAGAAGACCAGACATGGATTGACGACGACTACCAGATGCATACTTATTATGAATTGAAGTTTTTACTAAGGATTTAGAAGATATACAAAACTTCTTAGAAGAAAGAAAGGCTCCAGAAGATCTCCCGACAAAAAAAAAAAAGTACTAGCCTTAAAATATGCACCTTTCACAATCATAAACGAGTATCTATATAAAATGGGAACCGATGATGTCCTAGAATGTATATCATATATTTGGAATGTATATCATTATGGAATTTATGGAGAAAATGAGGTCGTCTGAAATGCAACACACAAAATGTTCTCAAAGAGGTGTAAATGCTTCATTAAGGAAGGTTGTGCACTATGGAGAGTGCCAAAAGAATCACGCTGGCAGCATTGGAATGTATGGAATGTAGGGAATGTATATCATTATGGAATGTATTGGAATGTACAGAATGTATGGAATGTTGGGTGGCATGGAATTTATATCATTATGGAATGTATGGAATGTATCTTATATATTTGGTGATTCACAACTTGTGATAAAGTGGCTCAATAAGGAATATTATTTAAGAAATTTCACACTATAGCCTTTGTTGTATGAGATTTGGGGTATTCAAGGTGGTTTCTTATCTATCTATTTTACTCACATTTTGAAAGATATAAATCAGGTGGTTGAGAACTTATTGAAGGAAGGTTTATCTTTATCTCTTTGTGTTTGGATTATTTGGAGGATTGGAATGGTCACTGTAATGAATTTCATCGTGCTCCTTTCTTTTAGAGATCTATTGCTACAATTATAGCTTTATTATATGTGTTTTATATGTTTTTCCTATAAGGTACTTAGATGAAATGTGTATAAGGGGACTTTATAAATTTTCCTTTTTGAGGGACAATATGGGCTAAAACATTGATAATCTAGTTATTGATAACATATGATGGATAAGTTATAAGGTATGTGTAGATGTAAAAATCATGTGGACATATTTGATGTCACTATTTTTAAACTTGAGAAACTTTATATTGAATGCTATATAACATTTTCATTATGTACTTTTAGTCATTTTTTAAACAAAATTATGACTTTTTTCCTCAAGAAAAAAAGGAAGATAATGAGGAATTTGTGATGATGGAGGGAGTGTTATTTATGGGAGGTTTTTCAGTTCCCTCACCAGTGAGGGAGGAAAAAATAGGGTAATATGGAGGCCCTTGCCATGATATACCTTCATCTCAACTTTCTAGGCTCCGTTGGCTCATTGACATCTATCATAATTGCCAATGAATATTTCTTCATCTTGATGCTCTACAAACCATCTATTTTTGCAACATTTGATGGTCAACATTGTACCCATGTGAAATATATATGGAGAGAATAAGATTTCACCAAATATTAGGTATCTATGCCATCAATAATATATTAAGAGGGGAGTTTTTTTATTTTCATCTTTTGTGTGTCATAATTTTTGGTAGAAAAGGATAACTCTCGTTCATAGAAAATTCACACTAGGCTAAATTTGTGCATAGGATTTTTAAAGTTATATATGTTTTAGTGGTTGGGTGAATGTTGTATATGGATAGATCATGGAGAAAATGAAGTGAAGGATAAATCTCATTCATAGAAAATTGGCGTTGAGGTTAATTTTTTTTATACTATTTATAAAGAGATTTGTGTTTTAGTTGTGGGATAAATATTATATATGGATAAATGGTTCCATTTTCATATGCTATCTAGAGTGTTGATGCATCATGTCGAGTTTAATTTTATACTTTTTTTGAGACAATGGCGTGTGGTGTTTGTTGTTTTATACTATTTGACAACATCACCATACCTCTAATATATTAAGTGTTGCAACCTCAATACATTGTGAACAATATTTAACCTCTTTCATAAATTGATAAAATCATTATAGCTTGAGAGAGGTGAAATTTTCAAACCTATTTATTTTAATTCAATTTACTATATAGTAATGTTATTCAAGGCTGAAGTTGTCCAATGGGAATGTAAGTGATATAATATATAAATATCAGAGGGGGTGAAATCACATCACAAGGGAAAAGAACCTTAAACAACGAAAAAGAAGAAGAAAATAATTGGGAAGCACCAATCCAATGAGATGGGGAACAATGAAGAATATCAAGGAGATGTAGGTTCCTTTGCCAATACATGTTGCTATAGAGTGTAGGTTTTAAACCTTTACAGTATAACAATGTACACATGGATTCTTTATAAAACAAAAAGAAAACAATAGCATTCACACATAGTAATAAACAATTTACCCTCGAAACCCTTAACCGAGAAAAAAAACAAATGTTTAGAGCCACACCTCTCACTCTCATTGTATTAACTTCACCATTTACAATAC
>ML796600.1:198995-209326 GCA_009831015.1 Picea engelmannii
TACATGTTGAGTACATGGTTGAGACAGTAGTTGATGAGTTGGCACATACATGAAGTTTATAGTTGATGATGTTGGTACATATTGACGAGTCATAGTTGATGAGTAGTTTACACATGATTTGTACATACTTGGTACATGGTTGGATGCACTTGTTTATGGTACATGTTGATTATAGTTTGGTGCATGGTTGATGCACTTGTTTATGGTACAGGTTGATTACAGGTTGATACATGGTTCAGATTTATTGGTACAGGTTTACAGCAATATATCTCACAGTGATAGTGTGACAGTGGTTCCACCATTCTACTTCTACTTCAAGGTGGCAGGATGGGGCAAGGACAGGTGGTTGTATCCACCTTCCAGTTGTAGTCGAAGAACATTGGGGGTTGTAGCCTCCTTCTGGTTGTAGCCAGAGATTTGGGGAGTTGGAGCTTCCCTTAGGTTGTACCCTGAGAAACTAGGGGGTTGGAGCCTCCTTCCAGTTGTAGCTGGAAAACAAAGGAAGTCGGTGCTTCCAATGAATGTAACTCTTCAAGACATATAAGAAAAAGCATTCCGTGGTTTTTTCCCGATTTGGGTTTCCACATAAAACACTAGTGTACTATGTATGTGTATGATTGTTCATTTGTTCATTGCTTATTTACTCTGTAGTTATTGGATAATAATGCTTCATTGATATAGCACTTGGATTATATGGTTAAAATGGATTAAATTTCTCTATTACTGATTCACCCCCCCTCTCAGTAATCCAACAGATTCTTCTTGAGCACAGCAAGTCCAAAGTTCTTGAAATGTAGGATACTCCTTCCTTGTGTTCATGCTTGTGGCAAATGCATCCCATGTCTTGGGAAGACCATTGAGTACTATGTTTACCAATTCCTTCTCTGAAATGATATTTTCAATAGATTGTAGTTGATCTCTTAATTGAGAGATTCACACAAATTATTATGTTATGTTGTCATCATCATTCATCTTCATGTCATGGAGCTCATTCTTCAGACTCATTACTTGTCCAATGTTTCTGAATGAGAAGAGGTTCGTTAGGACATTGTACATCTTCTTCGATGAGTTAAGATGGGAGATGTAGGGTATCAAGTGGTCTTTTATAGAATCCACTATGATACTCATGGCATTGATGTCACCATCTTTGAACTTCTCCATAGCTGCAACGTTCTGTGGTTCCTTCTCTTTCCCTTCTTCAAACTCTAGTTTCACGATCTTTCCTTTCATGATATGCAACACTTTATTCTTGGCAAGGATGAGATCAATCCTTCTCTTCCATGCTCTTAAGTTAGAATCTCCATCTAACTTTTTCTGTAACTTCATAGAGTAAGTCATGGCTGCTTTGACTTGGTCAACCATAGATTTGACCAAAAGCCCAAACTTCACGTCTTGGCTTTCTGAGAGTAGCAGGAGATGCGCTAGGCTAGGGCACACTGATCTATATAGATATTAGGTCAATCGATTCATTTAAGGTGCGTCAACAAGAGGATTAGGGTTTTTTCAACTACACCTGCTAGTAACCCTAGCAACAATGCTATGGTGAATGCTCCTGCTAGAAACCCTAGCGGTAGTTCTTCAATGAGCTTAATATCCTTACAACTATGTTTCCTTCCAGCAGTTAGACTGAATGAAGGATGTGTGGGCCCATAACCTATTAGAATATAATGGATGTGCTCATTTTAACATTGACAATATCACTATTTTCACCCAACCATAGGCCGAAGCCACCCTCCGAGCACCTTAACCTTGACATAGAATCATTCCAGAAGCAAACCCTATGCTAGATAGCCAAACAAAGGGTAGTGCACCTTTCCCCAAGGATATCACATCAACAAGAGCTGATCAGATAGTCCAAACCCTAACCAAGAGATAGTCCAAGCCAAACGTGATATGCTAGATGCAACAGTTGCAATGGTATCTCTCCTCAAACCTGCACATAAGACTGGGCATTCCAGTGCTCACAAGTTGTTGCTCTGCAATTCTGAGACTGCCTACCAGAATGAGAACTGGCCTCCTGTATTTATACTAATTCTAGCTAATTCCCTGGGCTGACTTCTCATTCTGGGTATCTGTCTGTTCAGTATACATTAATTCTTCTGGTTGACTTCTTCTCTTGGAGGCTAATAACCTAATATAAATTATCCTCTTGAACCGACATGTCTTCTAGGGTTATTATCCAACTCATTAGGGTTTCTTATTTCTTTCCGGAGTATTCTATTCTCGTCAAGTTTACACGTGGAGGTAAATACCTCCCATAGATACCATAATATCAACAAGGGAGAGGGGGTTGAGATGTTGGAAAGAGGGGCTAAGCCTAAGGGCTTAATTCCAAGGGAATAATAATTTATTATTATTCCAAAAGTTGATTAGAATGATATGTTTTTATCCTAAGTTCCTTTGGGAAGAGGGAATGACTTCCAAATGAAAAGGAATGTGCTTCATGAGTGACAGGTGTCGGCTCAGGCACATGCAGACTTTAGGGGGAAATTATTGTTGTTGGCACTCACACAGGCACTCACAGACGAGGTTCATGCAAAGAGATTTGGCTCTCAAGCTTTTACCATCCTATCTAGGCTAGACCAGTCTGCCCCATTTTCTCCTCACGAGTTCACTCACGCACTGAGAAAGCCCGCAACCAACCATTTATGCAATTGTTGAACTTGTGACCATTTTTCACCTTTGTGATTTACTGAGCCATCCCTTTCCTTACCCAACTTATCTATTTTGGTTTGAAGAGGCAGGTTGTCAAGCTCGTGGTTGAATAAGCAAGTTGTCAGGCATGTGAGAAACTCTCTCTCTAGGTGAGAGAGGTGGTTGTGGATTGAAGCAGGTTGTCAGGCATGTGAGAAACTCTCTCTATGTGAGAGAGTGTGTTGAGGAGGTGAGTTCTCCTAGAGGGAGTCCCATAGCTTCTACAGAGCTCTGAGAATTCTGGTAGAAGCCCAAGGTAAGGGAGGTGGAGAAGCCAATGGACTATGTGACAGTGAAGGTGTATACTCCTGGGGTGGGACAAGCATGTGGAGAATGAGAGTCTATGAGCAGTGGGCGTAAGTTTCTCCTGGGAGAGAATCCTTTCTCTTAAACTGTGTGACTTTCCTATTGACCTTGCCTAGCCTAGGAATCTCTTTCCCAGTGGAGTTTAGTCCCAGCTCGAGGGGGACCTACTACTAAGAGTGATGAGCAGTGTGGTCTAAGGCTGGGAGGTTCATGGAAGGTCTGCACGTAGTTGGTGGTTTTAATCCAATTAAAAGATAAGTATCATTTATGTACTTAATTATGTATGTTATGCATGTTTGTGATTCTTGAAATGTTATCATGTGTTCTGTTGCATGTAGGAATTACCGTCAATTCCATTTGATTACATATGGTAGCAGTAACTCTGTGTTATTTGTTTTAAATTCATTAGAAATGCATGTTATATATATATATATATATATATATATATATATATATATATATATATATATATATATATATATATATATATATCTATGTATGTATGTATGTATGTATGTATGTATGTATGTATGTATGTATGTATGTATGTATGTTTCGCAGTAGTGTTGCCTGACCTATTGATGGCTGGGGACGTTACAAATTGGTATCAGATCTAGTTGTAGAAGACAAGGTATTTGGGTAGCGTTACCTGACAGGGGTCGATGGCCGGGGGCATTCCAAATTGGTATCAAAGCCAAGGTTTCAACACTGAGCGTGGATGGGACATGTTAGTGGAAGTTGAAGAAAAAGTTTTGGAAAAGAATTGTTGTCGAAATGGATAAAATTCAAGTTCAGAACCAAGGTTTCATGTGGAAATTGTGTCAACAGGAACCAATTTCGAACCTATGAACATTCTTGAGTGCCAAGAGGTTACCTTGCCTGTTATATGAAGCTCAGGAGGTGTAGTGTTATTATAAAACCACGACAGACAAGTTATTGGGTTGTAGAGTAATGTGGGTCGTAGGATCTGTTCTGGAGAAGGGGGACAATTATCGACCGTCATATATGGAAACGTTGTGAGCGATTAGCCGTGAGTTCCTTTGAAAATACACAAAGTAATGAAGTTCATTTGTGTCGTCGATCTGAGAGAGAGGATAGGTGGCAGAAATCCATGGACTTTGGGTGAAATCACTTTGGGAGAAAACAAGTTTGGAGAGGTTGAAACTCCTGAAGCCCAAAGTCCCCGAAGTAGATATACACCGTAGATCTAGGAGATGAGCTCGATCGTTGGATCAATCCAAGGGTGGAAGTTATGGCATGGTATGAAGGACAGAGAAATCCTGAAGCTCTGAAGCCCCGAAGAACCAAAGTGATGAGTCATGAGGACATCACTTGGAGGTGACGTGGACCTCTCCTATACCTGCCATGTGCCCCCACTTGGAATGTTGATAGGTGTACTATGTGGACTCGGAGGGTAAAGAAGTCCAGAAATTCAAAATTCAGGAGACTGGAAGGAAGCAGGTGTAAAAAATTCCAAAGCCCGAAATTTCAGAGTAATGTAGCATGATGATGTCTCTTGGATTGACGTGGACACATGGGTTGTGTGGCACGTGTTAGTGGGTTTCAAACCCGTGGAAGATTGAAATTCCATATGGAATGTGACACATGACACCCATCTGATTGGGCCACGTGTCATCCACTAGTATTCCACCACGTGGAATTCCATATGAGCATGGTTAGTGGGACCCTGAGGTTACATAACATATTTAAAGGTCAATATATGGCGGGCCCACATGGGTGTTGATAACGATACATCAATATATATGGACAGAGGGAATTATGGGGACCCAAGTTACATGAGATTTAATTTTTTAAGGTAGTCCCGCAATCCAAGCCATGGTTTTACCAGGGGGTTACATGTCAGCATCAGAAGAATTGCAAGACGAAAGGCGAGTTACTCTAAACCACCGATCCATGCCCTCACAATTTAAAAGGCATTAAGTGATGTGACTATTCAGTATCTTAGTTCAAGTATGGAATTTGTGGGTCCAGTGGGCACGTGGAGCCAGTTGTGAAGTCCAGAGACTTTACACTACAGAAAAATGGTTCATAAGGGAATGAAAGGAAGAACTTTCAAAAGTTTCATAACGCCAAGGTGAAGAGACGTAATGACATCACCAAAGTTGACATGGATGTGTTCAGAGATTAACGGTTCGGGAGAAGTGAGGTGTGTTGATGCACAAACTTCTAAAGCCCAAATTCTCGAAGCTCTGAAGCTTCAAATCTCTGAAGTCCCGAATCTGAGATGCCTGAAATTCCACAGTCGGTGTCAATCATTAGAAGCTGGGTAGTTGTGAACTGTTGATCCACCCTACTTCATGAGTTCATTAATATGGAACTTCGAGAGATTGTGAGATTTTCTTTGAAAGATTCCAAAGTCGAAGGCTTGAGGTCCCGAGTAAGTGCCTATCAATCTAGCACTTAGCCACAACCTATGGTTGCATGGTTGGGGGCTAAGAGGAAGGGTATAGTTCCTGAAAATTATTGCAAAAGAGAGCATAACTCAGAAAGAAAAGATCTGTTGGGATTCTTGATTGATTGAGAATTGAAGAAAATGGAATCTAAAAGTTTTCTTTGAATTAGATTGGTTTATGAATACTATGGAATTTGTTAAGGACTGATGGCCTGAAAATTTTGGTTGACTACACATTGTGTTTGCAAAGTTAACGATTGTCAAAACCAAATTGAAATGGAGGAGGCAAATAATTATTCCAGTTCATAGAATGAAGCTAGAAGAATGGATGTCCATTTGGGAGTTGAAGGATAAAACTCCAATGGACATGGAGAAGAGATAGATAAGGAGGGAAACATGATGAAAATCATTAAGGGATTGCAGAAAGATGTCTAGACTCACCGAGCAGATAACAGGAAGCTCATGAATCCAGGGATTAACAGGGAGAATTCAACATAAAGTTGATACAGAGTCTGGAAAGGATAGAAAAGAAATTGGATAAGGGGAGTGACTCCATTAAATTAGGAAGTGGCAGGTTCCCTGATGAGAAGAGGAGATCAAGGAGTGTTGGCAGACACCATCATCACTCCCAAGAGAAATCCAAGAGAAGGGAACATAGTAGTTCAAGCCCATCTCCTATCATAAAGCATAGGAGATATGGAGTGGATGAACTGAAGGGTGAAATGAACAAGATTAAACCTCCTACATTTGATGGAGAGCACTAGAAGGAGGAAGATGTTGAGACATGGCTCCTTGGCATGAGGAAATAATTCCAACTAAAGAATTATTCCTCTCATGCAGAAGGGAGAATTGCAATGTATCAACTGAAAGGAAAGACATCCATGTGGTGGGATCAACTTGTGCAGGTGCAACACATTAAAGAGAAAATTTTTACTTGGAAGGAATTCAAGAAGTATTTCAAAAATAAATACTTGACTAAGAGATGCTATGATAGAAATATGAAAGAGTTCTTTGAACTCAAGCTAGGTAGCATGACCATTGATGAATATGAACGAAGGTTTTTGGAATTGTTGAAGTATGTTCCTTTCATCAACGATGATACTGTTAAAATTTAAAGGTATCTGAGTGGACTACTATCTCCCATCAGTGACAAGATCTAGTATGATGATCCTAAAACTATGGAAGAAACTATAAGGAGAGAAAAATGTTGATATGAGAAACAAAGAGAAAATCCCACTCTCCAGAAGGCTTGGGAAGACAAGAAGAAATTCAAGATGGATCAGAGGAAGAAGGGAACTAAGCCATCCTTTTTTAGAAATATCCCTCAAGGACAACTAGGTTTTAGAGATCCTGGGAAGGTTGAAGTAGGTGGGAAAATTCCAAGACAACCACCTATGGAATGTTGGGGTTGTAAAGGAAATAATAGGTACATATATTGCCCCCATAGAAATGAAAAAGTGAGAGTTTTAAAAAATGTTCAACAAACAGAAGCAATGGAGGACATGGGCAATAGAATACCAAGGATCTATGAAGCCCTAGACAACAATCAAGATGAGTTTCAATCATACATGATTGAATTTGAAGGTATGATCAACAACCAAAACTTTACTATTTTAATTGATTCAAGAGCTATTCATAGTTATATAGATCTTGGAATGGTGGAAAGTTTTCATTTGCCAAGAAGCAAGCATGGAAAATCTTGGTTAGTGCAGTTGGCTACAAGAGCCAAGAGAAAGGTTGTTGAGTTGGTTAAGTCTTGTCTAATTGGGATGGATTGGTTGGACCAACACCATACCATATTAAAATGTTGTAACAAAGCATTCACTTTCCTGGATGAGGAAGGAAACCCAAGGAAAGTACAGGGAATCCCGAGGGCAATTACGGTCAGAGAAATCTCAGTAATGCAACTGAAGAAGGGTTACAGGAAGGGCTGTCAAATATTTGTAGCTCATATGGAAGAAGAACCTAAGGATAAGGTGTCAAATATTGAAGGCTATATAGTATTAAAACATTTTGAATATTTATTCCAGGAGGTGCTTGGACTACCCCCGAAGAGAGATATTGATTTATCTATAAAATTGATGCCTAGAGCAGCTTCGGTGTCAAAAACGCATTACAGAATTAGTACACTAGAGCTGAAAGAACTGCAATTGTAGCTTGAAGAGCTTCTGAAGAAGGGGTATATACGCCCAAGTGTATCACCTTGGGGTGCCCCGGTCCTATTCGTGAAAAAGAAATATGGGACATTGAGATTGTGCATCGATTTTAGACAGTTGAATAAAGTGACTATTAAGAACAAGTATCCCCTGCCAAGGATCGATGATCTCTTTGATCAGTTGAAGGATGCAAAGATATTTAAAAAAATAGATCTCAGGTCAAGGTACCACTAGGTAAGGATAAAGGATGAAGACATCAACAAGACCACCTTCAGAACAAGTTATGGTCATTATGAATTCATAGTGGTGCCATTTGGGCTATCAAATGCACATGATATTTTCATGTGCCTAATGAATGGTGCATTCAGAGAATATCTAGACAAGTTTGTGATAGTCTTTTTGGATGACATCCAAGTGTATTCCAAGTCGAAGGAAGAGCATGAAAAAAATTTGAGGATGGTGTTGAAAGTGCTAAGAGAGCACCAACTGTATGCCAAATTGAGCAAGTGCTCATTTTATCAAAATATAATCCACTATTTTGGACATATCATTTCAAAGGATGGGATAGTCGTGGATCCTGAGAAGATAGAAGCCATCAGAAAATGTTCAGCGTCGAAGAATGTGACATAAGTCAGATCCTTTATGGGTCTAGCTGGCTATTACAAAAGGTTCATTGCATGGTTCTCAAGGATAGCTCACCCCATCACTTCCTTGCAAAGGAAGGAGAAGAAATTTCAATGGACAAAAGAATGTGAGAGAAGATTCCAACAATTGAAGAAATTGTTAACCAGTGCTCCAATCCTAAGGATTGAAGATCCAAATGAAGATTTTGTAGTGTGTACAGATGCATTAAAAGAAGGACTGGGAGGAGTCCTCATCCGGAATGGGTTTGTAATATGTTATGAATCCAGAAATCTGAAGGATCATGAAAAGAACTATGCAACTCATGATTTGGAGTTGGAAACCATAGTGCACGCCTTGAATAAATGGAGGCACTACCTCATGGGAAGGAATTTTGAACTGAGGACAGACCATAACAATCTGAATTATTTGTTTGATCAGCCAACCTTGAATGCTAGGAAGAGTAGATGGTTGGAATTCCTTTGTGAGTATGACTTTGATATCAAGCATATCAAAGGAAAGGAGAACAAAGTGGTTGATACACTCAGTAGAAGAGTGCATGAATTACATGCCACGACCATTAGCATGTATCAAACTGATATTAAGGGAAGAATTTCAGAAGATGCAAATGCAGATTTGCAGTACATGGAATTGGTAGCAAAGCTACAACAAGGTGAGATGCTACAGAAAGTGGAAAATTATAAATTGGAAGCTGATGGAACACTCTTGTACAAAAACATAATTTATGTACCTAATTCCCAAGAGTTGAGAATAATGATCTTGAAGGAAATGCATAATGTGCCTTATGTTGGGCACCCTGGATATCAGAAAATGGTGTCAGCATTCAAGAACCATCACTTTTGGCCAGGTATGAAGAAGGAACTTGTAGAATACATTGCCAGATGTATGGAGTGTCAGAAGGTCAAGGTTAAACATATGCACCCAACAAGGTTGCTACAATCATTTCCCATTCCTGAGTGGAAGTGGGAAGTGGTGACAATGGATTTCATCATAGGATTTCCCAGAACTGACAAGCAACATGATTCCATCATGGTGGTGGTAGATAAGCTTAGGAAATATACCCATTTTATTCCATTGAATACCACTCACAAGGAAGATAATGTTGTCCATATCTATATGAGGGAAGTAGCACGATTTCACGGTATTCCTAGGACAATTGTGTCTGACAGAGACCCAAAATTCACCTCAAAATTCTGGAAAGGGTTATTCAAAGGGTTCGGAATGAATCTGAACTTTAGCACAACCTATCACTCGGACTCTGATGGGAATACAGAGAGGGTGAACCAAGTGATAGAATATATTCTAAGGATGTATGTGGTGGAAAAACCATCTAAATGGGAAGACTACCTACACTTGGTAGAATTTTCCTGCAACAATGGGTATCAAGAATCACTGACGATAAGCCCATTTGAAGAACTTTATGGAAAAAAGTACAACACACCAATAAGCTGGGATAACCCAGCTGATAGGGAAGTGGTTGGGCTAGAGATGCTCAAAGAAATGAAAGATCAAATGTTTGAATATTAAGCAGAATTTGAAGGTTTCCCTGTTAGAAAAATAGGACCTCGGAGCAATAAAATAAAACAAATGAAAAAACAAAACACAGAGGACACACAATACAAGAGAGACACAGATTTATGTGGTTCACCCAGTGTGGGCTACGTCCACCAGAGAAATTGCCAGGTCCTTCCTTTATTATTATCCAGCAAATGAAGGGATGCAACCTACAGCAAAACCCATTGTAACTTCCTCTTCTTTCTCTCATAGTCTCCTCTCAAATAATACAATATTCACCATCATCCATAGCCGCAATACATTTCCCTCATAAAAGAGGGTTTCCTTCTAGGGCAAAAAACCCTAACATAATCTCTACCGTTAGATCTGCTACCTTATAATGAACGGTCCAGATTTACAATGAAATTACAATATACTTTTACAAGGAAATTTTTGCTTCGGGGGCTTCACCCCCGAACCCCCGCTGGGGGCCCGCTTTCCCCCAGACCCCCCAGCCGGGGGGATGGACCCCCCGGACCCCGCAGAGGGGGTACCCCCCCTCTACACTCCCCCACGTGGAAGAGTGTACATACTTCTGGGGTGTAAATACTTCATGGGGTATAAAC
>ML796600.1:254485-292391 GCA_009831015.1 Picea engelmannii
CACATATTTAATCTTGTAAAAGAACATTCCTCACACATGCATTATGACAAGAAGAACTAAGAAACTTACACATAAACAAGTTGCACATTTTTAACACATGAAGCAAGTGTAGGTCAAGACTTCTAAGTGTTTACTTATTATTTATTTAGGCAGAGCCTGTAAAGGGCCAGGTAGCCTCTGGAACTCATCCTCTCTTTAGAGGTGACATGTCCAGTAAATGCTCCTACAGTCTATCTCTGTATAAGAAATAGTAAGTTCTCACATTTTCAGAGGTCACATTGGAGAGTATAACTCACATTTTAAATTATGGAAAATGGATACCTTGCACCCTTAAACAAGTACCTTCCATTTTCAGATCAAAGAGCCTTCCATTGGAGAGGGAAGGGACCCAAGTCCTCTTTCTCCATTGTGTATCTTTGGATTTCATCTATCATACCAGCTAATACATTGGTGATATTGGTCCATTGTCATTTGTTTTTATTTTTATTTCCATGCTCATGTTTTTATTTAGTTTTGTTTTAATTCTTGTTAATAGCTTAGTTGTTTTCTTTCTAACCTTTTACATCACAGTTGTCATGACTAGCAGAGCCCAACTAGGCATGTAAGCACTCACTTTTTTCTCACTCATTGACGAAAAGAGTGCAAACACCTATGTAAGTCTCTAAAATAAAGGCAACTAGGTTGCCAACTCGTGAACAATCACTAGGCGGGTACAGTCGATAGTCGGGTGGACTTCAATGAGTAGGGTATCAAGCCCGAAACCTATCAAGGGTATCGAAAAAATGTGTTCCGAAAGATGACTGAGGAGCTCGAATGGATTCGAGACCCACAAAGCTCCGTGGCAAATGCAATCAACGGAATCCCAAGACAAGTCCTCTATATGTGTTCCCCACTATGCTTGGTTCGGATTTGGAGGGGTTATCTCCACTACCTTTCCGAATTTGACCTTGTGTTTATCCCCTATGTTAGAGGGGGGTCCTAGATAATTTCCATGTTACTGGACTTCTACACTCCTTAGCACAGACTCGTATGTTTTTTTTAACGACCTTGAAGAGTTTCCTCTCCAACCTAATTCAAGGCCCTAACCCTAAACTAGTTTATGGACCCTACAAACATAAAAGTCTAGTTATTTTTAATTAGCGTTCTTTTTAAGGCTTGATTTACTCAAAAGGTGTGGTAGTGAAACTGATGTTGTTAAGACTCTTGCAGAAAAAGGAAATGATAAGAACACTAGCAAATAAGGATTATCTTTCTTATTTTTCTTTTGAAATGCTTTTAAGATGAGAAGAAAACACAACACTATGCTAATTTCTTTTTCTTTTTCAAATAACAATGCAAGGCAAATGCTAAGAAAGAAACATAACAAACAAGCTATTTTTTTTTTATTTTCTTCCAATCAAAGTAGAAGTAACAAAATATTTTAAAATAAACTAATGAATGAAGGATTCATGGCCTCCCGGGCCATGAGGGGGTGTTTTTTTAAAATGCAACTCATTTTTCTTAAAATGTCAAGCTAAAAATAAGTTTAAATAGCTAGGAAACAAAAGAAATCTTTCAAATGGAAAAGCAAGCTATGATGGAATACAACCTAGGCTAAAACTGCTTATGACAGAGACCATAAAGAAACAAGAAAAACCTAGGAAGTAAAAACTTGACAGGGAAGAGGATGACTTCCTCCTCAAAAATTTCTAGACAAACACGCGACTGTCACTTCAACAACTAGCATATGCATGTGGGCTGCCCAAAGATAGGACGCGTATGCACGCGTGTAGGCCCACTACAGGCCACATGCGCCTTTTTTTCTTCTCAAAAGAAGAAATACAAGAAGCTAAGCTCAGGTAGGGAGTACTGGTATTGAAGACCAGAACCCCTTAAAGGTACAAAAATTTACTCTAACAGAAAAAGATGAAAGGAAATTTGAGAAAACAAAGCTAATCTGAGGTTATACCTAGGCTATAGACTGCAACAACAGAAACTAGAACTAGTTCCAGAAAACCTCTGAGAAGGATCACTTCTGACAAGGAAGAGGATGACTACCTCTCTTAAAAAAAACAAATTATGGACTTAGACAGGTGACTGATCTTTCAGTAGTTAGCATATGTATGTGGGTTGTATGAATTCAGGGCGTGTGTATACATGGGCAAACCTTCTGTAGGCTGCATATGCCTCTGTGGCTTCCCGAAAAAAGTAAAAATAGTCAAGTGAAGGAAGAAGGGATTACTGGTATGGAAGACCAGAATCCCCACTAGCTCAAACTTTTGCAGAAACTTAGAAAATGGTAGTAAAACTAATTAAAAATACCCAACAAGTATCCCCAAAAACCCTAGAGAACTCCCCAGCACGGTCGCCAATTTTGATGTGGGTGGGAAATCCCTCCTACATACTAGAATTAAGGGCTTTATCATGCATGCATAAATGACCTAAAGTATCCTACTTTCTACCAACATCCCAATCATAAACCCCATTATTCATATGCAGATTCAAGGTTAAAGAGATATAGTTATTGTACCTTAGTTTCCATGTTTGATGTCGATCCCTTTAACGCTTGGTCGCTCCTTGATTGCAACTCTCCTCTCAACGCTAACCTGCATTCACAAAATACAAACAAAGAAGTCCACTTGCATATGATCTATAAACTAATGGGTTAGAGATTCTATCAAAATATAATCAAATTTAAATATGGACAATCTCATATGGTGAGACAGGAAAAGTACTTCTTTTATTAATCTCACAAGAGTAACCTTACAATAGTGATATCGGCCACTGTTCCTTGAATATGGTTCTGGGATCCTCTTCAACTATGCTCCAACTGATTCTATATATTTTTCTCTTCACACAATAGTTGCAAAAGGTTGGGACAAGGGGAATACTAAATCGGGTATAGTTTCTTTGCTATGATTTTCCTTCTTCCAAATGGGACCCCTACCCCTTCTTTTATAGTCTATAAAGGGCTAGGTATTTGGTCGAGTGACTGACTATGGACGGTTAGTTGGTTTAGTTAACTTACCAAAAACTGTGTGTTTCATCTACAAATTTCCATTTTTTCGTACTTTTTAGGTATATGCGGGTTGTAGTGGGTCAGCCAGTGTGTACATACATGCAGTAGTGGAGCAGGGTGCGTATGCCCTCAAAAATAGTGTTTTTTAAGAAGTTGTTCAGCAGTGGCTTGGAAAAGAAGTCAAATGATATGGCCTGATGCCAGGTAAGCATGTCTGGTGCAATTTAGGGTTATAACATGTATTAGAGGTTTCCCCCTTGAATAGGCAAGTCAACATTTCTATCATAATAAATTTTCTCTTCCTGGTGCTTATTCTGGTGTTATTATGATACTTTTATGGATAAATAATTATTATTATGTCATATCTCTCTAGATATTTTCTATTATGCATAATATATTGTATTGGGAATATTGCAAGTGGTATGAGAGCAATTTCCTTGGTAGAAACTATGGATATTTTTTTCTAGGGTAGAGACATATTCTAGCATCTTTAAGCTACAAAGATATGTCGTTACGTGCATAAACCTGTGACTGATGAGTAATACATGCAAGAAATACAAGTGATACTTATGTGCACATTTGTTGGTCACCCTTGTAACCCCTATTGGTACCCCTTCAAGTGGTAGTGCATCAGACAACACCTGTATACAAATTGACCTAGGCATCTTGAAGCCCTCTGTCGATAAACTGATTGGTCGCCTGACTATTATAGTGTCACCGAGAACAACACTTGGTAGGTGAATCTTCAGTACTTGGGTAGTCGGGTAGTATGACTAAGTGTACAATCTAGCCTCCTTAGTTGGTTCCCTAAGATATTGGGTCGAGTATTACTATTGGAACCTGCATGTATATCAAAGAGCTATAACACAAGGAAAACCCTTGACTATAGATTCCCTGCAAACCCTAACCCTTGGGAATAGAACAAAAACAAGAACAAACAATATATATTGCAGTGCAACCTTGTCATCTGCATTAGGGTTGTGAAATTATTACATCTTTTTTCCTTCTAAGAATTCAAGCATTTCGCCTCTGCAGTATTATTTAGTTCGGAGTATAACTTTGTAGGAGTTAAAAAAAAAAATTGGAACCTCCCAGTACCCTTTTTTGAGACATAACCCATTAGACTCCTTTTGTCATTTTGATCGCATTAACACCTATCAATTTTCCACTTTTTTCCCCTGCGGTCGCACTCCCTTCTGACTCCCCTTATTTTGGACCTACCTCATTGAATTCCCCTCTTCGTCCCAATTATTGTGATAACCTTCATCGTAACCGTTTTTTCTAAGTGGTCCCACCCGCCATGTTCATCATGACCAAAACATGTAGCCAAGACATGGAAGCACGATTCAATACCTTCTCATCTCATTTTAATACTTTGTCCTCTAATTTTGAAGAGACCCAATAGGAAGTGCCAAAAATCAATTCCCAGATGGGAAACTTAAAACATGCCATTTCTACCCAACTTGAATCCTTCAGTACCAATATCTACAATTAACTAAATATTCCTATAGATGTTAACTCATCTGACCAACCTTTTCACCCTGAAGGTGAGACATCCTCCCATTCCCATAATTTTCAATCCCCTTCCTTTCAATGAGAACTTCTCCTTCCTTGAGTGGATTTGAACAAATTTGATGGCTCATATCCCATTGGTTGGGTCACCCAAATGGAACATTATTTCTCTTTGTATGGAATTACTTATGAGTTATCCAAACTCCGGTATGGTGTTCTTCGTCTAGATTGGGAATGTTGGCAATGGTGGAAATGGAGAAAAAACGCCCGTCAAGGGTATGTGGCTTGGAAAAAAAATTTGGCAAAGCTTTATGAATTCTTCGACACTGACACCCACCATTTAGGCTACTTGACCAAGTTGAAACAATCTGGCATAGTGGAATAATTTATAGCCTCTTTTGAGCGCTTGGATTTCTGCACAGAGGGAATGTCTGATGTTTTTTTCTGAGAATGCTTTATCAATGGACTCAAGGAAGAGATTTGTGCACACGTCCTCATGGCTTGCCCCCAAGGTTGGGTGGAAGCTACTAAAATAGCCAAGGAATCAAAATAAGTTTTCTCTTTCAAACCAGAAAACCCTCTTTTATTCTCCCTCCTAAACCTCTCATTCCCACCCCTCCTTCTTCTCCATTGAAGATCCAGAAATTGACTAGGGCTGAAATGGTTGAGCACCAAATCTAGGGAATTTTTTATCATTGTGATGAAAAATATTTCCTTGGGAATGAGTGTAAGGAACAAAATATATTTATGGCCATATCTAAAGATGTTTCTAAATAATAGGTTGCGGCTCCTCCTGTGGTCGAGTCCCCTGACCCAACTGATCTGGCCCCATTAGTGGACCCTCTAGAAGTTGAACCAGTCATTTCCTTGATTTCTCTCACTGGTTTCTCATCTCCCCAAACCCTCAACTTAATTGGCTACATTAAGCATCGGAAAGTCATCATCCTCATTGATAGTGGCAACACCCATAATTTTATTCATCACCACATTTTACAAGAAACTAATTGTTATATTTGTGTTGTCAATAACTTTCAAATCATGATTGCCAATGGAGATTCCTGAAATGTGGGGGGCATTGTGAAAATGTTTGTCTCCAAATTGGTTAGTACACCATGAAATATCATATGTTTTCTATCGACATGGGTGGTTGTGACATTGTGCTAGGTGTTGAATGGTTGAGGAATCTGGGTCCCATCCTCATGGATTTCAAGGAATTAACGATGTAATTCACCCAAGAGGGCCAACAATATAATTTCCAAGGCATCACAACAGGTTTCCCTGAGATCATCAATTCCCATCGCATGGAAAATATCCTCAAAAAAGGGCATTCAAGAATTATTGCACAACTCCATTCCATTCAAGCCACTGCAATACCATCGGTGCATCTCGACCTCCAATCCATCCTCTCCAAACATCAATTTTTTTTTTCTACTCCCTAAGGACTTCCCCCTTACCATGGTGTTCATTATCATTCCACTCCTCTCATCCCTAACATCCTTCCTCCAATGTTCATCCCTACCACCATCCCTTTGCATAGAAAAATGAAATTGAGAAAATTGTCCAAGAATTTCTCGTCGTGGGTGTTATACGTCCTAGTAATAGCCCCTATTCTTCTCCTGTGGTCATGGTCCTTAAGAAAGAAGGATCTTGGCACATGTGTCCTTAATTTCATGCCCTCAACAAACTGACCATCAAAGACAAGTTTTCCATTCATGTCATTGATGATCTCTTGGATGAATTAATTGGTGCCCAGTATTTTACTAAACTTGATCTTTGTTTTCGCTATCACTAAAGACGTATGGAAGAGGATGAAATTCCTAAGACTGCCTTTCGAAATCACGAGGGACACTATGAGTTCCTGGTCCTTCCCTTTATCTTATGTAATGCTCCATCCACCTTCCAAAGCCTCTTGAATCATGTCTTCCATCCTTTTCTCCTTCATTTTGTCTTAGTTTTATTTTATGATATTATAATCTATAGTAAAACATGGACCACCCATCTTTCTCACATGGATAAATTTATTCATCTACTCTATTAGCACCAACTTTTCCTCAAACAATTTAAATGTTCTTTTGGAGCCTCGAATGTGGAGTTTTTGGGTCATGCTATTGGAAAAGATGGTGTCAGGGTGGAATCAAAGAAAATTGAAGCAATGCAGGATTGGCCTCGACCTAATACTCTCAAAATCTTCATGGTTTTCTCGGTTTAATAGGTTATTATCGCAAGTTTGTCAAGAATTATGGAAACATTGCAGCACCTCTCATGGATCTCCTTAAAAAGAATGCTTTCAATTGGACTCGAACAATTGATCAATCCTTCCAAGCATTGAAGGAGGCTATGTGCACCACTTTTGTATTGGCCCTTCCCAACTTCACAAAGACCTTTTTCCTAGAATGTGATTCCTCAGGGAGAGGAATTGGTGCAATCCTTATGAAACATGGGCGGCCTTTGGCCTTCACTAGTAAAACAATTTTAGAGTTCCATTTGGGCCAATCCATTTATGAAAGGAAATATTGGCTATCTTGCATGCAATGGATCTCTGGAGCCCTTTGTTAGCACATTATTGTTATTATTCCCAGGCATAGGTGGCAACTGTCAGGACGAAAAGAAGGCCAAGGCAGTTATAGTGGCATTTTTTTCCCCTTGCACAGTTTCACTATGGTGCCACCTCTAAACACATATTGGAAGGCCTCCAAAATTAGCGGGTGGATAAAAGTGTGCCCAAATCTCACCTCTCCCCCAGATCGATGGTCATGGATCATATCGGGGCCTCAACATGCGCGGATGTTAAAATTTGAAGGGTGGGCTGGGTTTGAAACCATGGTTTTGCAAAGAAGAGATGTGTCAGTCGGAGATACATATCAGGCCCAAAAGCGGTGAAGAGTCAAACCACTTTTTGTAGCCCTGATATGCGCATGTGCGTATAACGCCCTATCCTAGGTCGACAAGTGGTCGCTCCACAACCATCCTGCTGGCACATATACTCCACTCACCATCCCATCTATCACATCTCCCCTTCTCATCTCCTGCCACCTATACCAATTCGCTCCACGTCACTTCCACCTATGTCAGGTCCCCACTCCCTTACCTAGCACCTTGCAGCCTCCCCTCTGCCTCCTCGTCATCTTCTTTCTCCACATCACCTTCATCCCATTATACCTTAGCTCCCACTTCTGTGGTCCCCACGCTATCTGTAATCTCATCTTCCCATCCACGACTGCTCACTTGGACAATCTCTCATCCGCTATTCCATGCCAAGCACACCAATCACTTCGTCAGTAGCCACATCCGTTGTCAGACCTCCCCACAACATCCGATTTAGATTGTAGAGGCCACCAAATTCCACAGGTGCAATGCTAACTCAGGCCTTCTTGATACTGATAAATAATTTATTGAAGTTAGTTGGTGGTGGTTGAGCATTGTTTCCACCATAAATGGAAAGCTCAAGAAAGGACTGTCAGCAATTCGTCTCAGCTGCAGAACCTTCCTTAAGCATGATTGTGTTTGATAGAGCTCACTTCTGACAGGAGACTACATGCACAGTCTACCAGAAAGCATGCAGACGTAATGCCTTCAATATAGAGACTCAAGCACGCTTCTGTAGTTTTTATCTGAGTATATAGGTGTCTTCCTCATATTTTTTTATGGTCGATGGTTGAACTACACTCTTGTATTGTAAATTTTTAATGAATCTCTGGTTCTTCCAGTTATGTATATGTATCTGAGACTTCTTGTTTAATGTAATTAGATTTCCTTTCATCTCTCTGTAACAGCTGTGTTAGAACACTTGGGCATGGATGATCCAACCAAGGGTAGTTATTTTTTTGTGATGTAGGTTTGATCACAGTGACATCACAACCAGTTTTAATCAGTTTCATGTGTTGTCTTTTCATTGTTACACTGAAGAGCTTAGGCATGGATGATCCAGTCGAGTTGTTGTAGCTGCATTGTGATGTATGTTTGATCCTTGTGATGTTATGACTATGTTTCTTAAATATACTTCAGTTTATGAAACTTCGAATCCAAGATGATCTTGTTTTTTGAGTTTTTCCCCTAAAAGCTATTGGAAGACCAGATGTCCATAGAAAACCTCTTCATTTTCCTCATGTTCTTCCCCCTACTCACCCTTACTACAACTTACTGATTGAAGTTAGATTGAGACCTCACTTACATGTGCATTCCAGCCCAGTTTTCTAAGTTAAAGCGATATAATCCTTAGTCTGCGTCCATTAGGCCCCCTTTAAATTTATTCATTGTGACATACAAATTGATGGGTACTGGGCTTACCTTTGCCGCAATCTAGAGGTGACTTCTCGTGCTAACATTTATGGTGCTGCTACCAGGGATGAATTGAATATTTTCCTTGGGATTGAACAACAAAGCTTACTGGTTCTGAAGGTGCATCAAGACTTAGTACATCAAAGATTGCAATTGTGCACCCAATGAATCCATTGTGGTGATTCCATTGAGATGAATCCACTATTTCAATTGTGTCTTCCAGGGGCAGACACACAAGGTCCACTCCACAGGTGTCTCTAGCAACACCTGAAGCTGACCCAGAGAAAATTATCAGAAAGGGAAAGGCCCTTCGATAAGTTACTTATACTTTTGAACCAGGTATTTATGATGATTTCCATTATCCTCATATAGGAACTCCAATTTTTGCATCTCATTCTACTGTTATACCTTATGTTGGAGTTTCTCAAACTTTAAATTTTGGGAGTGTTCCTGTTGAGTTTTCCCCTCCTGGTCTGGGATTGGAGGGAGAAATACTTGTCACTATTCTCTCCCTTGTATTTGTACTGTGGTTTAGACCTGACACCTTGGAATATTTTCCTACCCTAGGATTTACCACCCCTCCTCCTATTACTTTTTCTACTTCTCCAGACAGGGAAACCTCTGTTCCCTCAAGCCCTGTAGATTTTTCTCCAAATCCTCTATCGTTTCCCTTTCCTCCCAGAAATTCAATTCCATTCTCCCCTATTCAAACCCCATCTCCTCCTAGTTCTCCTCCATCTATCATCCCTATGGCAGGTGCTAATCCCCCTAGAAATAGAATGGATTCCATAGTGGCTTCAAGATATTCCCCTCTAATCTTACCTCAGCCCATGAATGCTCTCCCTGTTGGAGATTACCTGAAATACATGCCCAAGTTCACTGGATAAGAAGACATAACTGTAGAAGAGCACCTTGTTGCCTTCTACAGTTATGCAGACAATTTGAATATTGAAAATGAGGATGTGTGGATGAGAGTTTTTGTCCAGAGCCTTGATGGTGAGGCTAGGAAATGGTTTAGAGGATTAACCTCTGGATCCAATGATGGGATTGAGGCTTTAGATGATGTCTTCTTGAGACAATGGGGGGATAAAAAATAATTTATGTATTATATCATAGATTTTGGGTCCCTAAAAAGAAAAGAGGGAGAGTCTATCTCAGATTTCTCCAAAAGATTCAACAAAATGTACAATAAGATCCCTGCTGAGATAAAGCCTACAAAAGCCTCTGCTAAAATTAAATATGCTAGTTCTTTTGATCTTGATTTCTGCCTCTTGTCAAGAGAAAGAAGAGATACTTCCTTGGATCATATGAAAGATGCAACCCTGGAAGTAGAATCCAATGTGTTGGTAGTTGACAGACTCGGAAATAAAAATGATAGAGATAGAGGAAGAGGGAGATCTGAAGCTTCAACCTCTGGTTCCTCTGCATCCCACCCTCAAGTGGATGAGTTGACCAAGATGGTAAAGTCGCTTTCTACAGGAATGGAGAAGATGAAATTTGAAGCGAAGCAGAGTTATAAGAGTGCCCCAAATGTTGATAGCAGAGGTAACTTCAGAAGAACAAACAATACTCCCTAGATACTTCCCATAGAACCTAGAAACATAGACAGGGATGATAAAAAAATCCAAACCCCTCTCCAAAATAATCTTGCCATTGATGAAGAAGGAGAGGAAGAAGATATTGACCCGGAAATCCATTATCTTGTAGACACCTCCCCATTTCCCCATTTGACCCAATCTGCATACGAGGAGTCCCTCATGAACAACCAAATAAATGAGTTGAGTAAAGGTGACAAGACCAATAGTAATCCCAGTAAATATAATCTCAGGTCTAAGAATAAATAAGGGAAGTCTGATGTCCCTGATCAACCTCCTAGAGCAGATAATCCTGCCAAAGATGCAGCAAACAACAACAAGGAAAAAAAGGAACAAAACCCCTCACCTATTGCCAAAGATTCTATCCCAGAAGTGAGAGGAATTATAAATCCCCCCTCTTCTTTCAACTTTGAGCATGAGATTCAAAATATTAGGATCACTGTACCCCTTTCAGAGCTAGTCAAGCATGAGGATTTTAAAAGATTCCTCTCTAAACTATTGCAACTTGAGCCTTCATCTTTTTCCACAGACTCAGTAAACCTTCAAGATGAAAAGACAGCAGTCATTCTAGGTCCCTTGATAGAAGACATAGATGATTCATCCCCTCTCTTATACACCTCACTAAACATACATGATAAGGTGTTGCATAATTGTTTGATGGACTTAGGGGCATATCATAATCTCATGCCCAAAACTGTCATGGATGAGATTGGATCAGAAATCAAAGAATCTTATCATGATTTGTATTCTTTTGATTCAAGGAAGGTACAGTGCCTTGGGGTCATCAAAGATCTGGTTGTGACCTTGTTTCAGTTTCCCATGAAAAGTGTGGTCATGGATATCGTAGTGGTCGATGTTCCTCCCAAGTTTGGCATGCTCTTGTCAATATCTTGGATTAAAAGACTTGGAGGAACATTACAGATGGACCTCAAATATGATACCATTCATGTGTTTGGAGGGGAGTATAGAATACTGTACAAAGAAGCTCAGTTGGCCTACATCATCAGTGATGAATTTGACCCCACCAACCATCCTATATTTGCACTTGATACTAATTTGGGATCTAGCTTATTGTTGTTCACTGATGCCCCTGAACCTCTTGAAATAAAAAAAGAGTCCCTTACTCTCTGTGAATATTCTCCTCTGATTACCTCTGTTTGGAAAATGTTCTTTGATGGAGCATATTCTAGGGAAGGTGTTGGTGCCAGCGTAGTCCATGTTTCTACTATTCAAGAAATTATATCTATGACATACAAGTTAGAATTTGAAGCTACCAATAATGTGGCAGAGTATGAAGCTCTTGTTTTGGGTTTGAGGGCTGCAAAGGATATGGGGATTCAAGAGATATCAGTGTTTGGGGACATTGAGTTAATTTTCCGTCATATCAGAAACAGTTATCAAGCCAAGCATCCTAGACTCAGATCTTATAGGAATGAAGTGTGGGACATAATTGATAGTTTCTTCCTAGCTTTAAACATTTCATTTATTCCAAGAGAGGAGAACACAATGGTTGATTCTTTTGTTGTTTCAATAAGCAAAGCAATTTCAGAATCTCTCTACCAACTAAACTCATGTATGATGTAGAAGTGAAATATAGACCCTCTATACCTGACAGTGTTAAGCATTGAAAAATATTCGAGGATGATATTGAAATCAAGAGGTTCCTGGAAACTGTTGATGAGTTTTCTACACTATACATTGATCAAGATCTTGATTCTGAAATAAATCCTCATGCTGATGTTTTTCAGAACAAAATTGCTAATCATCATATAGTTCAGTTTCCTAGCAATCATATCCCAAAGGGTCTAGTTCCTTTGGAAATATTATTTGACAGAAATGATGTGACAGTAAAGGGTAAATCTATAGATAAAGATGTTGAGGTCACTGAGTGCAATATTGGCACAGAGAAATATCCAAAGTTCGTTAAGCTGTCAAGTAGCCTATCAAGGGAGCAAAGGGCCCAATATGATAAGCTATTGTGAGAATTTTCTGATGTGTTTGCTTGGACCTATGAAGACCTCAGAACATATGACACAAGTTTCATTGAGCACAAGATCCCACTGAAAGAGGAGGCCAACCCATTTAGGAAGAAATTAAGACAAATAAATCCTATGTTGTTACCTATTATGGAAAGGGAGGTAAAGAAGTTGTTGGATGCCCAAATAGTTGTCCCTTTGAGATATTCTGAATGGGTGGCTAACCTGGTTCCAGTAAGAAAGAAGAATGGTGAAATCAGACTGTGTGTCGATTTGAAGAACCTGAACAGAAGCTCTAAGAAGGACAATTACCCTTTGCCAAAGATGGAACACATATTGCAGAAGGTGATAGGGGCATCCAGGATTTCCATGATTGATGACTTTTCTGGCTACAATCAGATCTATGTTCTGCTTGAAGACAAAGAAAATACAACCTTCACCACTCCTTAGGGAACATTCATGTATTCCAAAACTCCCTTTGGATTGATGAACATAGGGGCAAATATTCAGGGAGCCATTGACATAGATTTTATTGAAGAAAGGGACAAATGTGTAGTCATCTACTTGGATGACATTATAGTATTCTCCATATCTGATAAAGAACACTGTTGTCATCTAAGAAATTTCTTCTTGAAATGCAGAAGGTTTGGTCTCTCCTTAAATCCCAAGAAGTCATTGTTTGCCATGAAAGAGGGAAAATTGTTGGGACACATAGTATCAGTTGAGGGGGTCAGAATTGATTCAAGTAGGGTGGAATCTATTCAAACCTTGTCACCTCCCAGATCCAAGAAGGAAGTTCAGTCCTTCCTGGGTAAAATCAATTTTTTGAGAAGGTTTGTTTCAAAATTTGTTGAAATGGTGAAGCATATCACAGCCATGCTTAGGAAGGGGAATGAAATAAAATGGACTGTTGAACCCAGAGAATCCTTCAACCAAACCAAAAAATCATTGAGTGAGGCACCTGTACTGATCAGTCCTAATTATTACAAGGATTTTCTTAGTTTTTTCTTTTCTTTTTTTGATACAGTGGCAGTTGTTTTATTGCAAAAGAATGCAGAAGGGCTAGAGCAGCCCATTTCCTTTTTTAGCAAAGCACTAAGGGACGCTGAGATCAAATATGATATCATGGAGAAACAAGCTTATGATTTGGTGAAATCATTCAAGGCTTTCAGAATCTATGTCTTACATTCAAAAGTTATTTCATTTGTTCATTTAGTTTCTGTGAAGGATATTCTCATTCAACCTGACATAGACGAGAGAAGGAGCAAATGGATTTCTGAAATCCTTGAATTTGACTTGGAAATAAAACCCACCAAACTAGTTAAAGGCCAAGGTTTAGCCAAGATATTGGTTGAATCTAATTGAAAAGATTTGGGGGTTAAATTCATTAACACTTTCTCAGAAAATCATCAAGCTGACTTGTCTGATAAAATCCCTCAGGATGGTCCTCCATTGGCATAATGCACCTAGTATAAATACATTATATATTTTCTGCAAGAGATGCAACCTCCAGATGGAATGGGGAAGAGAAAGGCAAGGGATTTAAAGCTCAAAGCAATTAGATATTGCCTTAGTGACTAGGTCTTGTATTGGAAAGACCCTCTAGGAGTGCTTCTGAGATGTTTAGACCCACAAAAGGCCCAAAAATTTATTTTTGATTTTCATGACAACTTGTGTCGAGGACATCACTTTTGGAGAACCACGGCCTATAAAATTCTTAGGGCGGGGTACTTTTGGCCTACTCTATTCACTGATGTCTTTGAAAAATTCAGAGCTTGCATCAAATGTCAGAAATTCTTTAGGAAGTAGCAGCTCAAGTCTCTGCCATTGAAGCCTGTGGTAGCTTCAGGACCCTTTCAGCAGTGGGGCATAGACTTCATTGGGGAAATTCATCCTGCTTCAAGTGTTCAACACAGATGGATCTTAACTTAAAAAGATTACTTCACCAAATGGATAGAAGCTATCCCCACAAGGAGTGCTTTGCACAAAGTAGTCATTGGTTTCCATGAAGATATCATAGCAAGGTTTGGTTGCCCGAACAGAATCATCACTGATAACGATGCATCCTTCAAGGCCGAGCCATTGGTCAAATTCTATGAGCATTTCAGAATTTCATTGATCCACTCCACCCCCTACTATCCCTAAGGTAATGGACTAGCAGATTCCTCTAACAAAAGCCTTATAAATATCATAAAAAAACTGCTAGAGGACAATAAGAAAACATGGGATTCAAAGCTCATTTTTTCTCTGTGGAATGACAGAGTGACAACAAAGAGATCTCTGGGTGTCTCTCCCTTTCAGCTCATATATGCAGTTGAGTCCATATTTCCTTCTCATCTTTCCCTGAATGTGGAAAATTTCTTTTAGGATTATCAAGGAGAGCCTGATGATATGATCAAGAGAGTGTAGAAGCTAGTCGAAGTGCAACAAACTAGAGAGCAGATGCTAGACAAAGCACATGAATGTCAGCAGAAGATCGAGCAGGCCTTTGACAGGAAGAGCAGTAAAAAGGATTTCCAGCTGGGAGATCTAGTACTCAAATGGGATGCACCCAAACAAGACAAGGGCAAGAATGGTAAATTTGAAGCCCTCTAGATTGGACCCTTCAAAGTTTCTGAGGTATTTCCAAATAACACTTACAGGTTGCAGTATTTGGAGGGTGACAAATTTTTTGGTGGCCATGTAAATGGTCACTTCTTGAATTGTTTTTTTGTTTGAAGTCGCAATTGGCATCCCACCATTGTAAATATCGTTCCTATTCTATGTTTATTTTGTTTTAGTAGGAGACTCCACAACCCAAAAACAAGGCAACTGAAGTTGCAAGTTCTTGACATCTCACAGGGAGTAGGCCATCCCCCATGGAGCCTATGTTAGCACATTATTGTTATTATTCCCAGGTGCAGATGACAATCGTTAGTGCATAAATAAGGCTAAGGAAGTTACAGTGGCATTTTTTCCCCTTGCATAGGTTCAATATGGTGCCACCTCTAAACACAGATTGGGAGGCATCTAAAGTTAGTGGGTGGATAAAAGTTTGGCGGAGGCACCAAAAGTAGCCGGCATGCCCAGATATCACCTCTCCCCCAGATTAACAGTCGTTGATAATATAGAGGCCTCAACATGCTCAGACGTTAAAATTCGAAGGGCAGGCTAGGTTTGAAACCATGGTTTTGGAGAGAAGCAACGTGTCAGTCAGAGACGCATATCGGGCCCAAAAGTGGTGAAGATTCAAACCACTTTTTGCAGCCTCGATATGCGCATGTGCGTATAACACCCTATCCTGGGTCAACAAGTGGTCGCTCCACAGTTGTCCCTCCAACACCTATCCTCCACTCACCGTACCATCTGTCGCATATCCCCTTCTCATCTCCCACCACCTGTACCACTATGCTCCACGCCACTTCCACCTGTGTCGGGTCCCAACTCGCTTACCTAGCACCTTACGGCCTCCCCTCTACCTCCTCATCATATTCTTGCTCCACATCAACTCTGTCCCATTACACCTCACCTCCCTCTTGTGTGGCCCCCACGATATCCACAGTCTCCTCTTCCCATCCACGGCTACTCACTTGGTGAATATCTCATCTTCTATTCCATGCCAAGCGCACCAATCACTTCATCAACAACCACATCTATTGTTAGACCTCCTTGTAGAGGCCTCCAAATTCCAGAGGTGCAGTGCCGACTCAAGCCTTCTTGATCCTGATGAAGTAGTTATTGAAGTTAGTTGGTGTTGGTTGAACATCATTTCCACCAAAAATGGAAAGCCTAAGAAGGATTGTCAACAAATCATCTTAGCTGCAGAACCTTCATGAAGCACGATTATGTCTTACAGAGCTCACTTCTGACAGGAGACTGCATGCACAGTCTACCAGGAAGCATGCAGATGTAATGCCTTCAATATAGAGACTCGATCATGCTTCTATAGTTTTTCTTTGAGTATATAGGAGCCTGCCTCATATTTTTTTATGGTCAATGGTTGAGCTACACTCCTATATTGTAAAGTTTTAATGAAGCTCTAGTTGTTCTAGTTATGTATATGTATCTGATACTTCTTGTTTAATGTAAGTCAGTTTCCTTTCATCTCTCTGTAACAACTTTGTTAGAACACTCAGGCATGGATGATCCAGTTGGGGGTAGTTATGTTTTTATGATGTAGGTTTGATCACAGTGACATCACAACCAATTTTAATCAGTTTCCTGTGTTGTCTTTTCTCTATTACACTGAAGAGCTCGGGCATGTATGATCCAGTCGAGTTGTTGTAGCTGCATTGTGATGTATGTTTGATCATTGTGATGTTATGACTATGTTACTTAAATATACTTTAGTGTTTGAAACTTCGAATCCAAGAGGATCTTGTTTTCTTATTTTTTCCCCTATAGGTTGTTGGAAGACCGGATGTCCATAGCAGACCTCTTCATTTTCCTCATGTTCTCCCCCCTACTCACCCTTACTTAACTTAATGACTGAAGTTAGATTGAGACCTTACTTTCCTGTGCATTCCAGCCCAGTTTTCTGAGTTAAAGTGATATAATCCCGAGTCTGCGTCCATTAGACCCCCTTTACATTTATTCATTGTGACATACAAAATGATGGGTACTGGGATTACCTCTACTGCAATCCATAGGTGACTTATGGTTTTAACACCCTTATCTATTGGGGAAATGCTTCCAAATTAAGACATATCACCATAGCCTTAAGTATTTTCTAGAGACATTTTTCATCCTTGAAGAAATAAAAATGGGTGACTAAGATATTTGGATATGATTAGATCATTTACAAGAAAGGAAAAGACAATGTGGTTGTTGATGCTCTTTCATGAAAGTATGAATATGAAGTGTCCATTTTTTCCCTCTCTTTCATTGTACTTGATTGGCTCTAAGTCATTCACCAAGAATGGCTGCAAGATCCCAAATGTTCATGTTTGATCCACCAATTGCAAGACAATTCTCCAGTCTCCAAGGGGTACTCTTGGAACAATGATGAGATGCGCTACAAAGTCCATCTATATTTAAGTAAACATTCACAAATTAAATCCACAATGCTTTCTAAGCTACATGCTTCACCCATAACTGGGCACTCATGGTTTACCAAAACCTATGATCGAGTCAAACGCTCATTTTTATGGAACAGAATGAAACATGATGTTCACACCTTCATGGTAGAATGTGATGTCTTTCAATGCAACAAAGGATAAAATTTAAAATCCCTGGCATGCTACAACCACTCTCGATTCCCGCTATTTGGAGGGATATATTTATGGATTTCATTGTTGTCTTACCTAAATCGGGTAATAAGTCAGTCATCATGGTGGTAGTTTATAATATTTCCAAATATGATCATTTATGTGCTCTTCAACACCCATTTACATCAACCATAGTGGCTCAAATTTTAATGGATAACTTTTTCAAGATTCATGGCATGGCTCACTCTATTGTCTTTGATAGAGATCCCACTTTCACTATCAATTTCTGGCAAGAAGTGTTCAGGCTCCAGGGAATCCAATTGTATCTTAGCACAACCTATCATCCTCATACCGATGGCCAAACTGAAGTGGTCAACAAGTGTTTGGAAACATATTTGTGTTGTTTTTCATCCGAAAGGAAAACACAATGGGAACAATGGTTGCCACTATTTGAATGGTGGTACAACACATCTTACCATACAACTACTTGCATGACTCCTTTTGAATAGTATATGGAAAAAATCCACCCTCAGTTCTCTCATACATGGCAGGAGTCTCTAAGGTTCAGGAGGTTGACCACAATATTACAGTTCAATACGCTATCCTCCATTCTCTCAAAGAGAATTTGGTCATAGCTCTGAATCGCATGAAGCAACAAGTTGATCAAGCTTGTTATGAACATCAATTTGTTGAAATGGACCATGTGTTTCTTTTATTGAAACCTTATAAGAAAAATTCACTCAAGGCTAACCATTTCCAAAAACTTGCACCTATTCAAGAAGGGAAACCCTGGAGAAAATGGAAAACTAGTAGAACAGAGCTACAGATTACGGAGGAGATCGACCTTCTACCATGGCAGGAATGCATGCAATACCGAAAAATTCCAAGTAAAGACGAACCGGATGTTCTAAGATGGGTCCACTCCACATCTGGCATTTTCTCGGTCAAAGAAGCTTACCATCTACAAGGAAATCCTCCAAGCCAGATCCCCGAAACAATCTAGAGCAGAGTCTGGCAACCTTTTCTATGGCCCAAGGTATCCTTTTTTCTATGGCTCATAGCTCAAAATCGCATTCTCACTTGGGACAACCTTCGCAAGAGAGGCTTCACAGGCCCCTCCAGGTGCACCCTCTGTCAGCAAAACGAGGAAACCATGGAACACCTCCTCAATACCTGCCACTACAGTCAGCAGGTGTGGGACTGGGGAGCCCAAGCCATGCGATGTTCACAGAGGCATCGAGGCAGCATACGAGACACCTTAGTAAACTGGGAATCAATGTCATTCCACAATCCAATTCTCCAGCACATCTAGCAATTACTCCCTGGCTTTACGCTATGGTCAATATGGAAAGAAAGGAACAACAGAACTTTCAATTCCAGACAGTCCCCCCCTACCACTACTTAGGAAAGGTTCAAACGGCTCATCCGAGAAACTATTCACAGCCATCCCTGGTTACACGAAGACACGCAATGCAAGCCCGAGGAAAAGATCATTCTGGCAGGATGGAACCTGCAATTACGCTTGCAGCCACAAGGGAGGCCCAAAAACGGGGAAGAGAACAGTGCCATGCATTGGACCCCACCCCCACCTGACGCTTTCAAGCTCAATTTCGATGGGGCCTCCAGGGGAAACCCTGGACCAGCAGGCTTCGAAGCCGTCCTTCAGGACCACATGGGCAAGATTATTCATATGATCGCTGGCTTTCTGGGTGAAAATACAAACAACGTGGCAGAGCTCACAAGTCTAGTGAGAGGCCTCCAAACAGCTGTTCAACATCAGTATCATCAGCTGGTCCTTGAAGGAGACTCCCAAGTAATAATCCAGCTCATCTCCAAAATCCTTCACGGCAAGCCCCCCTGGCGGATCTCCCCCAGCTGGAGACTCTCCGGTCTTTTGGAGGATTTTGGTGATATTATCAACCCGAATATTACCCTAATCCCCTCTCATGTTAAACAAGAAGCCAACAAGATTGCAGATCACCTGGAAAATACAGGGATTGATGCCAACGCAGAACTCATATACTGGCAGGCCCACGCCTCTGAAGAAACAGACCTCTCCAGGCATTGCAGAGACCTTGCTTGCAGAGACTTCCCTGCCCCAGATGGGGTGACTCGTAGCTCAAGGGCTACAGGTGGAATTGCACTCGGCCCAAGCATAAATGCCAATAGCCGCCACCCACGAGCCTGTATTAACCATGGGGGACAGCCATAGTTGTAGTTGCAGGACGAAGGGACCTTTCCCTCGTGCGAGCATTTACAACCTCAGTGTTCCCGGGATGGAAAGGGTTAAAGGCAGGAGGATGACCTCGGCTCTTGATTATTTGGTTTTCAATTTTCCCGGACAGAGCGGTACTGCACCCACATCGGCTTCGCATTTTTCTTGGACGCTCTGGTGCAGTCCAGTTCTCATTGTGTCCAGTATTCATTGTGCCGCTCTGGTGAGGCTCTACATTTTTCACATTGCTCGGACGCTCTGGTGCGGTCCAGTATCTTCGTTGCTTTTCTCTCTGACCGTAACGAGACAGAGCTCGCTTGCCTGTGCCTCACACCTTCACCTGCAATTGCATTTGTTCTGCTCCTGGTTCATCGACCTTCACCAGCAATTGCCCTGCTCCTTCATCATGGCTCAAAAGAGAGGAAGACCTCATCGTGGCACGGCCTGGGAGGCTCATAAGGCACAGCGGCTTCGTAAGGAGCATTTGGAACGTGCCTTGGCTATGGCGACATCCATTCTTAGGAAGAGAGCCAGGGCAGAGAGACTGGTGCAGCTTGCCACCATAGCTGAGCCTGGAGTTGGATGCAGCTGAGATGTCAAAGAGAATGCATTGGGCGCCCTGTAGAAAGCTGGTAATGAGGAGGATTTTCCCCCCTGCATAGTGGTGGAAGACCTGTTCATGGAGGACCTGTCGATCAGCGAGAAGACCCGTGTGGCGACCCATCTGGAAGCATGCAAACCCACTCCAACATGGCTAGACGATACCCCTGGCTGCATCATGGAGGAAATACCCTGGCCTGGTGACGAAACTTGCAGCTGCCATAGCACACAGGTGAATGAAGCAGGCTCGAAGAGTGCAGAGGCTGACGCAGAGCAGAGAGTGCTCGAAGCAGGTTCTAAAGCGGCGGTGGACGTGGGTGGCATCATGCATGGCTCACTCATCCGAGAAGAGCACCTGTCTTTAATGTTTGACCTTCGGGGGAATCTGTCAGACCTGGAACATCGGGCCCTCCTCATGGGCCAGCGCATGGACATGCTCCTCGATGTGATCTCCAACGCGCTAGCCAAGCGGAAATGCCCCCTCTGTGTGCAAGATTTTGCCATCCTGGCGGGGACCATGCGGCAGACTAGCAAGGATGACAGGTCACCAGGCACCTAGGTTTTATATGTTCTTTCGGTTCCTAGTTTTATCTGCTCTCTTGGTTCCTATTTTTATCATATTACTGTTTTATGTGTATTTAGACAACTTTACGTCTATCCTGGTTTCCTCCGGGCAGGACAGATGCCACTCTGTTTTTATGTTTTTCATGTTATTGCTACTTTCCCTTTACATATGCTGGTTTCCGATAATCGGCAGCATTTTGGGTGATTCCAGACCTACTCTTTTGTATACTCTGTAAAAGTTTTGTCTATCTAATATAGCAGGTTCCATTTTTTACTTAAAAAAAAACTTGCACCTAAATTTTATGGTCCATCTACATTTCTCAAATGCGTGGGACGGGTCGCCTACCAGTTAGCTTTTCCAATTCATCCTAAGATCCATATTTTTTTTCATGTCTCATGCTTAAAGAAGGTGATTGGAACTAAGTGACACACTCAAACCAGTCTTCCTAAGTCGGATGAAGAAGGCTCCATTTGGTTGCAGCCCCAAGAATTTTTGGATCAACGTGAGCATTGTCTCCATCACTGCACCATCAAGGAAGTGTTAGTACAGTGGAAAGATACAACTCCAACAGATGCCACTTGGGAACCCACTAACATTCTACACAATTTCCTCATCTCAAGCCTTGAGGACAAGACGTTTTTTAAAGGGGAGGGCATGTTAGGGACTTAACCTACCTAACTCCTCATGTAGGTAGAATAATATATTTTCCATGTAACAAAGGCCAATATTAATAAGGCCTATAAATAAGGAAGAATAAGTCAAATGTAAGAATACCTAATAGAAGCTTATTCTTCTAGAAGATCTCCTCTATATTGTTCTTATAGTAGATAGATTTAGTATAAATAAGAGTCAAGGGTATGAGAAGTTTTGTCTTGGATATTATTGTAATAGAGCTCTTCTATGTTGGAGGGTTCCCCCTTGAAGAGATAAGTGAACATTGCTATCATAATAAAGTTTCTCTTCCTAGTGCTCATTCTGGTGTTATTCTGATGTTCTTCTGATACTTTTCTAGATAAATCATTCTTATCTTATCATTGCTTGCTATATATTTTATATTCCTCATAATATATTGTATCAAGAATATTGCACTCACACCCATACAACAAGATTGGTGTGAACAATGAGTGAACGAATCATATTTTTAATCAAATTTCCTAAAGCTAAAAATGAAAACATTTATTTTCAAGGTTTGTGAGAGTTGCATATCCCTTGCCCAATGTAGCCTCTACTACCAGAGTTAAGATGAATCTTTCTCCTAAGAACATGACCCAAAAATATACATGTGAAAATACTACCTCAACTCTCTCCCCTTTATAAGTAAGACTCACATTACTTGTCTTCCTTTTAGGGATATTAAAGGCAATGAGTTTTGTTTTCTCAAGATTTCCTTGATGTTATTGCATGTCATAGAGGAAAGATAGGATGTCAAGTTGTCTTTGGAGGCCCCTCATTGAGTGGGACCTAAGAATAATGACATGTAAATAGATGAATAGAAATGGAAACTATACATAATAACCATTTGAGGTACCTAATGAGTAGGAATTGATTTCCCACAACTCATCAATGCAGAGTCCAAAATGTGTAGGAGAGTGTGGGTATCCTTGTTTAACTCCTATAGTGACATGGACCTCATTTGTCTCACTATTCCTCCTCCATACTTTGCGAACATTGGTCTTGTAAAGTTTCATCACAAGCGAGACCACCAAGGGTGGAAGACCCAAATCCTTAATCTTGTTAGCAAACATGTGATGAGGGAATATGTCAAATTCATTATAGAAGTACATGAAGTAAAGATATTATCATTGGTACAATGGTTCCTCCTGAATGCTTCTTGTTCTTTGGTCCTCAAACTCATTTTCTATGTCCATATAAATATGGGAATGTCAAAGGCTATGGAAAATATATTCACCAACATATGGCCAACTATAATAGTGTAGTAGTCACTAGGATCATTCTAGTCTCCATTTTTGGAGATGGGATGGATGATGTGGAAGGTCCATGAAGGTGGAAATCCATGGGTCAATATGTAGTTAAATTGGTAAAAAATATGGACTATTAATACTTCAAGGCTATGTTTGAAAATTATTCTTTGAGGTTCTTCACATCTTGGGCTTTATTGGATTGAAGCTTAAGGATGACATGTAGGATTAGGATATTAATGAAGAAATGACAATGGATATGTTTCGAGTTGATTCAAATTCTTGGATATTTTGGAGCATTGTATAGGCTAGAGGTGCATCCAAACCAAGTAGATAAGAGGTCAGCTACTGCACACACTAATTTATTTGGGAGGAAGTATCTCCTAAGAATGATCCTATAAATTTTCTACATTTGTCTTAATTTGGAGTGTTTATGCATCATAATATGTTTGGTTAGGATATGGATGGTTTTACAACATTAATCATACCAATTATTGCAAGGGTAATATCATTTCCTACTCGAGCAAGAAGTGAAGACAAAATGGGAGAATGTGTTAAGAGAAAAAGACAAAATGGATTTTGTGAAGTGGAGGGAGTGCTTGGTTAGATCACGAGAGTCATAAAATGAGAGGAACCTTGTATTGAGGAAGCTCATGTGTTGTTCATTTATATTGTGTTCTAAATTCATGATGATAGACTCATAGGGACGATTATGGCTAGGATTAGATAAGGGCCAACCAAGTGAATCTTGGAAATATAACACAACATGGTTAGTGAAGGGAGGAGGTGTTGAAGATACCTAAAGATCTTGTATTTCTAATAGTAAGGCCTTGTTCAAAAGAACATAGTCCACAACTGAAGTGCCACTAGAAAAAGGAAAACATGTGGGCCCAAGGAAAGTAGAAGGGATATATTTTCATTAAGGATGACAAGATTATGATATCTCCCAATATAACAAGGTGCTTACCATAAGGTTTCATTGCTCTATCAATCAGAATTTAATGTAATTCATCCTCCTCGAAGTCCACTAGTTGAATCATTAATGAGTTAGAGTATAGGTCATGCTTTGTGCCCTCGATATAGCTAGTTCTTGCATTGAAGTCTCCTATAAGAATTATGTCTCTATTAGCCATGGATTTTGATATTATAGGTTGCAAATATATGAAAGGAGAGTTTCTAATGTCTACAATGGCATAAGGTGATGAAACTCATGAACATAGCATGCAATGCAAATAAGTTTCTTGAAAGGAGGTTTCCTTGTCAAGGACTTCCATAGTAAACCTAGCATGAACATATGATCCTTCATGTCAAATAGAGGAAGCTAGATAATCTTTATGAAGGAATGTGATCTCACTAGAGCCTTTCAATCCATTGCAGTATTCTAGTCTATGCATTGATAGTCAGGGGTATATTAGGAAGATAAGGAGTGGATTTATTCCAGTTTGATATGTTTTGGTAAAGAATATTAGGTTAGAGTTGTTTCTCACATCCTTTAATGAGATCAATGCTAAAAAGAGTGAGCCACCAAAATTACACATTCTCTTTGAAAGAGTATCCCTAAAACTTAGGGTCTAGCATCATAAGTTGGTTGGGGGGAGGGATGCCATGGTTTGGACCGGTTGGGTGGGAGGGGTTAGGAATCTAAACTCTCCCACTTTACATAGAAAACCATTTTCCTTTCTTCCCTTCTTAAACCATTTTGGCCTTGTTCTCCTTTTTGTCCTCATATTGGATTCTGATTAGGTCTTGATCCATGCAAATCTTTTCGGAGAGAGTGAGTAGAGTTTTCGTAGACCATGATATTTGAATCCTATATTGAATTTCCTTAAAACTTAAACCTGATAATGAGGGAGTTGTCATGGGTAAACCACACACTCTCTAGTTGGATTTTGTTTTGTTTTAAGGTATTGTCCATAAATTACTTCACAAATTTAAGTGGGTTGTCTTATTTCTTTAGTCTACAATCCTTAAATTAAAAGCCTTTAATTGACTTTATATCTCTTCTTTAAAATTGGCTTGGATCACTATATCTATAATTAGTTGTTTTGTGTTGTGGTTTCCTTTAACAATATAAGACCATGTTATATCAATCAACTCAATCTTGAATCCAAACTCTTTCTAGTTTTCTATGTTATATCAATCAACTCAATCTTGAATCCAAACTCTTTCTAGTTTTCTATGCCAAATGAGATGTATATGTTAATAGTTGAAATACCATGAATACATTTTTTATAAATTAAAAATCAATAATAAACCATTTAAATTTTTTATTCCCTTCATTCAAGATTTAATTTTTTTTTTTGAGATTTTGAGATTTTTTTTATTTTAAGTTATAATGTGTTTCCTAAACTTTGGTTATCATTCTCTATTATTCAAAACAAATCTAAAATATTTCCTTCCAAAATAATTATTTAAGTTAAAGTAAATTAATAATATTGACCCAAAAAAATAATACTTAGTTACTTTTCCATATCTTTCGGTTTGTGGTTGATTTATAAATTTAATGGTGAATAATTACTTTGGTATTGTCCTTTACCTTATGGTCTAATCACAGAGAAAAATTACAAATAAAAATTGGTGATTTGTGATTAATTATTGGGTGGGGTGTTATTTTGAAATGTCTAACCAAAATAATTATTCAAGTTAAAGTAAATTAATAATATTGACCCAAAATACCAAAGGGGTTGGATCCAATGGTGGAAAGAGAGGATTTTTTCACCGTTGGGCAAGGTTCAATTCCCATGAGGGCTTTACCTGCAACCATGGGGACACCTTGAGGTAGTGGTCGAATGTGTGGTTTCACCTAGAGATACTATACTAAATGGTATCGTGCCCTATGCACACATAAGTGGATCAAATCCCACCCCCATGTCCTTCAAATTTTATCCCACAGAGGTGTAGACCGATTGGCATGTGCCAAGTAAATGGAAGGAAATGTAAAAATGAGGTCTCAATTTCAATTCTCACCCTGATTTATCTGAAGACGTGCTTGCGGGCTATGCGATTCTCCCTAGGGGTTATAAGGTAGCCGACAGGATTCAACCTCATGTCACGTGAGTACGATACTGCTGCCACTACCGATTCCCCTAGTTACAAAAAAAAAATATTGACCCAAAAAATGATACTTAGTTACTTTGACCAAAACAATGATACTTAGTTACTTTTCCATATATTTCCATTTGTGGTTGATTTATAAATTTAATGGTGAATAATTACTTTGGTATTGTCCTTTACCTTGTGGTCTAATCACAAATAAAAATTACAAATAAAAATCGGTGATTTGTGATTAATTATTGGGTGGGGTGTTATTTTCAAATGTCTAAATATTAATAGTAGCTAGTTTTCCTCTTCTTTGGTAGAAGCATGGATACCTATATTGTTGTAAATATTGTCATTGATGTCAACAGTCGAAGTGATGATCTGTAATGATGAAGTATATCATATGAAATTGTCATTGATGTCAACAGTTGAAGTGGTGATCTGTAATGATGAAGTATATCATATGAGATTGTCATTGATGTCAATAGTTGAAGTGATGATCTGTAATGATGAAGTATATCAGTTGATATTTTCATTGATGTCAACATGTATATCAGTCAAAATAAGATGTCAAATTGTGTGTAGAGATCTAAAGAGCGAATAGGAGAAGTGAATAGTCAAAAGATCAAAGCTTAGAAGGAATAGCACATTGCATAGAGAGAAAATCTGTGACTATTGTTGATCACAATAGGATCAACAATGATTCAATGATCAAGCTATGAAGGAAGAACATATTGTATAAATTTCATTGGGATCAGTGAAAAGACTGAATAGTTGATCAATATGCAGAAATGGTGAGAGGCCTCAGTAGTCGTCCGATCAGAGTGAGAATCTTAGCAGCCGTTTGATCAAGAGGTTGACTGTGAGATTGAGAATCGTAAAAGGATCGTGACCGTCAGATCGGAGCACGGAGGACCAACAACAGTTATATCCATCATAGATGCAAGGAGGATAATCATTGAACTCATTCAACACTGCTCAGGAGGAAGAGCGAGGTGGACCATTAAATCCAAAGCTAAAAGGAGGAGTGACGTGGGCCGTCAATCCGATGAGAGTGGAATACCAAATTTTGGGAAATTGGAGATTGTGAGTTGAAGGAAATAGCATGTTTCTTTAGGAAATACCAAAACGTGAAATTGTGATAGAAATTCCTAGTCGTCGGTTGAAAGGAGAATACATGGCGCAAGATCAACGAATTTGGTGATTCATGATGCAGGGAAATTACAAAGAGACAATTTAGAAGTCATGAAATTCGTGAAACAATCCTGGCCATTGAGCCAGAGGACACATGGTGAAGGGTCATTGTTTCACTGACTGGAAAGTCAAAGAATGGAAGTTCTTAATCTTCCAAAATAGCAAAACACAAAATTGCAGGCTGTCAGATCTGGAAAACGTTGGAGGATCGTTGGATTGAACCAAGTTAAAATGACACAACAGACAATGTCAGCTAAGTACACGTGGCATACTCAGACACTGAAAAGTGTCAAGTTGATATGGCATTACAGACACGTGTATATCGCATATATGAATGAGATGTGACAACTAATAGGATTGTGACACGTCATCAAGTGACATAAGCATTTACGTCACCCCCAGGAGCCTCACTTTAGAGTTTTTCATTATAAGCAAAAAATCTAGTGTCCGGAAGTCTCGAACCCCGAAACTCTGAAGGGGACATGCGTCAAGTGATTTACAGTCACCGGGATTTGAACTATTGGAGGTCACAAATATTTGAAGGAAAAACATCGAAATCCCGACAGCCACACATCTCAATGCCTTATTAAGACACAGTTGTTCGATTAAGGAAAGAAGGGATCAGATTAAGATTTAAGGTGGACCGTTGATCTCTTCCATGGAAGATATGTGAACTGTTTGATCATATCAGCGATATCGCAACTGAGAGTTTTGTAAGGAGCAGTGTCTCGAAGACTCAATGGTCAAAGCACCAAAATCCTGACAACCATCCATCTCATCGTGTGATCAAGTCACAACCGTCGGATTCAGTAGTGAAAGGATGATTCTAGGTCTAAAAATAGACCGTAGATCTATCTCCGTGAAATAAATATGAGTCGTTCAATCATTTTGGCGATTTTGTGATCGTGAGTTTGGTAATGTTGGAGTCACGATGACTTGAAGGGAAAAAACACCAAAACTCCGTCAGACGTTCATCCCATCAGAGATCGAGTCGTGACCGTTGATTTGGTCTAAACTTAACCATTGATCTGAAACTACTAAACAGACGTGAACTGTCTGATCTAACTGGCGATTTTGTGATCGTGAGTTTTAATAGTGGTGTCATGAAGACTTGAACGAAAAAGTGTCGAAACCCCATCGGTCGTCTGTCTCTTCAGAAGAATGAATCGTGACCGTTTAAAACTATACGCGACTTCATGAAATCTGTAAAGCCAGTGGCTCTGTATGGAATGGTCATATGAAATGGATTGAAGGAAGTGCCTCCGTAGAATTTGGTCACTATAAAATTAACATAGGTTCGGGATCAAATTTAAAGGATTAAATTGATCCATGACAATGATCAATTTATGGAAAGCCTTCACTGTAAAAATGATAAAACAATAATTATAATTAAGTTAATCAAAGAGGCGTGATGATCGAATATGGTCTATTGGTGAGCCGAGAATGCAGAAGAAACAAGAGTACGATATAATGAGTCGATCCATGTCTATGATCAATTCATGACAAAAATGAACCAATACACAGTCATGATTAAAAGAGAATAAATCATGAAAATAAGAATAAATAATAAAAAGGGAAAATGATATTAATTAGTGTTTAGTTTATCATTTTAAATTAAAAGTTACAATGGTTCAAATAAAGGGACACGTTGTTTTAAATTTCACACCAGTTTGAAGATTATATAAACGAGAAACAACGATGAGAAGAGTGTGTCTCTGTGAGTCATATTAGAAGATCGGGAACAATATCAGAGTCCAAGATGAAGAACTGTTTGTTCTAAGGTTCCTGTCAATGTCTTATTGAAGATCAAGAATAGAGGAAGATAGAGAAGCAGTTATGCAATCCAGTACTTGATATAGAAGACCATACAATCAAAGGTTGCAACAAACGAGTAGAAATTACAGCAATGGCTTCATGAGTCAAATTCAGTGAAGTACAGAAGATATTTTATTGGATTATAAAATAAGGGTGGTTGGGTGGTGCAAGGGAAGGTTAGTGCCTGTAGAGGGAGTTGGAGCTTCCTTGTCAATTGTAGCTGACTAAGCAAGGGGTTGAAGCCTCCTACCAGTTGGTGTTGGTGAACAGAGGGAGTTAGTGCTTCCTTGTCAGTTGTGGCTAACTAAACAGGGGGTCGAAGCCTCCTACCAGTTGGTGTTGGTTAATGAGGGTGTGGGTGCATCCTTCCAGTTGTAGCTGGTAAATGGGGTGTGGCAGCATCTCTTCAGTTGTAGTTGAAGAAACTTGGGGAATGTCTCTCCATCAAGTTGTAGCTTGAAAACAGTTTTGTAAAAGAACTTTTTATTAATGAGAAAAGAGTTGGTGGTTTTCCTTGTTGGGTTCCACGATAAAATCTTGTCTTCATAAAGGTTTGTTGTTCATCATATATTGCTTAATTGAATAATTAATATGTGTGCTTAATATGGATGAAGATAAAAAGAAAAAGTAGGCAATATTGATTCACCCCCCCCTCTCAGTATTGCTAGATATTTCCATCAATTGGTATCAGAGCAAGGTTCCTTTAAGCACAGTCTAACAAACTGAAAGGAAGATCAAATTAAGCACACATGGATGGACAAAATATTTACAATGAGAATGGAACTCCAATATTTAGAAAATAAGGATACATATTTTGGAGTATAAGAATGGAAAGTCATTTGAAGGCATTGGGATATGATGTATGGAATTCAGTGATCACTGATTATTTCCCACCAAATAGAGTAAGGACTCTAGCTCAAAAGAAAGCCAAAACAATTAACTCAATGGTAATGAACACAATCCTTGATGGACTACCTGATGATGTCAAAGAAAATATAGGTGAATTTAACTCTGCAAAGGAACTTTGGGACAAGATAAAAGAACTCTACTTAGATGAGAAGTTAAATGAAACATTTCAATCAAAACAAAGTTCAGTCTACAACATTACTAGTAATGAAGATTCTTTTGAAAAATACTTAGACATTGAAGCATAAGTCAATCTGGAAGCTGAGCTTGAAAGTGCTTTGGATGAACTGAGAAAATATAAGCAAGGGTGTAAATAACTAAAGAATCAACTTAAGACTGTTGAAAAATTCAAGAAAGGAACTAGAGCCCTTGATAAAGTTCTCGGTTTACAAAGATTTTCCTCAAACAAATCTAGCCTTGGATATGACCATGCACACATAATTAAAGGATCAGGCCCTATTACTCATATTGATATTGAAGATGACATGTCTAGTGATGATACCTCCAAAGAATCTGCTCATCCTCCGAAGAAGATGTATCAAATCAAAAGAGAGGACTCGACCATGAATAAAGGTAAAGACTCTCCACAATCTTTCGATTGCAATAATGTTGATATTGAATTCTCCCCTGTAAGTAGAGAAGAAGAAGAAAAACTATCAAAGGTCAAAGAAAAGGTTGATTGGAGTCTCTCTGAATACCTCTATCACCATAATGAATCAGACTATAGCTATCTTCGTGACTACACTCAATAATTTTTTGAAAAGAGTCAAAAGCATGTCTTGGAAATAAAGAAAATGCTCAAGGACAGTAAAAACATAATATATGAGAAGGACAATCAGTTAGAAGAGAAAGAAGAGGAGATCAAGAGAATTGAAAATGAAATGAATCAAGAAAAAGAAGAAAATAAGGAAGATGATGTCTCAAGCAAAAACCTTGCAAATCTAAACGAACTAAGGGAAAACTATGTCAATCTTAAAATCCAACTTGAAGAAGCCAAAAGCAGAGAAGAGGTAGTAAGGAACCAGTTGGACGAAAAGGAAGAATCTTGTCATAAGATGGAATCAGAAGTTGTGAATCTTAGAAAGAAGGTTGATAATTTAGACACCCAAATCAATTTCTTGAACAACGCCATGACCCTGGATGAGATCTTGGATAGTCGGAGATCATCATATGACAAAACTGGTCTTGGCCACAACAAGGAAGAAATTAGTAATCTCAAGAAACCTGATGCAATTCCTTCATTTGTAAAAAGTGAAGACATGTCTGATACAAGTCTTTCTTTTATAAAAATGGAAAGCAAGTATGATGCAGGTTCTTTATGTTCAAAGAATAAAAGAAACACTACAAAACTTAGAAGATCATATCAAGGAAGACATCCAGAAGCTACTCATACACCTCAAAGAAAGTTCAGAAGAGAGACACCTTCATGGATGAATCAAAGAAGGTATGAGAGTGTCTTTAAAGGTTATTGTTTTTCTTGTAGTGAATATGGTCATAAAGCCTTGGATTGTAGGCATCATGGAAGAAAACAAGTTGGTAATTTCAACAACGGTATAATATGTTGGAACTGCAATCATGTTGGACATATTGCTACACATTTCTACACTATGAGATGCTACAGTTGTGGTAGATATGGTCACAAATACCATGACTGTTGGAACTCAAGAAGACAGTCAATAAGAAATGCTTCACATAATATGACAACAAGAGTAAATAAGAAGACATGAAAAATAAAATCCCAAGTACCAAATAAGAAAGATGAGGAAAGTATTGCTCCTGAAATTGATGAAGTTAATAATAGGAGTTTGGAGGATAAAACTTCTAATAAGGAATACTCTCAAGAAAAGGATAAAGAAGCTTCTGGTGCACATAATAATGACGTTGATGATGAATCTCCAACAGAAGAATGACAAGAATATTTGAGTGATGATTATCTTAGAAATCTATCAATCCTATTTTAATGGTACACTGAAACTCCTTCCAAAAGAAAAATTAAAAAAAGAAGAAGGATAGTTGTCCAGAAAGCTGCAAAGACTATGCTCAATGAAGCAAATTATATGATGGATATTCCATCAATTAAAATTTGATAATGGAGGGAAGTTAGCACATCAATACTCATATTGAACAGAGGCCAACTCAGGATTAATAGTAGTATAACTTCTTGTGAACCCTATTGTGGAAGAGCTCATTCGGTAAAATACTTCAAGGTCTCTGGAAGTAAGGGTTAATTCAAAAGGCTTGATGATAATTTCGAAAATGTGATGCTATATCTGATGAAGGTACCCTTCTTGGATATGCTTCTACCAAGAAAGCATACAGATGCTACAAAATTAGGTTACATAATATTGTTGAGAGTGTGGATGTCAAAATGGATGATATAAAAACAATTAGTATCATGGTTAAAGATCAATGAGAAACAATGGATAGATTCAAGGGCTCTTTTAAATAGATGAGCTAAAATTGCATAGTGATACAGTAGGACAACGACATTCATAGAAGCAGTGTTCTGATGTACAAAATGAGGTACATGACATCTTGTAGTAATAACAAGAGGAGAAACCCTGGCAGAAAAAGCTACCCTTTTAGAAACAAAGGGGGAGAACAGTCCGTAAAATTTCAGGGGAAGTATTAAATAAGAAAGTAATTGGATTAAGTTTTGAAAAGACTCTATCATTACAAACATTTGTATCAATAAGACTACTCATATGAAACACAAAAAATGCCAATTAACTGAGATAGGAAGTTAGTAAATTAACAGGGAAGAAACCTTGTCAAGAAGAGTTACCTTTTCAGAAACAAAGGGGGAGAATAGTCAGAGGTAGAGTGAGAGCATATTGATAGGGGAATTCATTCAACTATGACTGACAGAACATGTCCACAGGAAGAGTTACCCAAGTTCAGTCTGATCAGTAACATGCAAGAGCTTTTCCAGTGATCGGAAAAGTAATCATACTGAGAGATCATAAGAGAAGAAACCCTTTGCCATTGATGTCAAAGGGGGAGAGAAACTTCATATAAAGGAAAACTTCATAAAAGGAAAGTATCAACACAAGGGGAGTTTTGTATATGAAGTTAGTGTGTTGCCCTCAATGACAAAGGGGGAGACTGTTGGAAACATTGTCATTGATGTCAACAGTCGAAGTGATGATCTGTAATGATGAAGTATATCAAATGAGATTGTCATTGATGTCAATAGATGAAGTGATGATCTGTAATGATGAAGTATATCATATGAGATTGTCATTGATGTCAATAGTTGAAGTGATTATCTGTAATGATGAAGTATATCATATGAGATTTTCATTGATGTCAACATATATATCAGTTAGAATAAGATGTCAAATTGTGTGCAGAGATCGAAAGAGAGAACAAGGGAAGCGAATAGTCAAAAGATCAAAGCTCAGAATGAATAGCACATTGCATAGAGAGGAAATCCGTGAATATTGTTGATCAGGATAGGATTAACAATGATTCAATGATCAAGCTTTGAAGGAAGAACATATTGTAGAAATGTCATCAGGATTAGTGAAAAGACTGAATAGTTGATCAATATGCAGAAATGGTGAGAGGCCTCAGTAGTCGTCCAATCAGAGTGAGTAGTCATTCGATCAGAGTGAGAAGCTCAACAACTGTCCAATCAAGTGGTTGACCGTGAGCTTGAGAATCATAAAAGGATCATGACCATCGGATCGGAGCACGGAGGACCAACAACAGTTAGATTCATCATAACTGCAAGGAGGATAAGCGTTGAACTCATTCAACACTCCAAATCTCAGGAGGAGGAGTGACATGGACCATTAGATCCAAAGATAAAAGGAGGAGCGATGTGGGTCACCGATCCGACGAGAGCGAAATACCAAGTTTAGGGAAATCGGAGATTGCGAGTTGAAGGAAAGAGCATGCTGCTTTATGAAATACCAAAACATGAAATTGCAAAAGAACTGCCTAGCTGTCAATTGAAAGGAGAATACGTGGTGCAATATCAACGAATTTGGAGATTCTTGATGTAGGGAAATCGTGAAGAGACAATTTAGAAGTCGTGAAATTCACGAAACAATCTTGGTTGTTGAGCCAGAGGACACGTTGCGAAGGGTCATCGTTTCACTGATTGGAAAGTAAAAGAATGGAAGTTCTTAATCTTCCAAAATAGCAAAACAAAAAATCACGATAGAAATCATGGGTCGTCGGATCTGGAAAACGTTGGAGGGTCGTTGGATTGAACCAAGGAAAAACGACACAGCAGACCATGTTAGCTAAGTACATGTGGCATACTCATACACTGACAAGTGTCAAGTTGATATGGAATTACAGGCATGTGTATATCACGTATATGAATGACACGTGATAGTTAATAGGATTGTGACACATCATCAAGTGAAGTAAGCATTTACATCACCCCCGGGAGTCTCACTTCATAGTTTTTCATTCTAAGAAAAAAATCTAGTGTCTAGAAGTCCCGAACGCCGAAACTCTGAAAGGGACACTCGTCAGGTGATTTATAGTCACCGGGAGTTGAACTATTGGAGGTCACAAAGATTCAAAGGAAAAATTCCAAAATCCAAATAGCCACACATCTCAACACCTGATTAAGACACAACCATTTGATTAAGGAAAGAAGGGATCAGATTAAGGTTTAAGGTGGACTGTTGATCTCTTCCATGGAAGATATGTGAACCATCTGATCATATTAGCGACATCACAACCGAAAGTTTTGTAAGGAGCAATGTCTCAAAGACTCGATGGTCAAAGTGCTGAAATCTTGACAGCCATCCATCTCATCGTGTGATCAAGTCACAACCATCGGATTCAGTAGTGAAAGGATGAGTCTAGGTCTAAAAATAGACTGTAGATCTATCACGGCAAAATAAATATGATTCATTCGATCATTTCATCAATTTCGTGATCGTGAGTTTGGTAATGTTGGAGTCACAATGACTCGAATGGAAAAAACACTGAAACTTCGTTAGTCATTCATCCCATCAGAGATCGATTCGTGACCGTTCATTTTGCCTAAACTTAATCGTTGATATGTCACCGCTAAATAGACATGAACTGTCTGATATGACTGGTGATTTGGTGATCATGAGTTTTAATAGTGATGTCATGAAGACTCGAACGACAAAATGTTGAAACCTCGTCAATTGTCCGTCTCTTCAGAAAAATGAATCGTGATCGTTTAAAACTATAAGTGGCTTCACGGAATCTGTAAAGCCAGTGGCTCTGTATGGCATGGTCATATGAAATGTCTTGAAGGAAGAGCCTCCATAGAATCTGGTCTCCATAAAATTAATAGAGGTTCAGGATCGAATTTAAAGGATTAAATTGATCCATCACAGTGATAAATTTATGGAAAGCCTTCACTGTAAAAATGATAAAACAATGATTATAATTAAGTTAATTGAAGAGGCATGATGATCGAATATGGTCTGTTGGTGAGCCAAGAATGCAACAGAAACAAGAGTACGATCTAATGAGTCGATCCATGTCTGTAATCAATTCATGACAAAAATTAACTAATACACAGTCATGATTAAAAGAGAATAAATCATGAAAATATGAATAAATAATAAAAAGGAAAAATGATATTAATTAATGTTTAGTTTATCATTTTAAATGAAAAGGTACAATGGCTCAAATAAAGGGACACGTTTTAAAGTTCACACTAGTTTGAAGATTATATAAATGAGAAACAATGGTGAGAAGAATGTGTCTCTGTGATTCATATTAGAATATCAGGAACAGGAGCAGAGTCCAAGATGAAGAAATGTTTGTTCTAAGGTGCCTGTCAATGTCTTATTGAAGATCAAGAACATAAGAAGATAGAGCAGCAGTTATGCAATCTAGTACTTGATACAGAAGACCATACAAGCAAAGGTTGCAACAGACGATTAGAAATTATAGCAATGGTTGCATGAGTCAAATTCAGTGAAGTACAGAAGAGATTTGATTGCATTATAAAATAAGGGTGGTTGGGTGGTACAAGGGAAGGTTAGTGCCTGCAAAGGGAGTTGGAGCTTCCTTTTCAATTGTAACTAAATAAACAGGGGGTCGAAGCCTCCTACCAATTGGTGCTAGTGAACAGAGGGAGTTGGTGCTTCCTTATCAGTTGTGGCTGACTAAACAGGGGTTCGAAGCCTCCTACCAGTTGGTGTTGGTGAATTAGGGTGTGGGTGCATCCTTCCAATTGTAGTTGGTAAATGGGGTGTGGCAGCATCTCTTCAATTGTAGCTGAAGAAACTTGGGGAATGTCTCTCCATCAAGTTGTAGCTTGAAAACAATTTTGTAAAAGAACTTTTTATTAATGAGAAAAGAGTTGGTGGTTTTCCCTGTTGGGTTCCATGATAAAATCTTGTGTTCATAAAGGTTTGTTGTTAATCATGTATTGTTTAATTGAATAATTAATATGTGTGCTTAATATGGATGAAGATAAAAAGAAAAAGTAGGCAATACTGATTCACCCCCCCCCCTTCTCAGTATTGTTGGATATTTCCATCATATATATAGTTAATTTAGTCAATTCAATATGATATCCATGTAATTAAGAAACAATTCACAACATCTTTTGAGGAGGTTTGGGGGAAAACAAAGTTGGTAGACTCATTAGCGGGTTTTTTTAAATCGTTATTAAAAAAAAAACAATTTAGTGGATGTTGTCCCTACCAAGGTAGTTCCTATGTGGCAGAATGGTAGGTCCGGTGTTGATAGTATAGAAAAACGACTCGATCGAATCTATGTAGTGAAGGATATCATCACCTCTACTTTGAGGTATAAGACCTAGTTGGAATATCCATTCATGTCTGATCATGCTCCGGTTTTCCTTGAGTTTGGTGTTGGGATTCCAATAGTTTCATATCCTTTTAAGTTAAACCTAGTATGGATTGACGAGGATTACTTTGTTTGGATGGTTCAGGATGTATGGAACAATCCACGTCTTCTTCATATTATAGGAAATCAAAGGAGACTGGTAGGGAAACTCTCTCTTTTAAAAGCTTGAGTTAAATCGTGGGCTAAGGAGAAGTGCCTTTGGGATCAATTAGACTTGGTTAAGATTGAAGAGGCACTTGAAATCAGTTATAATCAAATGAAACAGGGTATAAGCTCTGATATCCCTGATCATTATTTGCACACACTTGAGGCAGAGAGGAAGAAATTATTGTTGGCGGAGGAAGAAAGGTGGCGTCAAAAGAGTAGGGCGATATGATTAAAAGTGGTGATAAGAATACCAAGTTTTTCCACCGCTTTGCTGGCTATAGGCGGAATAAAAAATACATTTGGGAGATAAAGGATGATACATGGGGCATCCATATGGGTCAGCAGGCCATCAAGGAAGAAGCAATTAATTACTTTAAGTCTTTCTTTAGAGATACAGGCCAGAACGATATTCAAGATTAGATCAACTCTGTTAGGTTGTTCCCAAACTTTGTTAGTGAGGAAGAAGTACATTCTCTAGAAAAGGTTGTTTCGAAGGATGAAATCTATGATATTCTAAGGGGATTTTCTAAGGACAAAAGTCTCTATCCAGATGGATGGACTATTGAATTTTTGTTAAGATTTTTCGAGTTGGTTGGATAGGATTTGTTATATATGGTTGAAGAAACAAGAATCAGAGGGGAGGTAATCAATTAGATTAATTCAACTTTTCTGGCTTTGATTCCCAAAGTTAATAGTCCCTCTTCCTTAGTGATTTTCGTCCTATTTCTCTCTATAACATATGTTACAAGATCATTGCTAAATTTATTGCAAAGAGAATCAGGCCAATTTTATCTAGATCACTTTTAGAAGAGCATTTGAGTTTTCTTAAAGGAAGATATGTTGATTAAGGTTGGTTGTCATTGATGTCAACCATTGAAGAAAGGCCCGTACCACAAAGTTTTGGGTAATGTACCCAATAGTGTTTGATGTAAATATGACTCATTATTGTTTTTTCATGGTTGATAAGAAGTAAATATGGATGAAATCCAAAGAGGTCCCCTTATGGTGAAATCCCTCACGGGAAGACGCTTTGTGGAGTAAGAGAACCCATGCTTAATTGTGGAATAATGAGATGAAGGAAAGTGAATTTGTCAAGGAAAATATCCTAGATGGATAGTTCTTGTCATGTCATTTCT
>ML796600.1:301754-318415 GCA_009831015.1 Picea engelmannii
TCCCCCCCCCCCCCCCCCTCTCAGTAATCCAACAAGATAAATACTAGATGCAATCGATATTGCACAGGAATGTTTACACATCATTAAAAATAAAAAAGTACAAGCCATAATTCTAAAACTTGATTTAAAAAAGGCCTATGATTGTACCATTTGGGATTTCCTAAGGTTAATTCTGCTACAATGTGGCTTCGGGCTATCAAAAACCAATTGGATTATGGATTGCATAACCTCTACAACATATGCAATATTGATAAATGGAGAGGCTTCTAATTTCTTCAAGAGAAGCAGAGGACTTAGACAGGGTTGCCCGATGTCGCCCCTTCTTTTCATCCTGGTTATGGAAGGTCTTAGTCTTTCTTTAAAGAAAGTGCAAGCTAATGGTACTCTAACGGGGATAAAGTTCTTCAGATTGATAAAGGTTCTTCATCTTTTATTTTTTGATGACATTCTTATAATGTCAAGAGCTTCTCTTGCCGAATGGGAGAAAATCCAAATTATTCTCTTTGTTTTTTGTCGTGCTTCGGGCCTGGTGATAAATGTTCTAAAGTCAGTTTTCTTGTACTCGAGAGCCTCTCTGGAAACTCTATTATATTTAAAAGACTTACTCCTTTTCTCCTGTAAAGAGATTACTGTGGGATTTAAATATCTGGGGTATTTGTTGAAGCCAAATAGTTATAAAGTGGAGGATTAGCAATGGCTTGTTGATAAGTTCAAGACCAGGATAAATCATTGGTGTAATAGATGGATCTACCTGGGGGGGCGCTTTGTACTAATAAAATCAATTTTAGAGAGCCAACCGGTCTACTGGATGGCCCTTGCTAATATATCGGTTTTAGTTCTCGACAGGATACACAAGCTTAGTATTTCTTTCCTCTGGTCAAGAAACAAAATCAAATGAAGTTATCATTTATGAAATTGGAATTCCATAACAAAACCCAAACACTATGGAGGTTGGGGCCTACAAAATATATTTGTTTTCTTTAGAGCATTGGCAACAAACACCTTATGGCGAGATTTGATGAAGCCGGGTATTTGGCAAAGGGTGATCAAGGGAAAATATTTTGCGATCGACGGATGCGGTCACCTCCTTTGGATCTCAGTCTTGGAAAAATATTTGAAATACATCACCATTTATTCTTCAATGGATGGCTTGGAATCCAAGTTCAGGACACTCTATATCAGTTTGGAAAGATGCCATATTAGGCCTGGGACATGTCTCTTTTTTGACACAGGAACTGGTGAAAAAAATTAACCAAAGGAACATTCATCTCTTATATCAAGCGAATTGGGTCTTGTCAAGGGGCACGATAGGCTCAAGTTGGATTAGTAGTGTTGAGTTGGGTCTGGTTGAGGATATTGTAGTGGAATGGGATAATTACAGGAAGAATTTGATAGATTCATGTATCTTTTTAGTGGATAGTCCAGATGAATTAATATGGACAGGTGGTGATATGTCGAGACAAATTTATGTTAAGAATGTTTATGAATCCCTTTCTAATAAAATATGGAGATACAAACTAGGGGGATGGAGGAGGAAACTTTGGAAATGGGATTTCCCATTGAAGATAAAGATTTTTGTCTGGCTCTTAGCTGAAAACAAAATCTTAACTTGGAAAAATTTGCAGAAAAGAGGATGGAAGGGGCCAAGATTATGCTATATGTGCAAAAATAAGAGATAATCAGGTAAACAATTATTTGTAAATTGCTCCTTTACTATGTCAGTTTAGGAGGAAGTGAAAAAGGCTCTAAACCTCACTTATGGTTGGAATGGCATATTGATGAATGATTGTTTCCAAAACTGGGCAACTCATAATTTTAATTTACAAGCTCTTTCTACTTATATATGCTGGAACATTTGGTTGGACAAAAATAATTCTATCTTTGAGGAAAGGATCCCCTCTATGCAGAGAATTGTTTATTTTTCTCTAGGAGCTTTGGGCAAAATGGGGAAAAATCATAAAGTTTCTATCCCTAGGTTTACATCTACAATCCTTCATGTAGATAAAGCTCTTGCTTGGTTTGATGGGGTTGCTTAACAAAATGGAAATCTTAGTGGTGTTGATGGTGTCTTAAAGATAGATGAACATAAGGAGTATAGATGGACTTTAAACTGTGGAAGGGAAACAAATTCCAGGGTAGAGCTCATGGGAGCTTGGGCTACTTTGACTCTTGCCTCAAGACTTACAGTTTATGACTTGCATGTTATGGGGGATTCCAATATCGTCATCGATTGGCTTAATCTAAAAGGCTCGCTAAAGGTGGCAAATTTAGATGGTTGGAAGGATATAATCACTGAACTCATCCCTCTTTTCATATCTATCTCCTTTATGCACACATATAGGGAAGAAAACAAAGAAGCTGGTTGTCTATCCAAAAAAGATCTTTATATTTGCCGAGGGAGAATTGCTTACAATCAATGGGTAGGAGGCCATGAGGGCCCTACACTCTTTTTAAATATGTATTGATTATCAATGAGACTTCCTTAGAGCATGTACATATTTTGGGTATGCTATTGGTTTTCATTACCCTATTTGATAGAGAGTATTTTTTCCTTGATTGTAGTTCTTTTTGTAGTCTTGCCGAAGAAGACATCCTTGACAGGTTATTGGATTTTGACATGATTATATGACTGTCTCCTATATTTTGGGTCTACCCATAAAAGAGATGTCTATGCAAGTGATGTACTGATTTTGTAAACAGGTTATATTATTATCAATATAATGTGGAATTTTCAGTGGAAAAATTAAGCAACAATTACATTTTTAATATAGTTATCAATTTGACAATAATTGTATATGGGTGTCATTTGTTTTGGTAAAAATTGTTGAAATTTGACCTCAAATCAAAAAGTGGTGTTAATAGTGTCACCACTTTTTTCAAGGCTATTTTTTTTGAACTTTTTCAATGTCAATGTAGAAATATTTTTGCAAGGTTTTTTGATATTTGTTTTTTATCATTTTAAAAATTGTTTTAGTGTTGATGTACTAAGGCCATCTTGTTTTTTTTGGAAAGAGTTTTCTTGTTTTTATTTCATAAAAGTAGAGAAATTTCATAAATTTTACACAATCTTTAAAATAAATGAAGATAATTTCCTTTAATTCAATAAATATTGGCAAAATTTTAATAAAATTCTAGTGAAAATTTAGCTAAATTTTACCCAATTTTGTCCAAACTTTGCTAAATTTCATCAAAATTCATGAAATTTATTGCATGGAGAGACGAAGTGATGACCTAAGTCACTTCCCACCTTAAGAGAGATTCCCAACATTACCCTCCATATGCAAAATTGTTCAAAATTGCCCAAAATGGGGTTATATTTCAAGTATGGAGGGAAGGAGGTGATTATGAGAATTCCTTCCTCCCACCCCACCTTCATGCTTTAAATTTGAATAAATTTGACTAAGTTTGGCCAAGGTTTGCCAATTTTCATCAATTTTTTTACATTGGGGGGCGGGGATGTGGCAATATTGCCCCCATTTCCCTTCATGCCTATTTTTTTTCAATTATGCTTAAAATTTTGTGAAATTTAGCCAAATTATAGGGAATTTGAAGAAATTTGAATTCTAAACATAAATGGAGGGGGGAATTTTGGGAATTGCCCCCCTCCATTCATGAATGCAATCTAAATAAATTTGGTGAAATTTGACCAAATTTCACAAAATTTTACAAAATCTAAATATTTTTAAGAAAATTCTAAACATGAATGGAGGGGGAATTTTGGGAATTGTCCCCCTCCATTCATGCATGCAATCTAAATAAATTTGGTGAAAATTGACCAAATTTCACAAAATTTTACAAAATCTAAATATTTTTAAGAAAAATGGGGCATGGAAACCACTATTAGCCCCCATCCTTCCAACATGCAATTTAGCAAAATTTGGCCAAATTTAAAACATGAAAGGTGGGAGGTGGTTTTGTGTTGCAAATTTCTCCCAAGGCTCCTAAGGTACTTTTGACTCTAGGCATCCTCTCTCTCCGTGTAAAAAATTTCATGAAACATAACCAAATTTGACAATTTTTTTGAAACATTATTTAAATTTTTTTTTTGAAAAACTATAATTTTTTTAGTAAAAGTTCACTATTATTGCTAAATTAAAAAGAAAAATATCTTCTTAGATTTTAAAATTTATAAAATTTCTCATTCATTTTTAATTATATAAATTTAAAATTAAATTATGCAATGTCGATATGTTTCTTAGAAAAAATCCTACATATAATCATTAATTTAATTTCTATGATAGAGGTGTTAAAAAATATAGCATTACTCTTTTAAGTCGTTCCCTATCATCTTGACAATGGGAGACAAGTCAGATCTCCATATTAAAATGGGAGATAATTCAGATATCTAGATATAATATTTAAACATTATATTGCCACAACTCTTCAACATTGCAGATTTTTTTTTTTTCAATAGACTAAAATATATCATGAGCTTAATTACTTAGTTGGATCTTGTCGTGGTTCACATTTAAAACACTTAATGGATCAACAAAAACCACCAATTGTATAAGAAGTCAACAAAGAGACAATTGGGAATCATATCGTCTATCGTTTCATATCATACCTGATTAGGATATTCGAACTAAAATAAAATCATTTTTAATATTCAATATTTCTTTAATATTTTAAAGTAATATAAAAAAGTTTGGCTTTACAATTTTGTTAACATTATACGCTAACAATCTATGAAATCGATGCAAAATTATTATTATTATGCCATTGGAATCAAAGTAAATCCATCAAAATGTCAAAGTGCATCATCATTTTCATAAAGAATACATTATTATTTATATGAGAATTTTGTTCGCACTAGGGCACACATATGGTCATGGTTAGTGACCAAGTCGTAAGAGGAATGCAAATAAATAACCTTTTTATAATTTTAATTTTTAATATTATTTGATTGTAATAGATCATAAAATTAATTGTTTTTTATAAGTAGGTTAGACAATTTTAGGATAAACTAATTATTTTAGTTTTTAATATCATTTGATAATTATAAGTAGTAAAATTAATTGTTTTTTATAGGTAGATTAGAGAAGTGTGGGTTCATTTACATTATTTATTGTTTTTTATTTATAATTAATTATATAGTTTTGAGTTTGGTTTTCATAATTAATTTTTTCATTTTATTAATTTTTTTATTATTGAAAATTAAATCTATTCAATGTTTTTAAAGTTAAAATTTTGTATTACTTTTTAAAAGCAAAATAAAGTATAATGATAGTGTTTATGTGCTTGGCCATCAATATAAAAACCAGCCTAAGTGGAGGAACAGTTAAAACATAGAGTTACCCTCCAAAAACAAAAAATGGAAAATATTATAAAGTTTACCCACACATAATTGAAAACATTAACAACACAATAAGATTAAAACATATATATATAAAAACAACATTTAAATTCATTCAATATTTATTGAAATTCAATTTTGAATTATCCATTTTAACTACTCCAACATCGCTCATCACTCACAATCACCGTAAACAAAATATTCACAACCACCTACATTAAAATAATACCAACAAAATATTCACAACCACTTACATTAAAATAATACCAATAAATATTGATATTGACATAGAGAAACCTAAAACCTTAATAATCATTTCCATTATGTCCTACCCCTAATATTGATCCAAATAGAGTACACTAATAAGCAAATATTTTTTATTTTCTTTGATGTATATTGACTAGTCAGTTTGCAAATTACTTCATGGTAATTGAAGATATATATATATATATATATATATATATATGGAATTCAATGATATATTTCAGTGATATGTTGCATGATGTTTATATATATGTATATATATTGAATTGAATGATATATTTTAGGTACAATGTTTTATAATGTTATTTGTTTTATAATTGAAGTTGACGTTTTATATATATATATATATATATATTATATTATATTATATTATATTATATGGAATTCAATGATATATTTCAGTGATATGTTGCATGATGTTTATATATATGTGTATATATATTGAATTGAATGATATATTTTAGGTACAATGTTTTATAATGTTATTTGTTTATATTTTTTTTAATAGCATTGTACATCTAACTAATCTACATTACCAATATATTATGAACAACATTTTAGTACTTTAAAATAGATAAATTGATTAAAAACATTATGATTCAAGAGATGTATTATGTGGAATTTAATGATATATTTCAGGAATAATGTTGCATGATGCTTTTATATATATATATGGAATTGAATGATATATTTTAGGTAAAATGTTTCATAATGTTTTTTTGTTTTTTTGACAGTAACGGTTAGAGGATTTTTATATTAAAAACAGTGGACCTGCTACTGGGTTCGATACATTGATAAAGATTTTCTTGTAAATAGGAAAACAAATTCTTGAAGATCCTAACACAGGACAAAGTCTAGGAACCAAACTATTTTAGCGAGCCAGAACGGCTTCGCATCATTACATCATTTCTAGCTTGGAAGTTTTTTTTCTTTTTCACCGTCCACCATTCACTGCTTTGGTCTTGATATTGACTTTTCGTCGAGCCTAGAGTGTCTTCCTCGTCAACTAGGTCTGCCTAGCGTGAGATCCGGTGTTTTGGCTTGGTTGGCGACTTGGGAGTGGCTTCTGCCTTAACTTTCCCTTTAGCGGGGGCTTTGATTTCAGCTTCAGCTTATGCTTCTTCTGTCGTTCCATGGGCCTTACTTTTAGAGTGCGGCTCCGTTGGAGCCCTCGTCCACCAGGTGGGTCTTTGGCTCTTGGACAACCTTTTTTCGAGTAGTTTTTCACAGTTGCGGGCTATGTGCCTCGTTTCAAAGCAGTTCCTGCACCTGAAACTGAGATTCTCATAGTCGAGTTTTTGGTTCCTTGAGTAGTCCTTGCCTTGAAGAATTATTTCAGCTAGGAAACCTTTGGTGAAATCCATTTCTACATAGATTCGAGTGAAGGTGGAGAGGGTTGGCTTGGAATCGGAGCTTCTGCATAGAAACTTGCCAAGGCCATTGCCAATAGATTGAAGAGACTCATCCCCCCAGAAATGCAGGGGCAAGTACGAAAGTCTCACCTAGATTGGAGCTGAAGAGATACAGTCCATGGAAGGGTCGAAGGCAGGGGTCCATAGTTGCATGGATAGGCCTGCACTGCCCCAAAACCACAGCCTGGATTTAAACACCTTGTCTCTATCGCTTGTAGATTCGAAAACTACCACAAAAAACCCCTTTGCACAATGGAAGGTAATGCATTCTCCATCTAAAAGAAGGTACCAGTTGAAAGAGATCCAGGAGAAGAGCTCCGGAAGATTGGGCCAGAATCTGTTAAACCTACAAACCAAAGTGTGCTTGCTGTAATGACGAGCATGAGTTAGGGCTTCCTGTGGCATTTGAATGGAGACTATCGGAGCTTCAGGAACTGTTGCATGCAGCCCGAACGGGCGACCCTGACGAGAGGTAGCCTCAAGGGATGTTGCATGCAGACTAGAGGGGTTTCTCTGGTGTGAAGCCACCTCTTTGAAGGAGGGGGTCAAAACCGGAGGGAGGAGCCCTGAGGTCGTCGCCGACGAAGCACCAGGGGGAGCGCATATTTGAAGGGGAGAGAGCAGCCCAGAAGAGGGAGTCGAGGCCAAGGGAGGAAGGCCAACAGCCGCCGCCGTAGCAACACCAGGAGGGGCGTCGTCGTGCTGGGAAGGCAAGGGGGAAGCCACCATTGGTACTTGAGGAGATATGTGGTAGCTTTGACGGAGGAAGATGGAGGGCAGGAAGGCCACAGGGCCAACGGTTTGTTGGAGAACCAGGAGTGCTCGGGGATCCCTAAAATGTTCCATAATGTTATTTGTTTATACTTTTTTAATGTCATCGTACATCCAACTATTCTACATAACTTCAATATATTATGAACAACATTTTAGTCATTTAAAAATAGATAAATTGATTAAAAACATTATTACTCAAGTTTCAAACCTATTTTCTTCATGTTCAAGTGATTTAAAAGTATTTACTAAACAACAAATGATAATGAGTTACTTTGGCATTGTCTTTACGCTTATCGTTTAGTGATAGAGTAAGTCACTTTGCATTATTTTTTGGCTTGTGGTTTAGTGATAGATTAAATGGAGATTCATTATTTTGATATTATTTTTTGTTTTGTGGTTTAGTTATGAATTATTATTTAATTAATAATTATAAATGAAATTGTCAATTAAAATTGGTCACTAGATATTTGGGTATTGTCTTTTGGTTTATGATCTAGTTATAAATTGGTGGAAGTTTATATGAGAAATCATTTATGTTTTTTTTTTTTTTTTTTAAGAGTAATTTGTTTACATTTATTCATCCAAATCCCACATTAACATAGGGATAAATAAGTTTCTTTTAAATTATAAGAGCTATTGATCTCATTCTAGTCACTAGCATTGAAATTGCATGAGTTACTAATACCACTAAACCAAAAAGTTGGAATTGAATGATCATTGTGCAAAAATTGAGTTTAAACCAAAATATTAAGAAGTTTATGTTAAGAAAAAAAAATAATGATCTAAAGGTTGGTTGGTTGGTAGCAAAGACTCATAACCAATCTTACCCACAAATCACTTTGAAAGTGACTCCTTGTTTGGAAGTTAAGTTCATCTGCATTGAGGGACCAAGCACTATGTTAAGACATAGGGGGGCTATGGAGCCCATGATATTTGATCATAGGTTGGTTGGTTGATAGAAAAATCCCATAACAAATCCTAAAAATGAATGATTCTCAAGATGATTCATTGGTTGGTAGTTTAATTCCATCTTCTTCGTGTTAAGACATAGGTGGGATATGGTACCCACAACACTTTATTATATGTTGGTAGGTAAAAAACCATCATAACTAATCTGACTAGTAAATCACTTTACAAGTGACTTGTTGGTTCACAGTTAAGTCCATTAGCATTGTGGGTCTAAGCATTCTAGTAGGACATAGATGGGTTATTCAATCATGAGATTTGATCATACATTGGTTGGTTGGCAGCATTCTCTAATTAATTTGATTGACAAATCACTTTGAACATGACTCATTGGTTAGTAGTTAAGTCCATTTGCATTATGAGGCCAAGAATTGTGTTAAGACATGGGTGGGATAACGATCCCACAATATTCATTGGTTGGTAGCTGTGATATACCTGGAACAGTTAACCGAACAATCATATATACTGCGCAAGTAACAAGAACATCAATTATAGAGAAAAAATATAGAGTAGAAATATAGAGAAGAAATATAATATTGATATCACAAAAAACTTAGTTCACTTGCCTCTTTGAGGTGGAAACCTCCAAATGAGAAGAGCTCTCTCACAATAATCCTCAACAACATACAATGGAGAGATGCATTCTTTAAATATAGTTCACAACCAAAAATACCACGGGCCAATACCATGGGTTTATCCATAACTAATTTATAACATTCCACTAACCGACCTTCTAATTACTTGTGATCCCGATAATAATGAGGGTTGACACCTTATTAAAATTTCAACTAACTAATGAATAAGTATGAGGAGTTAGGGACGGATCCTAACATGCCCTCCCCCTTCAAAAGAAACCTTGTCCTCAAGGCTGACTATGCAGAAATTGTTGCACGATGGAAACTGGTTCCCATGTTGCATCCTCTGGATATGTGTCCTTCCATTTGATCAAAACTTATTTGATAGTTTTCCCCCTTAGGTGATGCTCTCGCGTGTTGAGGACAGATTTGGGTTGTAGCCAAATGGATCCTTCTTCATCTAGTTCAGGTATAATTGTTTGAACCTGACAATTATGACCCACCACTTTCTTCAAATAGGAAACATGGAACACCAGATGTATTATGGAGGTAGTTGGAAGTGCAAGTTTGTAGGAAATGAGACCAATGCGTTTGAGAATCGGATAGGGGCCATAACATTTGGGTGCCAACTTTTGGTGGCCCTGAGCTTTGAGCGATGTTTTCTTATAGGGTTGGATTATGAGAAACACCTAATCACCCTCTTGAAAAACCCTTTCAGAGCATTGTTGTTCAACTTGTTGCTTCATATGATTTTGGGCCATGTGGAGGCTTTCCTTTAGAGTCGTGAGAGTAACCTCCCTACCTTATAACAACTTGTCAATAGCTTGGACCTTTGATGTTCCTAGAATATAGGAAGTTACTATAGGTGGTTGTTTTCCATACACCGTTTCATATGGTGTCATTTTGGGGGTTGTATGACAAGAAGTGTTGTACGACCATTCTACCAGTGGTAACCATTGCACCCAATGATGTTGTTTGTCTTAAACAAAACAATGCAAGTAAGTTTCCAAACACTTATTGACCACTTGTGTTTGGCCATTTGTCCATGGGTGGTATGTTGTGCTCATGTTCAATTGTATGCCTTGTAATTTGAACAATTCCTGCCAAAAGGGGCCAGTGAAGGTTGGGTCATGATCATATACAATGGATGTTGGCATGCCATGCAACTTTCAAATATGATCATTGAAAACTTATGCAACTAAAGATGGTGTATGTGGTAAGGCACAAAAATGTGCATACTTGGAGAGGTGGTTGACCACTACCATTATGATTGACTTGTTACCCTCTTTGGGAAGGCCCACTATAAATTCCATGGAGATGTTAGTCCAAATAGAAGATGTAATGGGTAACGACTAGAGAGCTATAGAGGTCTTGACAGTTTCACGTTTATGGCATTGAAAAATATCACATTCATTGACAAAGGTGAGGATATATTTCTTCATACCTTCCCAAAAAAAAGAGCGGTGAGCATGAGCATATGTATTTTGGAATCATGAGTGAACAAGAGAAGAAGAATGAAACTCATTTAAGATCCTGGGCTTGACTGCTGAATTCAGAGATAGAACCAAGCAATCCTTATGTTTCAGTACATTATCTTTCCAAGTATAGTCGGTGGGAGAGCCAATGTCATCTTGAAGTCGTTGAATTATCTGTGAAATAGTGGGATGGGCGAGCCATTCACAACGAACTTCATCAATCCAATGAGGGATTGGTAATGATAGAAAAAAGAGGGAACCTCCATCTTCGTATTGTATAGACAACACATCTACCTCTACATTGTATCTTCCTTTCTTATAGATTATCTCATAATCATAGCCCACCATTTTGGTCAGCCACTTATTTTTTTGGGGGGATGACAACCTATGCTCAAGTAAATACTTGAGACTATGGTGATTATTTTTGATCTAAAAAAAACGCTCCAATAGATATGGTCGCCAAGTGTGCACAAAATGGAGAATGGCCATCATTTCCTTTTCATACATAAATTTTCCCAAATTGCAACCACACAAATCCTGGCTAGTGAAAGCAAGAGGTCGATCATCTTGGGTGCGAACTGCACCAATACCACTGCCTGACGCATTCGATTCAACCAAAACAATTTTGTTGAAATAAGTGACTCCTAAGATAGGGATAGTACACATGGCCTACTTCAAAGCTAGGAAGGCTTGCTCAGCTGTAGGGGTCTACTAAAATGCATTCTTTTTAAGAAGGTTCGTCAACAGTTGAGCAATGTTTCCATAACGGTGGACAAATTTCCTGTAATATCCTATGATGCTAAGGAAAGCCCGAAGGATTTTTAAGGTATTAGGGCGTGGCCAATCTTGCATGGATTGAATCTTGTTGGGGTCCATGCGTACTTTGTCATGATCGAAAATGTGTTCCAAGCATTCGACCTCACTTGCCCCAAAAGAACACTTGGAATTTTTTATGAACAACTAATGGTCTCGTAAAATTTGGAGTAGTTTGTTCACATGTTGAATATGGGAATCCCAAGTGTAGCTATAAATAATAATGTCATCAAAGAAAATCAGAACAAACTTCCAAGAGTTTTCAAGAGTTTATTCATGAGACTTTAGAAGGCATATGGAGCATTGCAAAGACCAAAAGGCATTGCCAAGAACTCATAATGGCCTTCAAGAGTTTTGAAAGCGGTCTTCAGAATATCTGATTCCTTCATTCTAGTCTCGTGATAACCTGAGAGAATATCCAATTCGATGAGGAAACAAGCACCCTGGAGCTCATCCAACAAATCATTTGTAACATCCTCGACCCTCAACTTCTATCGGCTAATGCTACTTAATCAAATGTATCTTTTATTTTCTGCTCTGATACCATGTTGTGACATAACCGACCTTAAACCAATAGTCCAAGCCATGCCACCGAATAAATTTCATGCTATAATACCATATATATTTATATACATATCTATCTAATGAAATTTAAAAAGTTATAACATTTTGTTCATTCATGCAGAAACAACATTAAAACATACATGCAATATATACAGACAATTCTAATAACATTATAACTTGATTTCAAGATACAAATCATACAAAGAACATATATTTGGTACTTATATTTTAATAGATGACCACCAACTGCGTCCAGAACTTCCATGAACCTCCCAACCTTAGACCACGCTGCTCATCACGCTCAGTAGTGGGTCACCCCCGAGATGGGACTAAACTCCATTGGGCAAGGGATTTCTAGGCTTGGCTAGGACAACAAGAAAGTCACATAGATCAACAGGAAGGATTTTCTCCCAGGAGCCACTTACACCCACAACCCACAGACCCTCATTCCCCACACACCTGTCCCACCCCAGGAGTGTTCAGCTTCACTATCACAAGTCCATCGGTTGTCCACCTCCCTTCCATGGCTTCAACAATAGGCTAGACCAGAAGTCTCAGAGTACTGTAGCTGCTACGAAAATCCCTCCAAGAGAACTCACTTCCTCATCACACTCTCTCACCTAGAGAGAGTTTCTCACAGGCCTGACAACCTGCCTCTTCTATCCAGCTCTTAATTCTAGCAGGTAACCACCACAACAAAGATTGGGTATGGGATATTGTAATGACAACAAGACACACCAATCCAGAGAAAACGTGGGTAGAAACAACAAAGGATAAGGTGTGATATGGCTCAAACACTATGCATTTGTGTTGTGCTTCAGAGGAAAAACAGTTAGCTTCATAACACGAGAGTGTATTTTTCAGAAGTTGCAGAGATCCACGATGGAAGCAATGGCTCGCCGTGTCAAGGATCTCCCTGTCTTAGTGCGTGCATCCATGGGGAGTATGGAATCCTTTCCAGAGTGACGACGATCACGAGAATGGTGAGGGAACCCCCAAAAAGGTAACTTTCTCACCTAAAACCTACATGCGCCCAGGTTGACACATGTCTTCCTGAAGCTGCATGAGTTGCACCTAACTCTCGTTCCCTTTCCCCAGGAACTTAGGACAACATAGGTTATGTCAAACCTTATCCTCTAGGAAATAATAATATAATAGTATTCCTTTAGAGGTAATCCCTCTAGCTTAGCCCCTATTCCTAGACAGTTAGCCCCTTCCCTTTCCCTACCTAGTGGAGCTTAGTCCCCCATAACTCTTTCTTGTGGTCGGTCTACATGCAACGATGTAATTTTATTAATGATGTGAGTATTTACATATACAAAATTAGGCTCATTGGCCTTAGCATCTGGTCTCTTCGGCCTAATAAATAGATAAGTCTTCTAGCTTATAAACACTTGGCTCACCAGCCTATAGACATAATTAAAATTTAGCAAGGGAACAACCTTGGGGTGTTACAATCCCCTCCCCTTATTTTTACACTGTCCTCAGTGCAACTTATTTACACAACAACAACAAGATTTCCAAAATCTTCAAAAAGATGTGGGTACTCTACCCGGATAGCATCTTGATGCTCCCATGTTGCATCCTCAGGACCATACCATGTCCACTGAACCTTTACAATATTTATAACTCGATTCCATAGTTGTTTTCTCTTACAGTCTAGTATGTGCACAGGCAGCACTTGCAAAGTGCCTTCTTGCTCCACTTGAATCACATTCCAATCAATAACATGATTAGCATTAGGTATATACTTCTTAAGCAATGATACATGAAATACATTATGAATATTCATGGATGCAGTAAATGCAAGCATGTAAGCTACTGGTCCAATCCTTTCTACGATTTCAAATGGTCCACAATATCTAGCTGCCAACTTGGAACAACTTCCCAGCTTCAAGGAAATTCTATTGGCTTTCACCTTCAAGAAAACATGATCACCCACTTTAAACTCTCTGTGGGTTCTGCCTTTGTCTACATAATTTTTCTTCCTGTCTTGGGTAGCCTTCAAATTCCACTTTATCTTTAACAATTGCTTTCCATTTCCCTAAGAAACTCTGTCCCAACCACTTCCCTATCAGCTGGGTTGTCCCAACGTACTGGTGTGTTTCACTTTCTACCATAAAGTGCTTCAAATAGGCTCATCTTCAGTGATGCTTGATACCCATTTTTGTAGGAAAATTCTACCAAGTGTAGATAATATTCCCATTTAGATGGTTTTTCAATCACATACATCCTTAGCATATCTTCTATGACTTGGTTTACTCTTTCTCTTTGCCCATCTAACTTAGGATGATAAAATGTGCTGAAGTTTAGGTTCATTATGAACCCCTTGAATAATCCTCTCCAAAACTTCGAGGAAAAATTTGGGTCTCTATCAGACACAATTGTCTTGGGAATATCATGCAATCATGCTACTTCCCTCATACAAATATCAACAACGTTAGTTTCCTTATGAGTAGTCTTCAATGGGATAAAATGGACGGATTTCGTGAGCTTATCTACCACCACCATAATGGAATCATGTTGTTTGTTTGTTCTGGGTAATCCTGTGATGAAATCCATTGTCACCACTTCCCACTTCCACTCATGGATGGTTAATGGTTGTAGCAACCCAACTGGGTGTCTATGCTCAGCTTTGACCCTTTGACACTTCATACATCTGGCAATGTACTCTGCAATTTATTTTTTCATACCTGGCCAATGGTAATGGCTCTTGACTGTTGCCATTGTTTTCTGGTATCCAGGGTGCCCAACATAAGGTACATTATGCATTTCTTTGAAGATCATACTCAATTCGTGAGAATTGGGTACATAAATTATGTTCTTGTACCAGAGTCTTCCATCATCTTCCAATCTATAATCTTCAACTTTCTATAACATCTTACCTTTCTGTAACTTTGTTACCATCTCCATGTACTGCAAATTTTCTTTTGCAGCTTCCAGAATTCTTCCTTTAACATCAAATTGATACATGCTAATGCTTGTAGCATGTATTTCATGCACTTTCTTGCTAAGTGTATCAACCACTTTGTTCTACTTTCCTTTGATGTTCTTTATATCAAAGTCATATTCACAGAGGAATTCCAACCATATGCTCTGCCTGACATTCAATGTAGGCTGATCAAACAAATACTTCAGACTATTATGGTTTGTCCTCAACTAAAACCTCTTTCCCATGAGGTAGTGTATCCATTTCTTTAAAGAGTTTAAAATGGTTGTCATTGGCCCTTGACCAAGTTTTGAGCAACCTTGGTCATGATTGACCTCTTTTGGGACTTCGACAAGTTTTCGAAGGTGGAGCACAAGTTGAAGTGGAGATCGCGGGATCTCGACCCCTTTTTAGGGATTTTTGGGTTTTGGGCTATGTAACAGGTATGTGAATGTCAGCCCATGGGTTAACCCATGTTTAGGCCCTTTTTGTAATGTATAAATAGAAATCTAGGTGATGTAGGAAGGGGCTGACGAGCTAAGTGCTAAGTGAAAGTGTGGATTGTAGATGCTTCATGCATACTATGTGAGACTTGTAGAGCTAAGTGCAAGGGATTGTAAGAGATTGTGGAAAGGATTTGTGTTGTAACTCAGGGAAGGAGGATCTAGCGAAGTGCGCGCAAATCTCTTGTCCTCTGCGGAGTAAGATCTCATGGCTCTATGCATGTAGAATACTGACAGAAGGCAATAAAAGAGAGGAAGAGTTGGTGGATGTAGCCCGAGGTTGGGGGTGAACCACGTATATCCTGTGTTATGGTTGTTTTTTGCTTTATGGTTGTTCTCTTGTTTATGTGATTAAATGCTCAGTGCACTGATATATGCTTGGAAGATTCTAATATGATAGATTAGTGTTGAATAATGTGAATGAATTATAGATCTAATCTATGTCGATGTGCTTAGTGCTTGAATATATCGGATCTGTGTGAATACTACACTACTCTATTATTAGGGTTTTTCTACGCTGTAACTAAGACTGGATATTAATGAACCATAATTGATAAGTGCTCTATAAAGGTGTTGTAATCACAGATCGGTATCCCAGCTAAGGTTGCAGACACTGGATTCCTGCAACCACCCCTGCCTCTACCTCGGGTGAGACTTCATCTACTTCGCAGGTGTTGCCAAAAGGGCTGGTAGTGAGGGTTTTTTTGGTGTGATCTTGAGAGTTGAACCCTGGGTCTACCCCTGTTACAACAAATGGTTCCATTGCCGAGACCTGAAACTTTGATTGCTGGGAAATGAAGTAAAGAAAAACAGAAGCTCTGTGCATAGATCTGTTGCTAAAGTGCGCAGTATCCGACTTGAAACTGTGATTGTTGGGAACTGATCAATTACTTATATCAGTTGCTTAGTGCACTGTAGTCTACTTGACTTGTGAAGCTCTGTGCTAATAAGAAAATTCAGATCTGAAGAAAAGAGGTAATATCTTAAAGCTTTGTGCTTTGTTAAATGTAAGAACAATGAAAATTTTTAAGGTTTGAAATCTTTGTGCTCTGAGAAAGGTAAGATACGTGTGTTAGCACTCAAAAACGCACCG
>ML796600.1:325217-356462 GCA_009831015.1 Picea engelmannii
GGACAGATCAAAGAGCCTTGGAAGGCTAGGCTACACTTCATCAACTTTCAACCAATGTTTGAAGACCAAGAGATAGAGGTTGACCTCATCTTGAGGATCTCTCCTTATCTTTTGTGGATTAGTTTTGACTTTCTATTTTTAGACTATCAGATCCATTGTTTTAGGATCTGAAACTGATTGTAAGAGGCTATAAAGCCAAAGACATTTGGTGTTCTAAGGGGTTCGACTTGGAATACTTTAGTGCTGTCACTGTAATTCTCAGACTTATTCTTATTTTATAAAAGATTGCAAGCTTCTTTCAGTTCTGTGTCAGATTTTCTCTTCTGTTTCTTTTATATCTTATGAGTGGAAGTCCTTTGTTGAAGCTCATTCAATTTGCAGCGACTGTCATCTCACTGATAAATTGTCTTAGTTGATTATCATAAGTTATTTCCCGGTTGTTAGACCCATTGTGTTTGTTGGTATGAAACATAATCTGGTTCAATAGCTGTTTTCTTTTCCCCATTTAATCAAACTTGATCTGACCACGGCGCTAGAAAGCCTTGTGAGATTTTGTATCTCTAGACAGTCTTAAAACACGGTCCAGCCCCTAGTCATTCACCTTGATCCACAACCCATTTCAATTATTTAAAAAATTGCTTCAAAAAAGAGTTAGTTACCAGGCATCTCCGACTTACAGCCTAGGAGAGTTTCCTGGAGAGATAACAACGTGTATTGTTTTTTTTCAAAAGAAAGGATCTAGGTATGTTTGATAAGTTTTGTCCTAGCTTGAAAAATAGGGCACAACTAGATGAAAGAAGGTTTGATATGAGTATATCTGACAGAAATAATGAAAGATATGTTATTCCTATGCATAGAAATAATGTTTGGACTAACAAATGGATGCAAGACCCTAGAAAGAATTTTTTTCAGGTTAACTACTATGATCCTAGTGCGCAGTACAGGAAAGGTTGGGGATCATTTAAAAGAAAGAGAGGATTAATTCTTTTTTACAATTGTAGAAGACCAGGACATCTTGCTAAGGAATGCCCTGATAGGAGACCTAGTTGTCTTTGTTGTAAAGCTATAGACCATGAAGTTTTGGATTGCCCTAGAATGATTGCTAAGGTTGAAAGAACGAATATGAGACAAGAAAACCCTGAGAAATATCAAGAAACTAAGACCATGGAAGAAACCCAGAAAAAATCAGAGAATGTATTGCTACAAATGAAAGAAACCATGAATGATCACAAAAATATCAACCTATCAGAGAGATTCAAAGAAAAAGAGTGCATAGAAACAAGAATAGAAGACTTCGACATTGACTGTGTTCTGGATGAAGAAACACAGGTGAACATCATGATAGAAAGGACTTGGGAAATTTTAGGAATGTCTGCTATGATTCCTTCATTGGGGGGAATATGATTATTTAGAGGAAAGTTGATAATCCTATGTGGAAGACTCACCCAAATATATATGATGCTCATGGGACTTCGAGAGAGAAATATTTTGAGGTTATTAAATTTATTGAGAACAACGCCCCATTTGCTATGTTACTAGGAAAAGCTTGGATTGAGATGGATCATACCAGAAGAAAAGAAGAAGAAGTCTTAGAACAAAATAAGCAAGAATTAAAATATTTCATGACTAGGTGGATAGCACACTTGATTGAAGAATAGGAGAACAGATCAAAGTTGTTCAGAACCAGAAACTCGGATGTCGAAGTGGAAAGAAAACAATAATACTCACAGAAGAGTGGAGCACCTACCCTAGACAGAGAATAAGTATTGTCCTTGAAAGACCATCATTAGTGTGAAGTTAATGTGCTAAAAGGAGATAAGAATCAGAATGGAAAGAGGAATACCAATATAAAGATTAAAGGGAAGAAGGCTAGAAATCTCAGTAAGAAGAGAGAAAAGATAGAAACGTTGCAGAAGGTTCCAGAAGGAACTTCGCAGAAGGAAAGTTTGCAAAACTGGAACTTCGTCGAGATATCAACACCAAGCAACATGGCACTTCGCCATGGAGAAGCGATATAGCCGTTGAAAGCACTATAATCATTAGCCCGGCGACCCGAACGGTTAGAACAATAGTTATGGCCAGAAATCACTCCATTAGATCGTTGGGACCGCACCGCAATGGGTAGAAACATAGTGATGAAGACCTCTTGTCCATTGGAGAATATCCTTTACCCATTGGCTACTTATTCCATCAACTATTGCACCGAGAACACTTTTGCAAATTCTATCCTAGCTAACTCATTACTATCGTGTTGTGTCTTGAGATCGACACTTGTTCTATTTCTTTGAGCATTCAGTCATCCATCTGATTTATTTGATCTAAGCGTGCATGTCAGACGAGCTCAGCGTTGCAGAGAAAGTCATCGAAGAATTTCTAATCCACCTTATGGCTGAGAAGGTGATGTTCGTTGCAATTCAAGCCTTATCGACGGCTCGCGGATCTGGACCATCCCAACCTGCAGTAGAGAAGAGAACCAAGCATCGAGATGACTTGGTGAACGCGAAGTCAATCCCGACTATCCTGCCTGAATACATCCCGCCTTTGGCTGGTGAGGTGAGTCGTGACAGTGTACCAAGAGAACTTGATTACACCATGGTTACTACGTACCTCCTGAAAGGGATACGTGCAGTTAGAGAGAAGAAGGATAATATCACGATGTTGAAGTTCAATGAATTCAACCTAGGGGACCGTAAGAACTACAGTATGCTCACTCCTTACAATTATTTGACTAGGATCAAGGGGAAGAACTTGAAAATAATCCACCAACCGTGGACTATGAACCTCGCACAGTCCACCCTCTTGAATGTGATGAAGATTCCGCACTTTGGAAGGCACCAGGAGGTTAATGCATGTGTTAATCTCCCACTATCATGTTATCATGGTGTCTACCTATGTCTAGATAAACGTATCACATTCGATCCGACGCTAATCCATAGGATCACCAGATTGAGCATCCAGGGACTCGACCCACAAGACTTCTACCCAAGGAAGGCTACAGATCGTGCACTGGCACAGAGGATCAAAGATAGATATGACAATGTAGAAAAGGGGGCGTGAGGCTACAAGGTAGCTTCCATCCAGAATGGTGTAGTTAAATCCCTTGTCAGCAGTCAAGAGGATGAAGCAATCCCAAGAACAGTGCACTGCTCAACAACATGTCCACACCATTCAAAGAAAAGTCATGGAAGTGACTCAGAGGCTCCAACCAATATAGGATGAGGCTTGCCAACTGTTTGCGGATATTGAAGGCCAATGATCAGAACTAGAGAAATTCGTCACTGCAGATGAAAAACGCTTGGAGGGACTGGTCAACAAAGTAGTTATCCAAGAGTTCACCAAGAAGGAGGTCGTGGCGCAGAAACAAGTCGAAGCAGCTCGAGCCAAGCTCGAGGCTTTTGAAGCAGAGCTACCCAAATCAGAGTGACTCGGGACGAGTCACAGGTGAGTGTTGGGGGATTGTTGGCCCTTGACCAATTTTTGAGAAACCTTGGTCATGATTGACCTATTTTGGGACTTTGAGAGGCTTTCGAAGGTGGAGCGCAAGTCGAAGCGGAGATCACGGGATCTCAGCCCCTTTTTAGGGATTTTTGGGTTTTGGGCTATGTAACGGGTATGGGAATGTCGACCCATGGGTTTACCCATGTTTAGGCCCTTTTTGTAATGTATAAATAGAAATCTATGTGATGTAGGAAGGGGTCGATGAGCTAAGTGCTAAGTGCAAGTGTGGATTGTAGATACTTTGTGCATACTGTGTGAGACTTGTAGAGCTATGTGTAAGGGATCATAAGAGACTGTGGAAAGGCTTTGTGCTGTAAATCAGGGAAGGAGGATCTAGCAAAGTGCCCATAGATCTCCTATCCTCTATGGAGTAAGATCTCATGGCTCTGTGCATGTAGAATATTGACAGAAGGCAATAAAAGAGAAGAAGAGTTGGTGGACGTAGCCCCAGGCTGGGGGTGAACCACGTATATCCTTTGTTATGGTTTGTTTGTTCTTTATGGTTGTTATCTTGTTTATGTGATTAAATTCTCAATGAACTGATATATGCTTGGAAGATTCTAATATGATAGCTTAATGCTAGATCTAATCTATGTCGATGTTCTTAGTGCTTGAATATATCGGATATGTATGAATACTGCACTGCTATGTTGTTAGGGTTTATTTGCACTGTAACTAAGACTAGATATTAATGAACCATAATTTCTAAGTTCTTTGTAAAGGTGTTATAATCACAGATCGATGTCCCAGCTAAGGTTGCAGACACTAGAGTCCTGCAACCACCCCTGCCTCTACCTCAGGTGAGACTTCATCTTCTTTGCAGGTGTTGCCGAAAGGGATGGTAGTTAGGGTTTTGTTGGTGTGCTCTTGAGAAATTAACCCTGGGTCTACCCCTAGGCCAATAGCTGCCAACTCCAAATCATGCTCTTTCAATTTCCTGGATTCAAATCCTATCACAAACCCATTCTGATTGAGGACTCCACCTAGTCCTTCTTTGCATGAAACAGTGCAAACCAAAAAATATTCATTTGGATATACAATCTTCATAATTGGAGCACTGGTTAACAACTACTTCAATTTCTGGAATATCTCTTCACATTCCTCTATCCATTGAAATTTTACCCTTTTTTCTGTAGGGAAGTGATTGGGTGAGCGATTCTCGAAAATCCTGCAATGAATCTCCTATAATAGCCAACTAAGCTCATGAAGGATATGAATTATATTACATTCTTAGGTGTTGTCCACCCTTTAATGGATTCAATCTTTTCAAGGTCCACTGTTATTCCCTCGGATATTATATGCCCCAAATAGTGGATTCGATTTTGGTAAAATGAGCACTTTTTCAATTTGGTGAACATTTGGTTATCTCTTAGCACCTGTAACACCATCCTTAAGCATTTTTCATGCTCTTCTTCTGTCTTGGAATATACAAGGATTTCATCCAAAAATACAACGATACAATTGTCTAAATATTCTTGGAAAACACCATTCATTAAGCACATGAAAACAACTAGTGCATTTGATAACCCAAATGGAACCACTATGAACTCATAATGACCATACCTTGTTCTAAAGATAGTCTTATTGATATATTCATCTTTAATCCTTACCTGATGGTATTTTGACCTGAGATCTATCTTTGAAAATATCCTTTCATCCTTCAACTAATCGAAGAGATCATCAATCCTTGGTAAGGGATACTTGTTCTTTATAGTTACTTTATTTAACTTCCTTAAGTCAATGCACAATCTCAAGATCCCATCTTTCTTATTCACAAATAACACTGGGGCACCCCAAGGTGACACACTTGGGAATATATACCCCTTCTTCAAAAGTTCTTCCAGCTGCATTTGTAGCTCCTTCATCTCTGGTCTACTCATTCTATAAGGAGTCTTTGATACTGGAGAGGCTCCAGGAATTAAATTTATAGAAAAAACAATATCTCTCTTTGGAGGTAGTCCCGGTACCTCCTTGAACACATATTCAAACTCTTTAAGGAATGAATGATCCTTCAATTTGGACACCTTATCCTTAGGTTATTGTTCCATATGAGCTGCAAATATTTGGCAGACCTTCCTGTAATAGTTCTTCAACTGCATTGCTGAAATTTCTTGGACAATAACTGCCCTGGGAATTCCTTGGACTGTTCTCTGATTTCCTTCCTCATCCAAGAAAGTGAATGCCTTGTTATGACAGTCTAAGATGAAATGGTGTTGTTTTAACCAATCCATACCAATTAGGAAGTCATATGATCCCAAAGGAAATATTTTCAAATATTCCTTTGTACTCATTCCATTCATGCCCACTTGACATGATTTAATGAATTCAACAACCTTTCTCTTGGTTCCTGTAGCCAGCTACACCAACCAATATTTGTCATGCTTGCTTCTTGGAAATTGCAATATTTCCACTACTTATGGATCTATATAGCTATGAATAGCCCCTGAATCAATTAAAATAGTAAAGGCATGGTTATTGATCATACATTTAACTTCAATCATGTGTGATTGAAACTCAACTTTCTTGTTGTCCAGGGCTACATATATCCTTGGTACTCTTCTTCCCATGTCTTCTATCATTTCTGCTTGCTGAACATTGTGAAAAAATCTCACTTTGTCACTTATGTGAGGACAATATCTATACCTATGATCTCTTTTACAACCCCAACATTCCATAGGTGTCTGCCTTGGCCTTTTCCCACCTAGTTTAGGCATCTTGGGCTCTCTCAAAACTGGTTGTCCTTGAGGACTATTTATGAAAAATGGTGGCTTGTTGCCCTTTTGGCTCTGCTCCCTTTTAAACTTCCTCTTGTCTTCCCAAGCCTTATGGAAAATAGGTTTCCCTTTTTGCTAATCAAAAATCATTTTTCTTTCCTTATGGTTTCTTCCATAGTTTTAGGATCATCATATTGGATCTTGTCATTGATGAGCGATGGAAGCCCACTCAGATACCTTTGAATCTTAACTATCTCATCCTTGATGAAGGGGACATACTTCAACAACTCCAAGAATATTCTTTCATATTCATCAATGGACATACTTCCTAGCTTGATTTCAAATATCTCTTTCATTTTCTTGTCATAATACCTCTTTGTTAAGTACTTCTTTTCAAAATGCCTCTTGAATTCCCTCCATGTAACATTCTTCTCTCTGACGTGTTGCACTTGCACAAGTTGATCCAACCATATGGATTCCTTTCCTTTTAGTTGATAGATGACAATTCTTCCTTCTACATGAGAAGAGTAATTCTGTAGTTGGAAATATTTTCTCATGGCCAACATCCTTGCCTCAACATCTTCATCTTTCTTGGGTTCTCCATCAAAAGTAAGAGGTTTGATCTTGTTCATTTCTCCCTTCAATTCATCCACTCCATATTTCCTATGTTTTCGGGTAGGGGATGGACTTGAACTGTTGTGAATCCTCTTTTTGGAATGCCTTTGGGAGTGCTGGTGATGTCTATTATCACTTCTTCCTCTTCTTTCCTCATCAGAGGACCCATGGCTTCCTGATTTGTTGGATCCACCTTCCTTATCCATCTTCTTTTCAATTCTTTCCAGGATCTTCGTCAACTTCATGTTTAATTATTCCTATTTCTCCTTGGCTTTCTTTAGCCTTTCATTATCTTCTTGGTGAATTTGGACATCTTTTTGCAAATTTTTAATGATTTTCATCATACCCACATTTGTATCTATTTCTTCTCCATGCCCATTGGAGTTCAATCCTTCAATTCCCAAATGGACATCCATTCCTCTAATTTCATCCTCCTGATTGTAAGTGTCTCATGCCTCCTCCATTTCTTTGCACTATGGAACAATTCGGTTATGTTCTAACAATCGTTAACTCTACAAATGTGCAGTCAACCGAAATTTGTCAGGTTACTTGACTTAATAATTTTCCTGAATAAATTAAAAAATATGATTCAACAAAATAATATCATATTCCATTTTCAGTGGGTCTTGGTCGATCAAGAACCTCTCAGGCTTCTATCTCTAATCCCAACTCTATTCTACAACAATTTTTGGGTGCTAGCCCCTTTTTCTTTAGCCCTTGGTTCTCATGTGACCACGACTGTGACCCAATGCTAATGATTTGGACACTTATCCAAAGTCTTGAAACTTCAGGTTCTAGAGCTTTGGAGGTTTCCCTTTTCCATGCATCAAAAACATCATAGAAAAATGAACTATCAAACACACGAAGAATGGTGGATAGGAGCTTTAGAACTCTGGGCTTCGGCGGTATCCAAAGAACATCACAACAAATATCCTGGAGTGTCGAATTGGTGAACTCGCAAAGCGGGGTGGATCAATGGTCCACATCTTCCTAGCATCCAACGACTAATATTTACTAGGGAACTCCAAGCTTCAGGGCTTCAGGGCTCAAGGACTTTGGAGCTTTGGTGCTTCAAGACTTCAGAGCTTCGGGGCTTTGGGACTTCGGAACTTTGGGGCTTCAGGACTTCGGAGCTTTGAGGCTACGAGACTTCGGAGGATTTCACATCTGCACACCCTAAAACTCTCGAACCACAAATATATGAATAATTCCAAGTCAGCCCTGGTGACGTTGTTACGTCACGTTATTTTGGTGCTATGAAACTTCATGGATTTATTCCTCCCATTCCATCATGAACCATTTCTCCCAGAATGTCAAGTCTCCTGGCCTCACGATCAGGCGCCATGCATCTACTGAAGTCAATTTATAGTTGGCCCAATCTGGTTAAATTCTTCGGTAAGGGTTTAACTACTTTATGTATTCACCAGGGCCCCACTACCCATGCTCGAGAGGAGTGCCATGTGGAGAAATACTAGAAATGGACACGTGGCCCAATATGGAAGATGACACATGTCACGTTCTAACTGGCATTTCTATCTTCAAAATGTTCTTAACTCACTGACACATGGCACACATCCCATGTTTCCATGCCATCCCTGGTGACATCAGCAGGCCACGTCACTTTGGGACTTCGGGCTTCGACGGTTTTTACACTTGCACACTCCAATTCTCCCGAACGCCGAACTCCCGAACTTTCTTACCTTCCGGGGTCCACATAGTACAGTTTTCAACAACTAAGGTGGTGGCACATGGCATGTCTAGGAAAGGTCCACATCACTACTAGCGACATCATCATGCCACACCACTTCTTCTCTTTTTCTTCGGGACTTCGGGCTTCAACGGTTTTTACACTTGCACACTCCAATTATCCTGAACATCGAACTCCTAAACAAGATGATATTCTGACACACATCTCCTTTTGATGAACGGTTCGAATTAACTATGGATTTTGGGACTTCGGGAGTTTGTGCATCAACACACTCCATTTCTCTTGAACACCAAACTCCCGAACAAGATGATCTTTTGACACGCGTCTCCTTTTTATGAACAGTCCAGATTAACTTCATACTTCGAGAGTTCGGGAGTTTGCACATCAACACACTCCATTTCTCCTGAACGTCGAATTCCCAGACAAGATAACCTACCGACATGTGTTCCTTTTGATGAATGGTTCAGATGAACTCCAGACTTCGGGAGTTTGTGCATCAACACACTCCATTTCTCCTGAATGCCAAATTACCGAAAAAGCTAACCTACCGACACGTGGCTTATCCCTATGGTTTTGATCTATCCTTGGTCAAATCCAATGATAAACACTCCCCCCCCCCCAAATCTATGGTGTAGATCCTCTTTAGGACTTTAGAACATCGAGATTCCACCCCTTTTTCTCTTATAAACCATAAACTTCGCCAAAGTCGCGAAGTCTGAATGACTTGGAGGTTAACCTTCATGCACTTTTCTCTAGATCTGATGATTGTAAGGGATCCTCCTTCTCACAAACATATCCTACGACCCAACACCACGGTTGTTGTCTTTTCTTTATTTGTGTCCATTTCTTAAACCGTTATACCTCATGTGTTTCTGAAAACAATCCAAGTGTTCTCTCAATGCCCTTTTGGCACTCTATACATCAAAATTATCTGGGCTTTTTAATCCGAATTCTTCATTCGTGGGCCATCCAGTTTCATTGTTGAAACCATGGGATTCGAACTTGAATTTTGTCCATTTTGACAAAAATTGTTTTCCTAAACGTTTGCTTCAACTTCCACTAACATGGTCCATCTAGGCTCAGTGTTGAAACCATGGCTCTTATACCAATTTGTAATGTACTCAACCCTCAACTTATGTCGGGTAACGCTACTTAATCAACTGTATCTTTGCTTTTCTTCTCTGATACTATTTTGTGACATCCCTAGCCTTAAACTAACAAGCCAGGCCATGCCACTGAATAAATTTCATGCTCTGATACCATATATATTTATATACATATCTATATAATGCAATTTAAACAGTTATAACATTATGTTCATACACCTATTCATACGAAAACAACATTAAAACATACATGCAATATATACAGACAATTCTAATAACATTATAAATTGATTTCAAGATACACATCATACAGAGAACATAGATTTGGTACTTATCTTTTAATATATGACCACCAACTACGTGCAGACCTTCCATGAACCTCCCAGCCTTAGACCACGTTGCTCATCACACTCAGTAATGGGTCACCCCCGAGAAACTAAACTCCATCGGGAAATGGATTCCTAGGATTGGAAAGGACAATAGGAAAGTCGCACAAATCAATAGGAAGGATTTTCTCCCAGGAGCCACTTACGCCCACAACCCACAGACCCTCATTCCCCACATGCCTGTCTCACCCAGGAGTGTACACCTTCACTATCACAAGTCCATCGGTTTTCCACCTCCCTTCCAAGGCTTCAACAACAGGATGGATTAGAAGTCTCAAAGTATTGTAGTTGCTATGGGACTCCCTCTAGGAGAACTCACTTCATCAACACACTCTCTCACTTGGAGAGAGTTTCTCACAGGCCTGACAACCTGCCTCTTCTATCCATCTCCTAAGTCCAGTGGGTAACCACTATAGCAAAGATTAGGTATGAGCTCTAGTAATGACAACAAGCCACACTAGTCCAGAGAAAACATGGGTAGCAAAAAAAAATTTTAAAGCGCAATATGGCTCAGTCACTACGCATTCGTGTTGTGCTTCACAGGAAAGACGATTAGCTTCATAACACGGGTGTGCGGTTTTCAGAAGTTACAAAGATCCACGATGGAGGAAATGTTTGGTTGTGTCAAGGATCTCTCTGTCTCAGTGCATGCATCAGTGGGGAGTATGGAATCCTTTCCAGAGTGGCGATGATCACGAGAATGGTGAGGGAACCCCCAACGAGCTGACCTTCCCACCTAAAAACTACATGTGCCCAGGTTGACACATGTCTTCCTGAAGCTACATGAGATCCACTTAACACTCGTTCCCTTTCCCCAGGAACTTAGGACAACATAGGTTATATCAAACCTTAGAGTATAGGCAATAATAATATAATATTATTCCTTTAGAGGTAAGCCCTCTAGCTTAGCCCCTATTCCTAGACACTTAGCCCCTTCCCTTTCCCTACCTAGTGGAGCTTATTCCCCCATAACTCTTTCTTCGTGGTCGGTCTACACGCAATGATGCAATTTTATTAATGATGTGAGTATTTACATATACAAAATCAAGCTCATTTGCCTTAGCATCTGGGCTCTCCAGCCTAATAAACACATAAGTCTTCTATCTTATAAAAACTCGGCTCACAATCCTATAAACATAATTACAATTCAGCAGGGACTGGACCTTGGCATATTACATCATCAGTGACAGGAATTGGAAACTTATCCTTAATGGTCAATTTATTAAGGGCACGCAAATATGGACACATGCACCAATAACCTTCTTTCTTTAGGACCATTATAATAGGGGAAGAGTACATGATGGTACTTGGGTGATTTATCTCGTCTTCCAATAATTCCTACAATATTTTTTCTATTTCATTTTTTTGAGAAAAGGGGTACTTGTAGGGGCATACATTGGGTGGATGACTGTCATGAAGGAGAGGGATGTTGCGATCATGGTCACCCCAGGATGGGGGTAATTTCATGGGTGTCTCAAATACCTGGTGGTGCTTGTCCAGGATGAGTTGCAGGTCAGGATGGATTGCGGCGGATGATGGCTCTTGTACCTGGATGGGATTCAATTGGGAAATCACCCCATGATGACCTTTCTTTAGGATTTTCTCCATTATGTGAGAGATGATCATTTTTGGGGACCCAACATTAAATCCATGAAGGGTATAGGTGTGAGCCTCTTGAGTAAAGTGCATATATAACTCCTGATAATCCATGGTAATCGGTCCCAAAGTGAGCAACCATTCAACATCCAAGACAATATCACAACCACCCATGACAATGGAAAACATGTGAGTTTTCAGGGCGTAATCACCCATTTGGAGTTTGAAATTCTCACAATAGCCTCCACATTCCATTGCACCACCATTAGTTATGAGAATTTGAAAATTTGAAAATAGGCGATTAAAACAATTGAAATCCTTGGAAACCCTGCGATGAATAAAATTATGGGTTTTTTCGCTATCAATCAACACTATTATCGATCGTTGTTTGATGTAGCCTTTGATATTTAATGTTTGTGGATATGAAATACCAACAAGGGCATGGAGAGAGATGATAGATTATTTCGGTTCCACGGGAGGTGCAATGACTTCTAGGAGGGGAGGAGTGGGATAAGTATCCTCTAACTCTGGGGCCTCATCTGACATTTGTTCCTCTGACCCATCAATCTAGAAAAACTTTTTTTCATGAAATTTATGTCCCGACACATATTTTTCATCATAGTAATAACAAAGCCCTTGTTTCCTATGTTCTGCCATTTCTATTGGATACACATTTTGAGCCTTCAAGGTTTGAGTGGGAGTAGTGATAGCCCCTGGATGAGGATAGTTAGGGACTAAAGAATGAAGGGGTTGTGCCTGAAGAATGGTCTCAACTTCCAATGCTAATTTTCATGCTTGCAACCAAGTAATAGGATGATGCATGCAAACATGAGAACAAATTTACTCCTTTAAGACACTTATGAAACATTCAAGACATAATTCATTAGATAAGCCCTCAGTTACGATATCCAACTATTCAAATGTTGTGATGAAATCAATGATCAACCATGTTTTTTTCAGCTTGGTGAGGTGCCCCAAATAATGAGATTCCCTATCAAAACTTGCACAAACAACTTTGGTGAACATGTTCCAATTGGGATATCCTGGATAACATTTCTTATTCCACTACCACCATTTCCAACGTTCTTGATATAAGTACAAAACACCTACATGGAGTTTGGTCTCATCATCCCAAATATCATGGAGGTAAAAGTAGTGTTCCATTTGGGAGACCCACCTAGTTGGGTCAAATCCATCAAATTTATGCATCTCCACTTTTGGCAGCTTATTCCAAGAATTTGGAGAACCTTAAGGGGAGTGGGAATTATAAGTATTCTCATAATGAGAAGAATGAGGGGATTCCATGATCTAGGTGGATATTGGTGTCCACCCACCTATTCCAAATTCCAACTGGCTCATCTTGATAGTTTTTAGTTCATCATGTTTCTTTATAATGGGGACATCTATTTGTAATTATGGGTTCTACACTCAAGGGGTTGTCCTAAAGCCCTACATAGCATCCAGGTGGATATTTTTGGTAGCATAACTCCAGATCAGTCTTACTAAATAAATTGTCACCTTTAAGTTGATCAAGAAGATTGTTAATCTAGGGGATTAGGTATCAGTTATTAGTAGTGATTTTATTTAGGGATCTATAATCAATATAGAGTCACCATGTCCCATACTTCTTCTACACCAAGATAATTGGGCTCCCATAAGGTGAGGAGCTTCATCAAATGTGGCCTTTCTGGATGAGCTCATCTATTTGACATTTTATTTTCTCATTCTCCAAAAGAAAGAATTAGTATACTAGGCCATTAGGAGGAGCACCGTGTATCAATTCAATTGAATGTTTGACCTATTAGTGAAAATGCACCCCTATAGGGAAATAAAATATATCTATGTATTCCTTTACATTCTTTTCCACCTACTTATACTATGTAGAGAGGCCTTGTGTTGAGGTAATGGTTTTCATAGTGACCTTCCATTCACTTTCTGACTGAACCATGAAGAGGACATTCTTTGTAGTTTGAGAGATTACCTTTAAACACTTCTTTTTGACCCAAAAATATGCTTTGCGTTCAACATGATGTTTATCATTTTCATATCTTCTCTAGCTGGCATGAGGGTTTCTCTCAACAACCCATTAAGTTGTGGTTCTAGTCAAAGACATTGGTCAGACTCATAGTTACTATGACACTGTTGACGCTTCAATCCGTTAGGACCAAAACGACAACCTCATGAGGATGTAAATCCCCTTGCATTTATATAGAGGTGGTACTCCTCTTTATATTTTTTAGGAATTCTAAATATCGGAATGTGGTACTTGACAAAATTTTATCATGGTAATCAAATAAACGTAAATATTGAAATCAAATAAAAGGAAAATGTTTTTCTTTTTCTTTTTTAAAGAAAGTTCCTGAGAGAGGACCAGAAATCACACACTCCACACATTTAAAACAAATAAGCAAAATTTCCTCACATCCATCATAGTTTAAGATAAATATTTCTAATCACATAAAAAAATAAAAAGAAGATGGTCTGCATGCATATGAGAAATTTGACAAAGTGGTACATGGGAAACTCAAATAAAGATAATGATAGATCAACCTCAAATACTTTATATTCAGAAAACTAGGTTACAAAGTACAATCAAGATTGTTCCAAAAATAGTTGTTGAGTCTCAGTATTGACACCTCTATTACCCTATATTATCCTCTGTCTGAGTCAATTTTATCTATGTTATGAGTATAAAATTGATTGTTGCCTCCATAAACACACTTAATGACCTTGTTCATGTGCATAGAGAGGTAACTTATGGTTAAAGCATGGTTTGTTTAGTTTTCTTGAGTTAATTTGATTAAATGTTTGATATTGTATGCTCCTAATCATTTGACTCCTAACCAGTTTTGATCTGGTACCCAAAGCTCCACCTATTCTGGTACTACACACTCTGATCTATTCCGATACCAATTCATGTGTGTAATCTGGTACTCAAGATTGTGACTATGTGTATTCTGGTACTAAACAGCTACCTACAGGATTTCGGTACCAACATTCCGGTACTGGATTTCATCCTCGATTTATGGAAATATGAAGATGAATATCACAATTTGGTGACATGGGTTTTGTCCGGAGAGGTGTTTTCATTCAGACACATGGGCCAGAATCCCAAGATCTCACACGTATGGACCTCCATCTCAGGGGGAACGATTTGTCCTAAATTATTGCCAATTTTCCAGAAATTCCAAGATCATGCCCAGATTCGTGGGAAATACATTTCCTTGATTCGCTAATTGGTTATACTCGACCTCCATTGATGGAAAATGGTTTTGATTTGGATGGATTGTCTAGATCCAAATTTGTAATGTAAAAATCATATAAATTGAGTGATGGCTCTAAGCCAAAGGAGAGAAATTAGTATGCTAGAAATTGGATTTCTGAACCAACTCCTTTTGTAAATTCATTTGTTGAAGATCAATGGAAATTTGAATTCAAGGATCTTATGTGTCTCTTAGAATTTAGCATCTGTTGATCTAAAATCTTCCATGTTGGCATCGGCAAGGGCCCACTGATCCATCTTGGTAAGCTCATTGTAAATTATTAGTATAGATTTCTATTTTTCTATACTTGTTGTTTTGATTTCATTTTTGATTTCACTATTAGAATTGATTGCAAAGTGTGGCAGCATAGGAGCAGTTGGGATTCCATCATTCACATTACATAAGCCATCAAATGGAACATCTCATTAAGACTTATGTTTCCTGTGTAGAAATGAAGTAATTTTATAGAATTGCAAGATTGTATTAAATTTCTGTTTGTGATGCATCAATTGATTTTGAAGTGTGTGCAGAATTAGATAAGAATTTCTTGCAAGTTTGAAGTAAGTTGTTATAGGAAATGATATCAGACTTCATCTCTCACCTTCATGCACCATTTAATGAAGCTTCTCAATTACATTGACTATTTTCTATACTACACAGGTTTGATTGAATAGAATTGAGTTATGATTTGAATTCTGTTTAAGAATGTCTAAAGTTGATTGTTGATTTATGTTTTTGATTGCTACAGGAGACAAGATCTGAGTTCATATTTTTATTTCATAAGACTATAATGAACATATTTGTTATGTGAGAAAGAACATTTTTGATTGAGTGATTGCTTGAGAGTTTTACCATGAACTTTATCTTCTGTTATTTCTGAAGTGTGCCTAGATTTGCTTGTTAGTTGTTGTTAAGGGTAGTAGCTATAGATAACTAAGCCAAAGTCCATCTTTCCACTTCATGAGTTTGTAAATGGACCAGGCATTATCTAAGAAAAATATTTTGAGTACATGATTGCAAGTTTTGATTTCAAATTTCCGAATTGTGTGAAGAGTGTTATCTTTGAAAACCAAGTATTTTGTTATTGATGGAGTTGGCATCAGAAGTCACTCCTGGATTGCAGTAGGAGTAAACCTGAGGCCCATCAGTTTGAATGTCACAATTTTTTGATAAAGGGTGATGAATGGAAGCAAACTCGGAACAATATTGTTCTAACTCAGAAACTAGGCCAGGCATGCACAAGCATATGAGGTCTTGGTTCGATTTCAAGCAGTAAGTTGTAATAAGGGTGAGTAGGAGGAATACTTATGTGAGGAAATGTGAAGGGTTGTTGTGGGCATCGAGCTTCCAACAACCTGTAGAAGAAAACTTTGAACACAAGAACTTCTTATATTAAAAAACAAAAACACTAAAAGAACATAACATAGCTATAATAAATCCTTTATCATAACACAGTCACGATGATTCATATGAATCATTCAATCATGAAACCTTTCAGTTTGAGATCGAAACAAGACACAAAAGAGAGTTTCCTTACATTAAACAAGGAAATTTCATATATAGATACATAGCCCAGAAAAACAGTGCTTCATTAAAACATTACAGTCGGGAGCTCTACTCTACCATCCATCCTTACAAAAATACAAAAACTGAGTATATATACTCAGAGCAATTCGTCCCCTTGGCAGCAGGAGGGTAGATTAGACATTAAAGTCTAACTTAGTGTGCGCAGGCTCTTCTGGTCAGTTGAGGACATCAAATCGGCATGGATTTTTTTAGGATCGTCTTGCACACAGGACGATCTTGGGAAGACTGCCTGCCAGAACCTCCATACCTTACATTCATGGCTTGAGCTGAGGTCTCAAACACCTACTCAATATTCATTAACTGTTTCTTCCACGGAGGGTGGTTGAGACTGAAAAAATTTCACATTTCGCATTTCGGCGATTCCCGATGAAGTGGAAGAGAGGCTCCCTTGTCTTTTGAAATCCTGGTAACCGAAATGACGAAATGGCTTTTCGCATTTCATGTTTCGGTGATTCTTGATGCAGTGGAAGAGAGACTCCCTTGTCTTTTTAAATCTAGGTAGCTGGAATGCCGAAATGGCTTATGGGCACTTTTCACATTTCAGGTTTCGGCGATTCTCGATGTAGTGGAAGAGTGGCTCCCTTGTCTCTTGAACTCCCGGTAGCCGAAATGCCGAAATGGCTTCTGGGCGCTTTTTGAATTTCAGGTTTCTGCAATTCTCAATGCAGTGGAAGAGAGGCTCCCTTGTCTTTTGAAATCCCGGTAGCCAGAATGCCGAAATGGATTTTCGCATTTCGGGTTTCAGCGATTCCCAATGCAGTGGAAGAGTGACTCCCTTGTCTTTTGAAATCCCAGTAGCTGGAATGTCGAAAAGGCTTTTCGCATTTCGGGTTTCGACGATTCCCGATGCAGTGGAAGAGCGGCTCCCTTGTCTTTTGAAATCCCGATAGCCGAAATCATGAAACGACTAATCACTTCGCGACTTTGGCCATAAGAGATGAGCCCATGCACTAAACCTCGTGCAATTATGTGACTCAATCTTACCCGATGACTGTTGATCTGCTCCATCTGTGGATCCTCACCATTGAAAACAAAATGCCCACTCACTTGATTTTAAGCCCGAAATGGACTTCTTGTGTGCGTTGTTCTCGACGCTCATGACTACGGCTTTTGAATAAAACTCATTTGATGGGTTTTTAAACCCCATTTCTACGCATTTACACCAAGGGTCTGAAATTGGAGAGAAACAACACCTTGCAATAATTGGTGATAACATTAGGCTCCATGGGGGATAGAGTCGTCCCTGTGATGCTCTAAGAACTCCTTCTGCAGTTCCAGTTKCCTTCTATTAGGCTATGGAGTCATTTATTAAGCCAAAAATAAACAAAAAAACAATAAAAACAATATTTACAAAAAACAGAGGAGTCGTATAAGGCTCAAACAAAACATTTCTTCAGGAAATGCCCATTGATTGGGTCATTAAAAATTTCTTCACCCTCCAAATCCTGCAACCTGTATGTGTTATTTAAGAATACTTCAGAGATTTTGAAGGGCCCGATCCAGAGGGCATCAAACTTGTTGTGTTTTCCCCTATCCTGCCTGGGTGCATCCCACTTAAGCACCAAATCTCCAAGCTTGAATTCCTCCTTCCTAACCTTCCTATCAAAGGCTTGCTTGATCTTCTGCTAATGACTATGAGCTATGTCCATCACCTGCTCCCTGGTCTGTTGTACTTCCACCACTTGATGAATTCTTCTGACCATATGGTCTGGCTCTCCTTCATGATCTTGAAATAATTTAGCTACAGGTAAAGCGAGCTGAGTGGGAAACACAACCTCTGTCCCATAAACAAGTTTAAAAGGTGAGGTGCCCAAGGACTTCTTCGTTGTCACTCGATCGGCCCATAAAGAGAATTTGAGCTTTGAATCCCAGGCCCTCTTATTGTCTTCCAATAATCTTTTAATGAGTTTGATTAGACTTTTATTGGAAGATTTTGCCAGTCCATTTCCTTGAGGATAATAGGGAGTGGAGTGAATTAGTGAAATCTCGAACTGCTCACAGAACTTAACCAGAGGCTCAGACTTGAAATAATCAGCATTATCAGCGACAATTTTGCTGAGACAGCCAAATCTGGCTATGATATTCTCCAAGAAGTTGATAATTACCTTGTGTGAAGCACTCCTGGTGGGGGAAGCTTCTATCCACTTGGTGAAATAGTTTGTTGCAGTCAGGATCCATATATGTTGGCCACTTGAAGGAGGATGAATTTCCCCAATGAAGTCCAACCCCCACTGTTGAAAGGGTGTTGAAGCTACTAAAGGATTTAGTGGCAGAGATTTGAGTTGTTTCTTTCCTGAGAACCTTTGGCATTTGATGCAAGCTCTGAATTCTCTGCAGACATCAGTGAATAAGGTGGGCCATTAGTACCCAACCCTGAGAATTTTGTGGGTTGTGGTCTTCCAAAAATGATGCCCCCCACAAAGGCCGCTGTGGAAATCAAACATAACTTTCTGGCTTTCCTATGGATTCAGACACCTCAGAAACACCCCTAGAGGATCTCTCTAATGCAAGACTTGGTCAATAAGGAAATATCTGACCGCCTTGAGCTTTAAATCCCTTGCCTTTCTTTTTCCCATTCCATTAGGAGGCTTCAACTCTTGTAGAAAGTACAAAATGTCTCTATACCAAGTGCATTTTTCTAGTGATAAGCCACCCTGAGTGATTTTGTTGGACGACTCAGCTTGCTGATTTCCTGAGCAAGCGTTGATGAAGCTAACCCCCAAGGCCTTGCAATTGGATTCAGCCAACAGCTTGGCTAAACCCTGTCCTTTAACCAACTTGGTGGGCTTTATCTCCAGGTCAAACTCAAGGATCTTGGCAATCCATTTACCTCTCCTCCCATCTATGTCAGGCTGTATAAGGATGTCTTTCATGGAGGCTGAAGGAACGTATGCAGTCACTCTTGAATGCAAGACATAGACTCTGAAAGATTTGAGAGCTTTCACCCAGGCATAGGCCTGCTTCTCCATGATCTCATACCTTATTTCTACATCTCTTAATGCCTTACTGAAGAAGGAAATGGGTTGCTCTCACCCCTCCTCATTTTTCTGCAATAAGACCGCTGCTACTGTATCAAAAGAAACAAAAGAAAAAATTAGGAAATCCTTGGAATAATAAGGACTGATCAGCACAGGTGCCTCAGTCAATGTCGTTTTTATTTGGACAAAAGATTCCCTGGGTTCAACAGTCCATTTTACTTCATTTCCCTTTCTGATCATGGTTTTGATGTGTTTCACCACCTCAGCAAAATTTGAGACGAACCTCCTCAGAAATTTAATCTTCCCTAAAAAAGCGAAAAATTCCTTTCTAGACCTAGGAAGTGATAGGGTCTGAATTGCCTCTACCCTGTTGGGATCAATTCTCACTCCCTCTGCTGATACTATATGGCCTAACAGTTTCCCCTCCTTCATAGAAAACAAATATTTCTTGGGATTTAAGGAAAGGCTAAACCTCCGGCATTTCAAGAAAACTTTCCTCAAGTGACAGTGGTGCTCTTTATCAGACCTGGAGAAGAATGTGATGTCATCCAGATAGATCACCACAAACTGATCTTTCTCCCCGATGAAGGCTATGTCCATGGCTCTCTGGAATGTTTCTCCTACATTCATTAATCCAAAAGGCATTTTGGCATACATGAATGTTCCCCAAGGAGTGGTGAAGGTTGTTTTTTCTTTGTCCTCCAGCATGACTGATATCTGATTATAGCCAGAAAAACCATCAATCATGGATATCCTAGATGCACCAGTTACCCTCTGCAATATGTGTTCCATGTTGGGCAAGGGATAGTTGTCCTTTTTTGAGCTCCTATTTAGGTTCCTGAAGTCAACACAGAGCCTGATTTCTCCACTTTTCTTCCTCACCAGGACTAAATTGGCCACCCACTCAGAATACCTCAAGGGAACAATGATTTGGGCATCTAACAACTTCTTCAGTTCTCTCTCCATGACAGGCAACAACATGGGATTTATCTGTCTTAGCTTCTGCCTAAATGGCTTAGCCTCTCTCTTCAATGGGATCTTGTGTTCAATGACAGATGTGTCATATGTATTGAGGTCTTCATAGGTCCATGAAAACACATCAGAAAATTCTCTTAATAACTCAGTATATTCGGCCCTCTATTCTTTGGTCAACCTGCTTGACAACTTGACAAACTTAGGCTCCTACTGTGTGTCGATATTTCACTCCGTTGTATCATCATCTCCATTTGAAACCCTACCCTTTACTGCTACATCATTCCCATAAAACAGCCTATCTAAAGGGACTAGTCCCTTTGGAATGTGATTGCTAGGCAAATGAATAATACGGTGATTAGCAATTTTGTTTAAAAATACCTCAGGGTGAGGGTGACTTTCGAGATCAGGATCCTGATCAATGTGCAATGCAGAAAATTCATCGACGGACTGAAGAAATTTTTAGATTTCAAGATCGTCTTTGAATACCTTTTGATGCTTGATATTGTCTAGAACAGATGGCCTATATCTTATTTCAACCTCATATTTGATCTTAGGCAGTAGAGGGATCTTAAATAGACTAGCTGAGACAGCTAAGGAATCAGCCAAAGTATTTTCCTCTCTAGGAATAAAAGAAATGTTGAAAGCCAAGAAGAAATTATCAATCAGGTCCCATACCTCATTTTTGTAACCCCTGAGCTGAGGATGCTTAGCCTGATAAGCATTTTTGACTTGCTGGATTATCAACTCAGCATCTCCGAACACTGCTACCTCCTCAATTCCCATTTCTTTTACAACCCTCATACCCAGAACAAGAGCTTCATATTCTGCCACATTATTGGTAGATTCAAATTCTATCTTGTATGACAGGGATATGGTTTCTTGACAAGGCGACACAAAAACCACTCCAGCGCCAGCGCCTTCACTCGAACAATCTTTGTCAAAGAACATCTTCCAAACATATGTGGTTGGAGGAGGTATCTCGTGATTAAATATGGGTTTCTTTCTGATTTGAAAAGGGGCTTCAGGAGTCTCAGTGATCTGCAATAAACTAGACCCCAAATCAGTGTCAAGTGCAAAGATAGGATGACTAGTGGGGTCTGCTTCATCACTAACAATGTAGGCCAGTTGAGCTTCTCTGTAAAACCTCCTGTGTTCCCCTCCAAAGACTGGAATGGTGGCATATGTGAGATCCATCTGTAATGTTTCTCCAAGTTTTTTAATCCAAGATCTCGATAACAGCATGACGAACTTGGGGGGAACATCAGCTACTACAATGTCCATGACCACACTCTTCATTGGCAGCTGAAATAAAGAGACCACCAAGTATTTGATGACTCCAAGGCATTGCACCCTCCTTGAATCAAAAGAGTGTAAATCATGATAAGCCTTTGTCACTTCCAGTCCCAATTCTTCCATGACTATTTTGGGCATAAGGTTGTGGGAAGCTCCTGAATCCATGAGGCAATTATGCAACACCTTATCATGTATGTTCAGGGATGTGTAGAAGGGAGGGGATGAATCATCTCTGTCTTMTACCATGGGACCTAGGATGACTKCTGTATTTTCATCTTGAAKATTTACTGAGTCTGTGGAAGGTTGGGGGGACTCAGATTGTAGTAGTTTGGAGAGGGACCTTTTGAAATCTTCATTTTTAACTAGTTCTGAGAGGGGTACGGGAATTCTAATCTTTTGAATTTCGTGCTCAAAACTAAAGGAGGGAAAATGATTAGGAGCTTCCCTTACCTCAGAGATAGTTTCTTTGGATGTTGGTGAAGTATTCTGAGTTTTCTTCTCTTTAGTAGTGATTGTTGTAGATTTAGCAGGTTTTTCTACTATGAGAGGTTGATCATGGCTATCAAAATTCCCTTCTTTATTCTTTGACCTGAGATGATACCTGTTAGGAGTGTCGTTGGACTTTTCCCCTTTACCCAACTCATTGACTTGAATGTTCATAAGGGATTCTTCATATATAGATGAGTCAAATGGGGAAAAGGGAAATTGTCTTCAATACAGTGAATTTCAGGGTCAAGCTCATCTATCTCCTCTCCTTCCTCATGAGCAACTAGGTTATTTTGGAGAGGGGTTTGAATCCTTTGATCCTCTTTGTCTTTGCTCCTTTTTTCCCTTAGAAAATCCTATGGCACATTGTTGATAGGCCTTCTGAAGCCTCTGTTATCGGTAATTTGGGGATTTCTGTACATGGGCTTCCCTTCTAACTCCCACCTTTCCATTCTAGCCGAAAGTGATTTTAGCACTTTAGTTACCTCATCCTCCTGAAAAGGAAGGGGAGAGGAATTGGGTGGGGAGGCTTCAGGTCTCTTCCTGAATATGTCTCTATCAGCCTTATTCTTGAGTTGATCAACAACCAATATGTTAGATTCTACTTCCACAGTTGCGTTCTGCATGTGAGCCAGAGTAGTTGCTCTCCTTTCCCTCAACAAAAGGCAGAAATCGGGATCAAAAGAACTAGAATAAGTGATTTTAGCAGAGGCTTCTAAGGGCTTTATTTCAGTGGGGATCTTATTGTACATTTTATTGAATCTCTTGGAGAAGTCAGAGACAGACTCTCCTTCCTTTCTCTTCAAAGACACAAACTCTATCATGTAATACATGAAGTCTTTTTTGTCTCCCCACTGTCTCAAAAAGGCGTTATCCAAATCCTCAATCCCATCAATAGATCCAGGAGGCAGGGCCCTAAACCACTTTCTAGCCTCACCTTCAAGGCTATGGATGGAAATTCTCATCCATACGTTTGCATGCATGATAACATGATCATTTGTAAAACTGTAAAAGGCTTCAAGGTGTTCTTCTGCAACTATGTCCCCTTTGCCTGTAAACTTGGGCAGCTGCTTAAGGTAGCCATCTGCTGGAAGGGCATTGAGAGGCTGAGGTAACACAAGGGGAGCATACCTAGTAGCTATTATAGCCTCCATTTTGGTCATGAGGGGATTTTATCCTTCCATAGGAATATTAGGTGGAGGAGAACTGGGAGGAGAAGGAGCTCGAATAGGGGATATTGGAAATGAGCTTCCAGGTGGAAGGGGAAACAATGGGGGATTCAGAGAAAAGGCTAAAGGGATTGAGTCAACAGATGCTTCTCTTTGTGCAGTAGCAGCAATAATAATAAGTGGAGGGGTGGTAAATCTGGGGGTGGTGAAGTATTCTATGGTCCTAGGTCTACACCAAGGTACAACTTCATGGGAGAGGGGAGTGACAAGGATTTCTCCCTCCAATCCCAGACCAGGAGGGGAGACTCAGCAGGAACACTCCTGAAATTCAGGAAATGGGAAACTTCAGAAAAAAGTCTTCTAGGAAGATGAGAAGAAGAAAATGGAGTTCCTATAGAAGGAGATGGAAAATTACCTGGTTTGACGTTGGAATTTTCTCTTTTAGAGGCCTTTCCTTTTCTGAAAATCACCTCTAGATTAGCTTCAGGTGTAGCTAGAGGAAGTTGTGGATGGGACCGCATGTGTCTACCTCTGGAAGCCACAACTAAAATAGCAGGTTCGCCATAGTGGAGTCATCACAATGGAGTTGCCAGGTGCACAGTAGCAATCTCGTAGGGCTCTGATGGCTGATGCACCTTCAGAATAAGAGGCTCAATGTTGTTCAATCCTAGGGAAAATTTTCAACTTCGTCCCCGGCAACGGCGCCAGAAATGTTGGCATTAGAAGTCACTCCTGGATTGCAGCAGGAGTAAGCCTGAGGCCCATCAGTTTGAATATCATGATTTGTTGATAAAGGGTGATGAATGGAAGCAAACTCAGAACAATATCATTCTAACTCAGAAACTAGGCCAAGCATGCACAAGCAGATGAGGTCTTGGTTCAATTTCAGGCAGTAAGTTGTAATAAGGGTGAGTAGGAGGAAGACTTCCGTGAGGAAATGTGAAGGGTTTTTGTGGGCATCGGGCTTCCAACAACCTGTAGAAGAAAACTTTGAACACAAGAACTTCTTATATTAAAAAACGGAAACACTAAAAAGAGCTATAATAAATCCTTTATCATAACACAGTCATGAAGATTCATATGAATCATTCAATCATGAACCCTTTCAGTTTGAGATCGAAACAAGATGAAAAAGAGAGTTGCCTTACATTAAACAAGGAAATTTCATATATAGATACATAGCCCAGAAAACTAGTGCTTCATTAAAACATTACAGTCGGGAGCTCTACTCTACCATCCATCCTTACAAAAATACAAAAATTGAGTATATATACTCAGAGCAATTCGCCCCCTTGGCAGCAGGAGGGTAGCTAAGACATTAAAGTCTAACTTAGCGTGCGCAGGCTCTTCTGTTCAGTCGAGGACATCATATCGGCATGGTTTTTTTTAGGATCGTCCTACACACAGGACGATCTTGGGCAAACTGCCTGCCAGAACCTCCATACCTTACATTCATGGCTTGAGCTGAGGTCTCAACCACCTGCTCAATATTTATTAATTGATTCTTCCATGGAGGGTGGCCGAGACTGAAAAATTTTTGCATTTCGTGTTTCGACGATTCCCGATGCAGTGGAAGAGTGGTTCCCTTGTCTTTTGAAATCCTGGTAGCCAGGATGCCGAAATGGATTTTCGCATTTCGTATTTCGCGTTTCAGCGATTCCCGATGCAGTGGAAGAGTGAATCCCTTGTCTTTTGAAATCCCGGTAGCCAGAATGCCGAAATGGCTTCTGGGTGCTTTTCGCATTTTGGGTTTCGGCGATTCCCGATGCAGTGGAAGAGCGGATCCCTTGTCTCTTGAACTCCCAGTATCTGAAATGCCGAAATGGCTTCTGGGTGCTTTTCACATTTCGGGTTTCGACGATTCCCGATGCAGTGGAAGAGCGACTCCCTTGTCTTTTGAAATCCCGGTAGCCGGAAAGCTGAAATGGCTTTTCACGTTTCGGGTTTCGACGATTCTCGATGCAGTGGAAGAGTGGCTCCCTTGTCTTTTGAAATCCTGGTAGCTAGAATGCCGAAATGGATTTTTGTGTTTTAGGTTTCAGAAATTCTCGATGCAGTGGAAGAGCGGCTCCCTTGTCTTTTGAAATCTCGATAGCCAAAATCGTGAAACGGCTAATCATTTCATGACTTTGGCCATAAGAGATGAGCCCATGCACTAAACCTTGTGCAATTCCGCGACTCAAGCTTACCCGATGACCATTGATCTGCTCCATCTGTGGATCCTCGTCGTTGAAAACAAAATGCCCGTTTGCTTGATTTTAAGCCTGAAATGGACTTCTTTTTTGCGCTACGCTCGGCGCTCATGACTGCGACCTTTGAATAAAACTCATTTGATGGGTTTTTAAACCCCATTTCTACGCATTTACACCAAGGGTCTTAAATCAGAGAGAAACATCACCTTGCAAGAATTGGTGCTAACAGATGGTTTTGTTATCTAAGCTATACTAAACAGACATAGGAACCTATCTGTTATCGGCACATATAGTGCAACAAATCTACTGATTACGAATCCCAGTTGATAATTTATGCTTGGTAATATATTATGCAAATAATTGCACCAACAATATCTCTCTTGAAATTTCTAAAAAATATATAGTTCATTACATATTCTCTGAAATTTAAAATGCATTTGTCATAAATACTAGGATTGGGGCTCCCGTGGACCATAAAGAAAATATACACAATAATGAAACTTGTAGAAGGAACAAAGTGGGCAGCAAAAGAACAACAAGACCTGGTAAGAAGAAGAAGGAATTTATCAGTCTTCAGTTAAACCTTTCTATTTAAAGAGGTGGAGTAATTGGATGAAGGACTTGATAAAGAAAGAAGAATGTGATTAGTGTGAACTTACAATGATGGTATCTCTCTTCTCTTCATTTTCTTGCTGATATGATTTTATCATTTTCATCAATAGTTACAGAAACCGTCTCAACTGCTTCTTTCCCTTCATTGGTCAGTTTATCAATAGCTTTCTTGAACCATTCCTCGATGTAACTTTAAATAGGTGCCACGTTGATTTCATGCCGGATTTTGATATTGAACAACTCTCCCTCCAAGTCTCTTAGATCAAGGGAAACACCATGTAATTCCTCTTCAATGTCCTGATTTTTTACGGAGTATTCCACTAGCCAGTTATCTATGTCGTCCTCGTCATATTCAAATATACTATAAAACATTTCTACAAACAACCCTTTAAAAATCTCAATTTTCTCCTCAAATTGTTGCTTTGATAGGAACAACGAATTGAGAATCAATTTGGGATATTGGACTTCATTAGTGCTTCTGACTAGGTCCACCTCTATGAGATTTTGGAATAGTTCTTCTTTCCTCGATATGGCTTGGCTACACGCTTGGACAATGTTACTCAAGTTCTTTATCTTTTTTTTCCAACACGCGTTTAATTGCTTGATCCGAATTGGAGAGGAAAGGTCCTCCTCTCTTCTCCTTATCTCTAACATGTTGGAGACTTTAACAACAAAGGGTACCACTGCATCAAGATAAAATCCTTCTTCATTTTTTAGGTCGGCCTATAAATATTCATGGAAGGCATGCACCCTTGTGCTAAAATAAACAATGTTTTTTGAGATTTCCCAAGCCTCTGAAATCAATGCCATCCTTTTCTTAATATTTTTATCCACATAGCTTTTAGATGATGTGAGAAAGATCGAGGATCCTTTTAACTTAGAGGCGAGCGTTGTAGGTCCAATGATTGTCAAAGGGATAGCAAGGAGTGGAAGTGGCATCAGAGTGTCTTCCAATTCCTTAATCCTTTCCTTTAAATTCATATTTTCCGCTTCGAGACCACCAATGGAATCGTCCAATGCGTCATCGATTGTTCTATGGATTTGGGAAATTTGGGAAGGCCACATATTTCTTAGGTTGACCTCTGAATGAGATTTCCCCTTTTTATTCTTCACATCACTCTTCTCAATAATTAATTTCTTATATTCGTTTTCAAATACAATGCTCTGAAATACAAACGACTCTTCTTCATCGAAGGTCTCATTCTCGACAATCTCCAATGAAGGATTCTGGAGGGTAGTGCCTCCTGGCTGATCAATGTTAGGAAAAAATTTCTTGATGTCATCCTTGAGATCCATATCTTCAAGGGAGAAGGTGTTGATGTCACTTTTGGCACGATGATCTTCTTCCTCTTGTATAATATTTTTCATCTTCTTCCTTAGAGGAAGCTTATGTGAGCTTTCAATTTTTCCTGGAGGGGGGTTCTTGTCTCCTCCTCCACCTAGACTATTGTTGGTCACTTTCCTATATGGGTGGGCCATTGGAGCATTGTTGTAAGATGTTGTAATTTTAGGAGTAATATTTGGGGACCGTGCAACCTTCTCGTTGAGACTCTTTCCCTTCTGTTTGTAAACTTTATTGGTACTGAGTACCGTCTCTAAGTCGCCAACAATGTGAGTAGGATTGCCCAAGTTATTATCTTCTTCTTCTCCTAGAACCATGTGGATAAATGAATTGCTAAAACCCACTGCTCACATATGTTCCACAAAGATTCCATTAGGGTCGAACCCTTTAGTATTTTCAACATACTTGAGATTCAGGTTGTGGAAGTGGTTTGCAAATTTATCAATTTTGTTCATATTTATGAAATCAAAGTCCCCAATCTTCCAAGCCAAAGGTATGAATTGTTTTTTTCATTTATCATGAAAGAAGTGGAGCCATAAATTATATTGCCTTGCAAATTTTGAAACAAACATTATGTCGTATATATGGCATGGAAGAAAAACGAGATTCTCCTTAGCACTGAAAAATTCTGATAATATTGCAGTTCTCCATTTTCTCCAAAGTCCCCTTATTATCCAGGAATTTACTTTCCTTGGTGGATATTCTTGGGGTATCTTTTCCAAACAAAAATCCTTTAAAAACCAAGACAAAGTCATTGAAAACTTCATAAAAATGCATGGAATCTTTGTGCCTCCACAACACTTGGTACCAAAAGGTCACTGGGTCAAATTCACATTTCACCTTCTTGCATATAGACAATCTAGGAAATTGATAGCAATGTATTATCGCAAAGACAAAATAAGAGGACATAAAGAATTTCTTATTCTTTTTATACTGAGACAATTGGGAAGAGATTTCAATGGAAATCAACTTTCCCCAATCAAAAATAACCTGCTCCTTGACAATAAAATATTAGATATAAAGAATCATACGGGAAATGTTGGCAATATTTTCTTGGCCAGTCACTTTGGTGAATAACCAAGAAATTTCCCGAAAGGGGTTTTTGAACGATTTTACTTGAAACATGGTAATATCTTCAGGGATGGCCATGAGATTCTCCAAGAATTCGGGTAACATATCCAAGCTGTTATCATGATTTTTCAAGAAGTCCCTGCAATCTTCACCTTTGAAGGTGAGTGTTGGATTTTGGATTTTTATCATTTTACAGAACACTTGAGGTGAAAGAGAGATAGGAGAATGGTCTTGGAGTTGAATCATTCACTGAATTGGTATATACTTCTCAACACACCAGGCAACCAGTTCCTTGTTGTCGAAAACCTCGGGAACGTAGCCTACACAAGCAGTTTCAAAGGTTCAGATTACTTCCTTTTGAGAAGATGGGGATGAATAGTAAGAATACGCTCTAGACCAATGAAATTTCTATTCCTCACATCCAAAAGTATTCAGAGTATCTCTACAGAACTATTGTCGAGTTGTTGTTTCCATAAGTTGACGAGAGTGTTATTTTAATACAGATAATCCAGATAATTGTGCTTTAATGTGGTTTAATGAGAAATATTCTCGAGCCCTTCGCTTAGTAATGATGATATTTACGGAACTTTCATGTTAATTTATTAGCATTAAACCATACTAAATGCATATTGGGAAAATCACGAAGGTGGCGGGGATGGATGAGAGGGAATAAGATTTGGAATTTTTGTGAAGCCGCAAACCCGTCGTTGTAGAAGGTTGAAAAATGGCTAAGTTTTGTGATGCGGTCAGTTGGACTCAATCTAGGAGAGATGAGATAATTAGGAGCTCGGGGAGTGCGATGGTCAAAATGTAGATAAAATATCGTTTGGGTACAAAATGTATGTCACAGAACATGGGATATGAAAGCTTGAAATCCGCCAACCCGGGAACCCACGACTGCAAAAACGGTTAAGTATAGAATAATATGGCTGTCAATCAGACTCTATATATGGGAATGGGAAGTGAGAACCCGTGAGTCCTCCAACCCGCGAACTCGTTGTTTCAGAAAAATGACTAAGTATGGTAACTAGAAAGGGAGAATAGAAGGGAGAAAAGAAAAGGGGAATTCAGGTAAGTATGGAAGAGGGAAAAGAAATGGACAAAAGAAGTTGGGAAAAAAAAAGGGGGGAGGGAAAATATGGAAGAGGGAATTGATATCAACAACTGGCTCCAACTATGGGATGATAACCCCCTGTGGTTTGTCAAGAATCCAAAACCTTTCATGACCAGGTGCTTCCACCTATTGGGCTATGGAGTCAGAGTAAGAATATACAAAATGAAAAATAAATTTTTGTACAATGAGATTGAGCAAGTCTTAGGAGAAGAAACTGTTTAAATGTTTCTCATTGATAGACATCATTAATATTTTACCCTTCATGTATTGGAGCATATAGGAGTTAAAACTCAATATCTTCTCGACGATGTATGGTCTGATACATAGTGATTCAAACTTTGTATGCATCAACGGTTTCTCCTTAGCCTTGTTCCAAAGTAACACCAAATCTTCCTTCTGGAAATTATTTACAGTTGTGCTATGATCTAAATATCTTTTGACACTCTGCTACCTCTGAGAAGTTCGATTCAGAGCTTTGTTTCGTTCTTCTTCCAACTTCAGTAATTGATTGATTCTTCTATGGATTGGTGAACTCTCTTCTGTATCTTCACTATTAACCACAAAATTCAATGCATTGAGCTCGAGGATAATTGGAATTTTCACTTCCTTACCATAAACCAATGTATAAGGGGACATCCCAATGCTTTATTTTGGATTCGTTCTACTTTCCCACAACACATCAATCAGTTTCAGATGCCAATTCCTTTGGTTCTTGTCAATGATTTTCTTCAGTATATGAACCTGTGTTTTTTTTGTGGATTCTTCAAGGCCATTACCTTGTGGATAATAATTCAATGATTGACCCATGATAATTCCATATTCTCTGCAAAACTCCATAAACTTCGACCCAATAAAAATCGAACCATTGTCTTTGATAAATTTAACTAGGACACCAAATCTCGACAGAATATTATCTTTGAGGAATTGGATTAGCTCTTAAGAATCTTCCTTCTTTAATTCCATCGCTTTCGACCATTTCACGAAATAATCTGTAGCCATGAGAATGTACATATGCCCCTTGCTATACTTCTGATTAATTGGCCCGACAACATCAAGTCCCCATTGGGATGATGATTGTTCTACAATTATGGGCTGCACAGGCATCGTGGATCTCTTCATTTTTCCTAAAAAATCTTGGCATGATACACACTTCCTTATTGTGGAATACAAGTCTCTGGATATTGATGGGTAGTATAATCCATCCCTTATTATCTTGTGGGTGTTTGCAGTAGATGCAAAGTTTCCACTGCATATTCACTCATGGAATTCTCTTATTAGTTCTTGGGATTGATTTTCATAAATGCATCTTAGTATTATACCATCGTAATTTCTCCTAAACAGTATGTCATCTATCAAGACATATTGATTCTCCTTCATCTTCAATGTTTTTCTCTCCTTAGGGTTCATGGTGATAGGAAATTTCTCGGACCTTAAGTAGAACATAATATCTTCGTACCATTCTGAATCAGATAATGGTTCTCCTACTAAAATTGAAATGATTCCATCGACCGAATATCCATTCGCAATGATCTTATATAAA
>ML796600.1:356617-382389 GCA_009831015.1 Picea engelmannii
GTGTGTCTGAAATTGCACTACTACTTTTACAAGATCCAAGGCTTGCTTCTCTAGTTTTGAATAACTCAACTCATATTCATGTAGGATTTTTCTCATGAAACTTATTGGGAGTTATTCTCCTTTGATATTCTTATGAGTAAGAACGGATGCAACAACTATATCTATAGAAAATGAATAGATGATGAAATCCATTTGAAAGTCTATACTAATGAGGACTAGAGTTGTGGTGATTTCCCCTTTGATATTATTGAACTCCTCTTGAGTATCCATTGTCCATTTGAACCTCTGCTTCTTTTTCAGCAACAAATTGATCGGCTTCACGATACTTGCGTAGTCAGGAATGAATCTTTGCACAAAATTGATCTTGTCGAAGAATGATTGGACTCCCTTCTTGGATGTCAGGGGGCTGAGCTCATTTATTTATTTAACCCTTTCTGGATCTATGGAAATCCCTTCCTTGCATACAATATGGCTCAACAATTTTCCTTGAGTCACAATAAACAAACATTTCTTTGGATTTATAGAGACACCATATAATCTACATCTTTCAAAAACTTTTCTCAAATGATGGATATGATCAATTCCTTGTTTTTGAATGAACTATCAAGTCATATTGATAGTCTTCCACAAATTTTCCTATCAAGTCGTTGAATGCATGATCCATGGCCCTCTCAAATGTGGCTCTAGCGTTCTTCAAACCAAAGGGCATTCTAGCATATGCATATGTCTCCCAAGGTGTGATAAATCTCATTTGTTCCCTATCTTCCTCAACCACCAAGAATTGGTTATATCCGTAAAAACCGTCCAACATGGACATGCAGAACGATCCAGTGACTTGTTGGAGTAGGAACTCCATATTAGGTAAAGGAAATTTATCCTTTATGCTTTCTTTGTTAAGATCTCTAAAGTCAACACACATTCGAATTTCCCCGGTCTTTTTTCTTACACTCAAAGGATTTGAAAGCTAGTCAGAGTGACTAATGGGATAAATTATTCCTACCTTTTTCAATTTCTCCAACTCGATCTTTACCATAGATTTCAATTTGGGATTCATCATCCTTATTTTTTTCTTTACGGGATTTTCTTCTTCCCTCAAAGGAATGATATGATGGAATATAGTTGTATCGTAAGATTTCAAATAATAATAGGTCTAAGAAAATACATCAATGTGTTCTTTAAATAATTCTATACACTAGTCAACTTCTTCATTGCTACAATCAACTCCCAAATTGACATATTTTGTGGAACTGTCAGTTCCAATATTGACCTTTCTTGTTTCTTGCACCTTTCGACTTGAAACTTCTTCCAAGAGTTTCTTAGCATGATCATATTTCGTGAACAGAGACTCAGACTATATACAATCTTTAGGGATAGTTGATATATGCTCATCTTCCTCCTCATCATCATTCAACAAAAAAAATTCCAACTATTCATCATTTTCAAACACTTGCAAATATTCCATGTTGTCAAGCACAAAAAGTTGGAATGATCTTTCTACTTAGAAAGACATTTTTCTTTGTATATCATCTGGATTCACCAAGGCTAAATAATATGCCTTGTGATTCTTGTCCCTTGGAATAAAATAAATATTGAAGTAACTGAAAGATTCCATCAATTCGTTAAATTTTTTGAAATACAAATTAAGTCTTTCCTTTTTTATTTTATACCTCTGGGTAACCTAATTGATGACCAACTCTGAGTCGCCAGTTACAATTAGATGTTCTATTTTCATTTCCTACACAAGGATCATCCCCTGAATCAAAGCTTCATACTCTACCTTGTTATTAGTGCATGAAAACTCTAGTCTAATAGCATGTGGATGCATAATCTTACTTGAACTCATAAGAACAATTCCAACTCCATTCCTAGAGCTTGAGAAAGCTCCATTGAATGACATCCTCCAATAGCCTTCGAACAAACATTCTTGATTCTCTGTATCTTGAACTTGCTCTAGGATTTCATTTTGATCCATATCTAGGATGGAATAGTTTCCAATTTCAACATCTATATAGTCCTCCATCAATTCATTATCCTTCTTCTTGAAGGAGAAGGGTTTCCTAGTTTCACGAGGTACCTTGATCATTGCTCCTTCTTTTCCCAGGAGCATCATGAAACTCCCATCATTTATTATATAAACCCCGATTATAGATGTCCAATCTATTCCCAGCACAACTCCATATGTTGAAATAAGGTCTACCACAATAATATTGAAAACTGTAATAATATGGGGGGATGTTGTGATCCAAGTGTAAAAGTCCTTGATTTCTCCATAATCTGGTACTTTTCTAGAATCAATTGCATATATTCTTTAACTGGTTTCATAATACTTGGTGCAACTCATGCCCAATGCCTCCATAATCGTCAATGGCATAATATTCTTTGTCGCACCAGTGTCAACTAAATAATTATGGAGTGAAACATCATGATTTTCAATTGAAATATAAAAGGGAGGCCTTTAACCTCTTAGCTTGACAATTGACTGGTTCTGGTTTTGTTTCAGACTGGTAACGACAACTTTTTCTCTTTTAGATGGATTGTCCAACAATATCAAAACGTTTTCCCTTTGTTGGGGAATCTTTACCACTTTAGTAAAAGTGAGAGTTATTCTTAACTTACTTAAATCCTCTACGACATTATACGTCATTTGAGTGGAGTTTGACATCATGTGTTGCCTTTTAATTCTGACGCTATATGTCGCCTTCTCATTCACCACTTTCTTATTTGTTTTTTCTTTTTCTTTTTCTTTTGGGTTCTCTTTATTAGAATCACCTTTATTTTTTTCTTTATTTACAAATCCTCTTGTCTGGGCGACATTCTCCTACGAGTTGGGATTGTTGTCACCCTCTTCAAATATATACATGGACTGTTGATTAATTGGGTTGGTTGTCATTGATGTCAACCCTTGAAGAAAATCTAGTAGTGAATTCTGGTAGCACAAAGGTTTGGGTAATGGACCCAAGTTTGTTTGATGGATAATGGTATGAGTTTTGAGATAATGGTATGAGTTTTGATATATTTGTAGGTAAGACTATTCTATAGGGATATTACATGTCATTCCATTTCTGGTGGTATGTGGAAAGTCACATAAATACTCATGGTTAGAGAGTTATGGCCATGTGAAGTTGGAGAACCCTCATGAGTCATATAGAAGCCCCAAAAGATCAAAGTAGTCAGAGTGTTTGCAAAAGAAATTATTTAAATAATAAATTTAATGGAGAACTCTCTAAAATAAGGAAAGTGGGATGCTACATGAAAGTATAAATAATAGGCAAGGCTCTCTCATTTAGTCACACTTGAACTTATTGAATATCATTGAATATCTATTTTGTAAAAGGTTATTTGGGCATGTATTGTTGATAGAGAAAAGTGTGGCAGGAAAAGTGTGGCAGGAAAAGTGTGACAGAAAAAGTGCGGGAGGAAAAGTGCGACAGGAAAAGTGCGGAAAAAAAAGTGCGGCAGAAAAAATGCAGCAGGAAAAGTGTGGTAGGAAAACTGCGGCAGAAAAAGTGCGGTAGAAAAAGTGCGACAAAAAAATCGTGGTAGAAAAATCATAGCAGAAAAAGTGTGAAAGAAAAATTGCAGCAGAAAAAGTGCGACAGAAAAATTGGGGTAGAAAAATGATGACAGAAAAATCGCAGCAGAAAAATAACGACAGAAAAAACGCGGAAGAAAAATCGTAGCAGCAACATGGTTGGTGTCTATTTATGAGAGATATGGCACATCTTGTTTGAGGTATGTTTTGTGATCTAGGGTTTAGCTCTAGAGATGGTATTGTATGTTTAGTATTGTTGCATATATCAGATTTGTTGAGGGATACAGATGGTATTTTGTTGTTGGTATTTGGCATATGGGTATTGATCTTTTGGTTGTGATGTGTTGTTGAAGTTGTTGGTTTAGCTTGAAGCTACATCACAGTGAGGTTGTGGCACATGGTTTGATGTAAGGGTTTATGGTATTTGGTTTATGGATAGAGTGATGAATTTTTGATGTGTATATTGGTGTATGTCTTTGGTATATTGTTGTGATAGATGTTGGGTACATGGTTGAGACAAGTAGTTGATGAGTTGGCACATACATGAGGTGTATAGTTGATGATGTTGGTACATCTTGATGAGTCATATTTGATGTGAAGTTGATGCATGGTTGATTCATGGTACATGTTGGTTCAGGTTATTGGTACAAGTTGTTTGGTGTAGGTTGATTGGTACAGGTTGTTACAAGTTATTGGTATAGGTTGATAGTGGCAGTGGTTGATTCAGTGATTGTGACAGGTTGAAAGTGGAAGTGGTTGATTCAGTGACAGTGACAGGTTGTCTACATTTTTCATTTATATTTCAGGGCAGTTGGATGAGGCAAGGACAAGTGGTTGTATCCACCTTCCGGTTGTATCCGGAGAACTTAGGGGGTTGTAGCCTCCTTCTAGTTGTAGCCAGAGAATTGGGGAGTTGGATCTTCCCTCAGGTTGTAGCCTGAGAAACTAGGGGGTTGGAGCCTCCTTCCAATTGTAGGTGGAAAACAAAGGAAGTTGGTGCTTCCAATGAATGTAATTCTTCAATACATATAAGAAAAATCATTTCGTGGTTTTCTCCCACCTTGGGTTTCCATGTAAAAACATTGGTGTACTATGTATGTGTATGATTTCTCATTTCTTCATTTTTTTATTTACTCTGCAATTATTGGATGATAATGCTACATTGATATAACACTTGCATTATATGGTTAAAAAGGATTAAATTGCTCTATTACCAATTCACCCCCCCTCTCAGTAATTCAACAATTAGTATCAGACTCGGTTCCTTCAAGAAACAGTTTAACCACTGGAAGGAGATCATGGATTATTCTAAGAATGAAGTGCCAATGTTTAATGGTCATAATGGTTTTAATTATAGAAGAATAACAAAATAGAAATGGATTTCATCTGGGAAGGATTACCTAATCTGGTAAGAGAAAAGGTTGGTAAATGTTCATTAGCCAAAGAACTTTGGGATAAGTTACATGACATATATTATTCACCCATCGTAGATTCAGAAGATGAAGAGTATATAATCACTAGAGAATTGATTAGTTCTTTAGGTGAACTAAGAGAAGAAAAAAAGTCACTCAAGAAAGAATTGATGAAACAAAAGGAAAGTGTTCAGATTTTTGAAGAAGCCCAACAGGTCATCGAGAACTTAAGAACTCAGCTAGAAGAAGCCAGAAAGATCGAAGAAAATATTGAATATCAAAAGCAGTATTTGGAAGCCAACATAGAAGCACAGAAGGAAGAAGTAGAAATGAGAGAGAATATATTGGGAGATCATCTTAAGGAAAGAACTAACGATCTAAACCATCTTGAGGCAGAGTTTGGTCAAGAAGAGAAAGGACTTGAAGAAGAAATAATCACATTAAAAATTCATCTTGAAGAAACGAAAAGAACCGAAGAAGTCATGAAGCCTCAGATAATGAAGAACTAAGAAGAGGTTGAGAATATTGAAGAAGAAGTTGYCAGATTGAGAAGTAAAATCGTCAAGCTCAACAAGAAYGTTGAAGAGATAGAAACATCCACATCAGTTATAGAGAATGAAGAGAAGCACTCTTGGTTGCTAGAAAAGAAGAATGAAGAAAATAGAAAGAGTTATGCAGAAGTACTCAAAGGAAGGAATCATGGTCAACCAGAATCTAAGAAAACTATTGAAGATACATCTTCAAGAAGACCATCCATATTCAAGCCACAAAGAAGATTCAATCATGATCATGATCAGTCAAGGCAAAAATTCAGAAGGACTATGGCACAAAGAAGATCATTCAATCCCAGGTATGCAAATTTATTTTATGGTCATTTTTTTTATTGTACTAAATTTGGACATAAGGTTGCAGATTGCAGGGATTATAAAAGAAATTTTCAAGCAATAAATTCCTATGTTGCCCCACATAACATTGAATCTTACAAATGTCATAACTATGTACCCATAGTTAGTGATTGTAGAAGCATGATCGATACTTCCATGAAAGAGAACACTGATATCAAATGTAAGAAAGTGTGGATAAGAAAACACGAATAACATGTGAACAAAGAGCAGGTCCCAGAGATCGCAATATTGGCAATAAAAGGAGATTAATAAAATTCTATAGAGAAAAAGAAAGATGTCAAATACATAAAGGTTTGGAAAATAACTGAAAGAAAATAAGGACATGTAAATAAGGAATAGGTTCAAGAGATTGTAGTTTCAGGCATTGTAGTGAAAGATGAATCCACAAACAGAAGGAAAGAATTCAGAGCTCAGAGAGATGATGAATCTACCAATGAAGATGATGATGAATACACATCAGATCATGAATTGTTCTAAGTCATCCGACTTAGAGACTCCTAGGTAATATGAATTCTAGATAGGGGGAGTCTATGTGATAGCTGTGACAGACCAAAGAACCATCCTTTGAGCAGCTTGCAGAGTTTGAGAAGACAGATCCAGAGCAGTCAGTTAGAATAAGTACAATTTGATGGATTAATAAGGACTTCATGATAGTATAGTGATAAATAAGTCGGCATTATGGACAGTTGCACAAGTAGAGTCTTGGATAGTATGGACGAGAGCATGGATTCATATATTGGTTCAAAGAGTGTTTCAGAGACAAAGGAACATTATCATAATGGATGATAATTACAAAGGAAATGTCTCGAACAATGCTAATGGATTCCCAATTGACAGATATTTTTTGGACACATGTAGTGCATACATCAGTTCACATTCAAAACAGAGTAATGCTCATAAACAACACTGACAAAACTCCATATGATGTATGGAAAGAAATAACAACAAATGTGAATAACTTCAGAGTATTTGGAAGCAAATGCTACATCAAAAGAGAAGATGGAAGAATGAGAAAGTTTGACTCTCGTGTGGACAAAGGATTACTTTTTGTTTACTCAAGTACAAGGAAAGCATACAAGTGTTACAATTTGAGGTTGAACAAAGTTGTGGAAAGAATCATTGTAACAATTGATGAAACAGGGGGATGTGAATTAAAGGAAGAAGAAAATGAATCAATGGAACAACTTTACGAAGAAGAAGCAGAAGATGAAGAAGAAGTAGAAGGGGAAGATGAAGAGGATCGGACAAAAGTAGAAGAGCAAGTTCAACAAGTGCCTCCAAAGATACCTAGTAAACGAGTACAAAAGAATCATTCTTCAGATCAGATTATCAGAAACAAAGATGCAGGAGTTGAGACTAGAAGAAGAATCCTTTCACTAGAACAAACACACCTAGCACTCTCATCTACGATTGAACCAAAAAGTTTTGAAGAGGCTAGCAAGGATGAATTTTGGAATAAGGCCATGGATGAAGAATTGGATCAAATAGAGAAGAATGACACTTGGGAATCGGTTCCAAGACCAAAGAATAAGAATGTGATTATCACAAAGTGGGTATTCAGAAATAAATTGAATGAAGATGGACATGTTACAAGGAACAAATCTAGATTGGTATGTAAAGGATACACATAGGTTGAAGGAATCGACTTTGAAGAGACATTTTCTCCAGTTGCCAGAATAGAAGCAATGTGATTTCTCTTAGCTTATGCATGCTCCACGAATATTAAAGTGTATTAGGTGGATGTGAAATCAACTTTTCTGAATGGGGAACTTGAAGAACAAGTCTACATTGAACAACTAGAAGAATTTTGTTTGTCAGAGAACGCAGATTATGTGTGTAAATTGAAGAAGGCCTTGTATGGTCTAAAACAGGCTCCTAGAGCATGGTACTCTAGATTGGATAAATATCTACAATAGGTAGGGTTCATAAAAGGAAGTGCAGACAACAACCTATACATCAAGGTAACTCAAGATAGTATTTTATTAATTGAATTTTATGTTGATGATATTATTTTTGGAAGTATTGGTGACAGGTTAAGACATAAATTTGCAAAGGCTATGCAGAATGAATTTGAAATGTCATTACTTGGAGAACTATCCTTCTTTATGGGTCTTCAGATATGTCAAAACAACCAAGGAATATTTGTTTCTCAAACTAAGTATATTAGAGAAATGCTAAAGAGATTAAGAATGGAAGATTCCAAACTAGTTACCACTCATATGCAAACTAGTTGCAAGTTGAGAAAATATGATGATTAAAAGTCTACAAACTAGAGGAAATACATTTCAATGATTGGTAGATTACCATATGTGACAACATCCAAACCACATTTAATGTAGGCAGTTGGATAGGTGGCACGATTTCAAGTAACACTAAAGGAATCACGTGTATTAGCAGTGAAGAGGATTCTCAGATATCTCAAAGGAACATAAGAGTTTGTATTATGGTATCCAAAAAGAAAATATCTATCACTTATTGCCTACACAGATGTAGATTGGGCATGTTTCATTGATGACCGAAGAAGCACCAGTGGAGCAACATTCTACTTGGGTGAGTGTTTAGTATCATGGTTAAGCAAGAAACATGCATCAATATCCTTATCTACAGTCGAGGCGGAGCATATTGCAGCAACAACATGTTGTACACATGTTATATGGATGAAACAAACTCTGATAGATATATAGGTTGAGTATGATGAGCCCATTCCAATCTATTGTGAAAATAAAAGTGCCATCGGTGTATCAAAGAACCTGGTGATGCACTCCAAGACAAAACAAATTCCAATAAAGTATTGCTTTCTACGCGAACAGGTTGCAGAGAAGAACATCAGATTTGAATATGTGGGCACAAAAGAACTAGTGGTAGACATATTTACAAAACCGCTTCCACGGGAAGCCTTTGAGTATCTTCACTAGAGACTCAGAGTAATTTCTACTCTAGAATGAATGTTTTTGAATGCTTATCTTATATGTCTTAGATTTACACAAGGAAGCACCATAAATAGGACAGTTCATGTCGGGAGATTAGTTTCAGGAAGAGTTCAGTCAGGGGGAGTATCCCCAAGGATAGTTTAGTTAGGGGGAGCATCCCCAGATGGAAATTTACCTTTTCCATTGATGAAAAAGGGGGAGAGATTTATCATATGTAGAACATAGAGGCCTGGTTCTAGGGGGAGAGTTGGTCATAGGGGGAGCATGAGTGATATGACTTCAGTATTTCATGACATGACTTCAGTACTGCATCAGAGTGCTGCCATCAATGCCAAAGGGGGAGATTGTTGATTAATTGGGTTGGTTGTCATTGATGTCAACCCTTGAAGAAAGTATAGTAGTGAATTCCAATAGCACAAAGGTTTGGGTAATGGACCCAAGTTTGTTTGATGGATAATGGTATGATTTTTGAGATAATGGTATGCGTTTTGATATATTTTCAGGTAAGAATATTCTAGATGGATAGTACATGTCATGCCATTTTCGGTGGTATGTGGAACATCACATAAATCCTCATGGTTAGAGATTTATGGCCATGTGAAGTTGGATAACCCCCATGAGTCATCTAAAAGCCCCAAACGGTCAAAGTAGTCAACGTGTTTGCAAAATAAATTATTTAAATAATAAAGTTAATGGAGAACTCCCTAAAATAAGGAAATTCAGATGCTACATGAAAGTATAAATAAGAGGCAAGTCTCTCTCATTTAATCATACTTGAACCTATTGAATATCATTGAATATCTATTTTGTGAAAGGTTATTTGGGCAGGTATTATTTATAGAGAAAAGAGCGATAGGAAAAGAGCGGCGGAAAAAGTACGGCATGAAAAATGTGGCATGAAAGTGAGAAAAAAAAAGTGTAGCAGAAAATGTGTGGCAAGAAAAGTGTGGCAAAAAAAGTGTGACAGAAAAAGTGTGGCAAGAAAAGTGCCGCAAAAAAAGTGCGGCAGAAAATGTGCAGCAGGAAAAGTGCAGCAGAAAAAGTGCGACAGAAAAATCACAGCAGAAAAATTGCGACAAAAAAAGTTTGACAGAAAAATCGTAGTAGAAAAAGTGTGGCAGAAAAAGTGCAGTAGAAAAATCACACCAGAAAAATCGTGGCARAAAAAGTGTCGTAGAAAAAGCGCGGCAGAAAAATCGTAGCAACAACATGGTTGGGGTCTATTTATGAGAGATATGGAACATCTTGTTTGAGGTATGTTTTGTGAGCTAGCGTTTATCTCTTGAGATGGTATTGGATGTTCAATATTGCTGCATATATCATATTTGTTGAGGGATACAGTTGGTATTTGGCATATGGGTATTGGTCTTTTGGTTGTCATGTGTTGCTGAAGTTGTTGGTTTAGCTTGAGGCTACATAATAGTGAGGTTGTGGCACATGGTTTAATGTAATGGTTTATGGTATTTGGTTTATTGATATAGTGATGAATTGTTTATGGTTATATTGGTGCATTTCTTTCGTATATGGTTGAGGTACATGTTGGGTACATGGTTGAGATAAGTAGTTGATGAGTTGGCATATACATGAGGTGTATAGTTGATGATGTTGGTACATCTTGATGAGTCGTAGTTGATGTGCAGTTGATGCATGGTACATTTTGGTTTAGGTTATTGGTACAAGTTATTTGGTACAGGTTGATTGGTATAGGTTGACAGTGGCAGTGGTTGATTCAGTGACAGTGACAAGTTGTCTACATTTGACATTTATATTTTAGGGTGGTTGGACAAGGAATGGACAGGTGGTTGTAGCCACCTTCCGGTTGTATCCGTAGAACTTAGGGGGTTGTAGCTAGAGAATTGGGGAGTTGGATATTCCCTCAGGTTGTAGCCTGATAAACTAGGGGGTTGGAGCCTCCTTCTAGTTGCATATGGAAAACAAAGGAAGTTGTTGCTTCCAATGAATGTAATTCTTCAAGACATATAAGAAAAACCATTCCGTGGTTTTCTCCCGCTTTGGGTTTCCACATAAAAACACTGGTGTACTATGTATGTGTATGATTTCTCATTTTTTCATTGTTTATTTACTCTGCAATTATTGGATGATAATGCTACAATGATATAACACTTTCATTATATGGTTAAAAAGGATTAAATTTCTCTATTACTGATTCACCCCCCCTCTCAATAATCCAACATGGGTGTCTTGCATTCATCCACCTACACAATTTCAGATCTTTCATCAGGTGAGTAATGATTCTCTTTCTCAATTAATTGCTCGTCATACACATAATCCAGAACAACCACATTGAGAATAGGTTGTATGGGAATCCTTGGTCTTTGCAGATTATCCATGTTTTCAAACCTTACTCTGTTTTCTTGGGTATGATTCCTTCTTTTCTCTAGGACTGGCATTCTTGGATTTTCCACATAATTGTCTCCCCTTCTTAGTGTGGTTATCTCATTCTGCATTTGTTTAATAGTTCTATCCATTTGTGCAATTTTGATTCTTTGCTTAGTTTCTTGTGCTGCCATAGGGTCAACCTTTACGTCAGGTATGGTTCCCTTGAAAAACCCTCTCCCATTGATTGGTTTTGGGTCGGTCGTGGCTTGATTTCCTCATTTCTTCTTGAACTAGAGGCTCTTTGATTATCAATGCTTAGTCCTCCCAGCTGCCTCTATACGTTTTCCAATATAATGTCAGGGTCGACACCTATTTCAATCATAATATCTTCCATCTCAGTAGCATTGGTCATTGCCTCCTCCAAGGTATCCATTTGGGATGTTCTGATAGCATTTTTCACATTCAAGGGCATTGCATTCGTATAACACCAATAATGACTGGGTCATTTGATCATTTATCTTCCAGAATCTTACTCAAGGTTTTATTGAATCTGAGATTAAAATCTTGAATCCTTTCATTCTTCCTTAGGCCAATATAAGTGAAATCGGTGAGAAGGGTATGATAAGAAATTGGAGGGGAGAACATAGTCAAGAACATGGCTTCAAGGTCATTAAATGAGCGAATTGATCTACTAGGAAATGTTGTATATCATTCATACGCTCTTCCTGATAGGGTCAACACGCTGAAAATCACAAACATCAAGAAGTAAGTATAGATGCCTCTTTGCATCTATTTCTCTGTCTCCATAAAATTCCTTTAATGTTCCCTTAGGGAGAACAAGGATATCATGTTGCTCACCTATAATATTTAAATGGGAATCTATTACCCTTCTTCGATTTTCAAATCCTGGGTTTCCTTGATTTCTTACAACGTCTCTTCCACCTCCTTGTCTCCCCTCATGTGCATCTTCTGTCGGTCATTTATTTCTTTCCGCCATGTCTGTGGTCATTCTAGGAACATAATTCCCACTTATTAGAATATAGAGTTGCTTGCTTTTTCTTCTGGTAACGAGTCCTTTGTATTCGTCCAACTTCAATATTGACCTTGTCCTTGCACATCTCTAGCTAGCCTCTAGTTTCTTCGGTCTTGTCATTTTTCTCTCCTCTGTCTTCAGAGGATTTCTCTTTCTTCTTCTTGTACTAAGATTTTCCAGGACCTTTCTAACTCTTCTTAGGTCTCATCTGTTGTTATTAACAGATTGTATAATTGATGTAAAATGCTTCGTTGATTATTCAATCTAATTTCTAAGCGGGGATGATCATCCTAGGCCAGAGTCATATTTTCAAAATGCTAGACCAAGTTCCAAATTTTAGTTCATTCCCTAGTGGAGTCACCAAAAATGTTGGCTCTTGAATCCATTAGGACCGAAACAAAAACCTCACAAGGATGTGAATCCCCTTGCGTTTTTATAGAGGTGGTACTCCTCTTTATATATTTTTTAGGAATTCTAAATATTGGAATGTGGGACTTGACAAAAGTTCGTTGTGGTAATCAAATAAACATAAATATTGAAATCAAATAAAAGGAAAATGTTTTGTTTTTCTTTTTTAAAGAAAGTTCTCGAGAGAGGATCAGGAATCACACACTCCACACATTTAAAACAAATAAGCAAAATTTCCTCACATCCATCATAGTTTAAGCTAAAGATTTTTTATCACAAAAAAAAATAAAAAGAAGATGGTCTGCATGCATAAGAGAACTTTGACAGAGTGGTACATGGGGAGCTCAAATAAAGATAATGATAGATCAACCTCAAATACTTTATATTCAGAAAACTGGGTTACAAAGTACAGTCGAGATTGTTCCCAAAATAACTCTCTTGAAATTTCTAAACAATATATAGTTCATTACATATTCTCCAAAATTTAAAATGTGTTTGTCATAAAGACTGGGATTGGGGCTCCCGTGGACCATAAAGAAAATATACACAAGAATGAAACTTGAATAAAGTGGGATGCGGAAGAACAACAAGACCTGGTAAGAAGAAGAAGGAAGTTATCAGTCTTCAGTTAAATATTTATATTTAAAGAGGTGGAGTAATTGGATGAAGGACTTGATAAAGAAAGAAGAATGTGATCAGTGTGAACTTACTATGATGGTATCTCTCTTGTATTCATTTTCTTTCTGATGTCCTTTTATCATTTTCATCAAGGGTTATAGGAACCGTCTCAACTGCTTCTTTCCCTTCATTGGTCATTTTATCGATATCTTTATTGAACCATTCCTCGATGTAACTTTTCATAGGTGCCACGTTGATTTCATGCAATATTTTGATATTGAACAACTATCCCTCCAAGTATCGTAGATCAAGGGAAGCTCCATGTAATGCCTCTTCAATGTCCTTATTTTTTACGGAATAATCCACTAGCCAGTTATCTATGTCGTCCTCATCGTATTCAAGTATACTATAAAAAATTTCCATGGACAACCCTTTAAAAATATCAATTTTCTCATCAAATTGTTGCTTTGATAGGAACAACGAGTTGAGAATCAATTTATGATCTTGGACTTCATTAGTGCTTCCGACTAGTTCCACCTCCGTGAGCTTTTGGAATAGTTCTTATTTACTCGATATGGCTTGTCTACACTCTTGGACAATGTTATTCAAGTTCTTTATCTTTTATTTCCAACACGTGTTTAACTGCTTGATCTGACTTGGAGAGGGAAGGTCCTCCTCTCTTCTCCTTATCTCTGACATGTTGGAGACTTTAACACCAAAGGGTACCACTGCATCAAGATAAAATCCTTTTTCATTTTTTAGGTTGGCTTATAGATATTCATGGAAGGCATGTGCCCTCGTTCCAAAAGAAACAATGTTTTTTGAGATTTCCTAAGCCTTTGAAATCAATGCCATCCTTTTCTTAATATTTTTATCCACAATATCTTTTGGCTGATGTGAGAAAGATCGAGGATCCTTTTAACTTAGCAGCAGGCGTGGTAGGTCCAACATTTGTCAAATGGATAGAAAGGAGTGGAAGTGGCATCAGAGTGTCTTCCAGTTCCTTGATCCTTTCCTTTCACTTCATATTTTCTACTTCGATACCACCAATGAAATTGTCCAATGCGTCGTCAGTTTCTTTATGGATTCAGGAAATTTGGGAAGGCCACATATTTCTTAGGTAAACCTCTGAACGAGATTTCCCCTTTTTATTATTCACAACAATCTTCTCAATAATTAATTTCTTATATTCGCTATCAAAGACAATGCTCTGAAATACAAATGACTCTTCTTCATCGAAGGTATTATTCTCGAAAATCTCCAATGACAGATTCTGGTGGGACGTGCCTCTTGGTTGATCAATGTTAGGAAACATTTTCTAGAGGTCAGCCTTGAGCTCCATATCTTCGAGGGAGAAGGTGTTGATGTCACTTTTGGCGCGATGCTCTTCTTCCTCCTATATAATATTTTTCCTCTTCTTCCTTAGAGGAAGTTTATGTGAGATTTCAATTTTTTCTGGAGGGGGGTTCTTGTCTCCTCCTCCACTTGAACTACTATTGGTCGCTTTATTAGATGGGTGGACCATTGTAGAACTGCTCCAAGATGTTGTAATTTTAGGAGTAACAGTTGGGGACTGGGAACCCTTCTCGTTGGGACTCTTTCCCTTCTGTTTGTAAAATTCATTGGTACTGAGTATTGTCTCTATGTAGCCAATAATGTGAGTAGGATCACCCAAGTTATTATCTTCTTATTCTCCTAGAGCCGTGTGGATAAATGAATTGATAAAACTCATTGCTAACATATGTTCCAAAAATATTCCATTAGGGTCAAACCCTTTAATATTTTCAACATACTTGAGATTCAGGTTGTGGAAGTGGTTTGCAAATACATCAATTTTGTTCATATTTGTGAAAACAAAGTCCCCAATCTTCCAAGGCAAAGCTATGAATTGATTTTTTCATTTCTCATGAAAAAAGTGGAGCCAGAAATTATATTGCCTTGCAACTTCTGTAACAAACATTCTATCAGATATATGGCATGAAAGAAAAACGAGATTCTCCTTAGCACCGAAAAATTCTCATAACATTGTAGTTATCTATTTGCTCCAACGTCCCCTTATTATCCATGAATTTACTTGCCTAGGTGGATATTCTTGGGGTATCTTTTCCAAACAACAATCCTTTAAAAACCGAGACAAATTCATTGAAAACTTCATAAAAATGTACGGAATCTTTGTGCCTCAACAACGCTTGATACCAAAAGGTCATTGGGTCAAATTCACAATTCACCTTCTTGCATATAGACAATCTAGGAAATTGACAACAATGTGCTATCATAAAGAAAAAATAAGATGCCATAAATAATTTCGTATCCTTTTTAAACAGAGACAGTTGGGAAGAGATTTCAATGGAAAAAAAAAATTCCCCAATAAAAAATGGCCTGCTCCTTGACAGTAAAATATAATATATAAAGAATCATACAAGAAATGTTGGCAGTATTTTATTGGCCAGTCACTCTGGTGAATAACCAAGAAATTTCCTGAAAGGGGTTTTTGAACGAGTGTACCTGCAACCTGGTAATATCTTTAGGGATGGTCGTGGGATTCTCCAAGAATTCAAGTAAGAGATCCAGACCATTATCATGCTTTTTCAAGAAGTGCCTACAATCTTCATCTTTGAAGGTGAGTGTCGGCTCTGGGAATTTTAGAATTTTACGGAACAGTTGAGGTGAAAGAGAGATGGGAGAATGGTATTGGAGTTGAATCATTCACTGACTTGGTATATACTTCTTAGTGCACTAGAAGACTAGTTCCTTGTTGTCGAAAAACTCAGGAATGCATCCTGCACGAGCAATTTCAGAGGTCTAGATTACTTCCTTCCGAGCATATGGGGATGAATAGTAAGAATACACTCTAGACTGTTGAAAGTTATGGTCCTCACATCCAAAAGTATTCAAAGTATCTCTGCAAAACTGTTGTCGAGTTGTTTCTTCCATAAGTTAACGAGAGTGTTCTTTTAATCCAGATAATGTTTGAAATGAGTGTTTGAGAGATATAATATAATCTTGCCTGAACTGTGGTTTAATGTGGTTTAATGAGAAATCTCCTTGAACCCTTCTCTTAGTATTGATGATATTTACAGAACCTACATGATGATTTATTAGCATTAAACCATACTAAATTCATATTGGGAAAAGCACGAAGGTGTCGGGGACAGATGAGAGAGAATAGGATTTGGATTTTTTGTGAACCCGCCAACCCACCGTTACAGATGGTTGAAAAATGGCTAAGTGTTGTGATGCGGTCGGTCAAACTCAATATAGGAGAGATGAGATAATTAGGATCTCAAGGAGTCCGATTGTAAAAATGTAGATCGTAGATCATTTGGGTACAAAATGTATGTCACAGAACATGGGATACAAAAGCCTGAAACCCGCCAACTCGGAAACCCGGGACTACAAAAATAGTTAAGTATAGAATGATAGGAGAGTCGGTTAGACTCAAGATATGGGAATAGGAAGTGAGAATCTGCGAGTACACCAACCCATGAACCCGTCGTTTCGGAAAAATGACTAAGTATGGTAACTAGAAAGCGAGAATAGAAGGGAGAAAAGAAAAGGGGAATTCGGGTAAGTATGGAAGAGTGAAAATAAATGGACACAAGAAGTTGGGAAAAATGAAAAGGGGAGGGAAAATATGGAAGTGAGAATTGATCTCAAAATACACTTTTCCATTAAAGGTATTAGTGGGTTACATTCAAAGGTTCATTTGAGCACATAGTGACTTATCATACACAAAATGATTATTAGGCATCAATTTCAAGTCACTTGGTCTCAATTCAAATTAGTTACAGGGTTTAGATTTAGTTTGGTTAGTGAATCCATTGTCAATTGGAGAGATAGTAGGGTTAAATGAACTCCAAAGTCATAGTTTTCCCTATCCTACTATCACCTATTTGTAAATCTGCATAACATTCATTAGTATCATTATGTCCAACAACATGTTGTCGACACCCAAGCTGGCTCAATTCATCCTTGTTCAACTTATTTCAGAACCCTAATATTTTCCCCTAGGAGAGTCCATCCTAGGATTATTTTTAAGTTTTGAAACCCTCCCATATTAGAATTTCTTATGTCAAGGCTACTCAATTTAGATTTCATGAGATGAGGACTCTGTTTGCAAAATTTTCAATGTTGGTCCCTTTCGTTGGTCACTAGATGGGTCTCATATTGAACGTGTTCATTTTTCTGATTCTGAGTTTGTATGATGAGTCTATGAATGGCATGCATCACACGCCTCCTAAATGGCCAAAATCCATAGTTGTATCTTCCTTATTAGTTTATGTTATGATATATAAATAAAACAAAATAGTAGACCTAAAGTTGATGTAGGGAAGTTTGATATATTTTCAATGGTGTATCATATGCCTGGTTTCGACCCCTGGTTGTTGAGAATGAACCTTCGCAAAATCATAACTAGTTTCAGAAGTCAGTTTGGTGACAAAAATTCAGAGTGTAAAAATTATTGTTGATAGGCTCAAAATAAGAAAATAAATTTTTTCATATTGTATTAAACTTAGATATATTTCCAATAGTACCTCATTTTCCTCATTTTGACATCATATGACCCAACTAGAGTTGTCACAAATCTCTAAACTAGTTGAGGAAGGATGGTCTAACCAACTTGCATGGTAGAGATTCAGGGAAGTCAAAGTAGTGCTTAACAACTTTATCTCATGGTTTTGTTCCCACTTCATCGAAGTAATCATAAAACTAAACTAAGGTAATTCTTACCTCAATTCCCTTCAGAATTATGCATCTTAAGAAACAAAACTCATACTTGCATGGACACTGTCAATTTTCTTGATGCTACCTAATTTGTTGGTATTTTGTAGTAGCTCGCAGGATCTCTTCACCAACCTCTTGATCAAAATTTCCCACCATCCTATTTTGTATTCATACATATGGATATCATATGAACCTTTTCTTGGATACATAATCCATCATTAGTCATATTCGATTATCATAATCATCATTATTTCATATATAAAAACAAACTATTCTTAGTCCACAAACATGCCATGTCTATACCCAATCATTACTGCATGCACTAATGTACATCAATATGCACTAATAATTTACTCTCATTATGCCTAATCATGCACATATATTCTAGCTTCATTGTATGCATCATGCATCCCTTCTAGTATGCACTCCAATGCATATCTATTTCAACTTCTTGTGCTCCATGTAGTCGTCCTTGAATCCATTTAGATCTTTTTGGCCCTGTAAAATATCACTATGCTCATCTATGCATTGATGTTATCTGACCTAAAAATTTTCCAACCAAGTCCCACGTGGCCATTCTGCATTTCCATCCAATATTTCCTATTAGAAACTTCTTCCACTTAGGCAATCATTCCCCAAACTTACCTTGCTAGAAACTCCAAGAACATTGGAATGAGGTAATTTATATCATTCCATCACCTTGATACTATGATATCCTTTGACTATATTAACCATTAACATTTTGAAATCCCTTTCTATTACTCTATCTACCCATTGGCTTTCTCAAAATTTTGAACACTTTTCTTCACTTCATTGAGCACTTCCCTATGAAGCATTGCTTGGCCACTCAATACTACTATACTCACCAGTGGAATGCAACATTCATCAATTTTCACCTTCAAGTGAATAACCTTTATTATCCCATCCCTTGAATTCTATGTACTCGTACCTTTCTTCCATTGTGCACTTTGATAACATATGTGGTTTTCTTACTCTGAATATTTTTTTGAAAAACGCAGCTAATTCATAACTAGAAATTCTTTTTTAGGCATTCCTGCATGAACATAGAGATGACTCACCCATTACATGAGTCACACCTTACCTCCTAAGATCCTTGTTCTCTTTTGCGACAAGATTTTCATCTATCGACACATATCTACCTTCAAGGCTATGAAGTATTACGTTTCCATTATGTCCCTCATTAACAACATTCTTCACTGGATGGATTCATGTTTTATGCAATAATCCTTGTCAATTTGTCCTTGCAGTTCATTCAGACTCTATAGAAGATAAATATTAACTTTGGATTATGTTCTTTTTTATCCCTTTATCCACTTCCCATTACCTTGTCTGTAGCATTGCACTTCTCTCTGCAAGCTCTTTATTGTCCCAAACAACTCTACAATCTCATCCCTACTTCCCTATCCATTTGAAGCTAGAATTATAATAAAAAATAGAAACAAACCATATTTATTTAAGACATGTGATCCTCTTGTTATCAATCCCTTGAAACAATACTCCCTGCTTTAGTGTTTCCTACTAATCAACAATACCTTGTTATTAAATTCAGCCCATTTTTATTTATCAGTCTGTTACTATCCCAAATGTGCCTTCATAACATTAAAAAGGCACAATTATAAGCATATGTAGTCTTCCTTACCTAATACTCATATCTGGCATGTACCTCTATCATATAGATTTTGTTTTCCAAATTTTCACATTATTTGAAAAACTTTCACATTGAGCAATTGCATGGTTCATAGAGTTCATTTATCCTTTTTCTCGTAGCTTTATAACACAACTAATTGCTTTCTGGGAGAAATTGAACCTTCTATAATGTTTTCCTCTAGATTACCTTTTCAATGACCATACTCGTGGTTTGTTCCAAGTTTTGAGCTAAAATTTACAACCTTTTAAGATTTGCATTTTTTTCTCATTTGTGACATGTTTTTACTGATGCAATTTATCTGAGAGACCATCTTCTACCCTCTATAAGAAAATTATGTAAAGAATAAGAAAAAAATTTGTATTGGGTGTAGATATGATTTATGATTGTGATCACAACAATTTTCAGATTTGGAATCATATGCTCTAGACAAATTTTGTATAAATATGGAATGGACAACTTTGTACCTTTACAATTTCTCCAGACTTAGAATTTGTAGCCAAAATTGAATATCTCCCAAATGGAGCGAAACTGGAAAAAATTTCCTCAAGACAAAGTTTTTTGGATTGATGTATATGTAAATGTCGACTAAATAAAATTTTATGGATTGGTGATCTAGGGTCCCTTTTCTTCCTCCAAAGATTTCAAAAATCCCTAAAAGCCACCCAAGAATAGTGGATTTTTCCTTGTTTAGGTATCCCCATAGCAACCCATTTTGAATTTTTCCAGGAACCCAAACATGTATCTTCATGCCACCTTTTTCAAACTCCCTATAAAAAGGTTTACCTTCATCTCGGCCCCCATTATTGAGCATGACCAAAATCTTTAAAAAACATTAATTCCTTTTTTTTTAGAAATTTTAAGCAGAATTAGCCAGTGGGTATCACTGGAATTATTGTATCCCTCAAAATTGTGGAAACACCCCTTAGATTTCATCTAATTATGAGTTGAAGCACTCATGCTATGGCCAAAACAAGTTTTTGGCTCTAGACTTGTTTTTTTTTGTAAAATGTCTATTTTTACTGACGTGGCAATATGGATGACATGGCATGGCACGTGGATGCTAATGCCCACATGTCATCCCTTGATTCGACCATTTCATCATCCTCCTTTCCTTCATTGATGATTGACTTATTTCTTCCATCGGTGATCAAAAATTTTCTTTGCATCGACGATCAACAATTTTCTTTGCATCCGCAAATTCCTTTCTTCATAAAGTTTCGTCGAACTCTAATTGATCCATTGGTGATTGATGATTTTCAAAAATTTCACCACATAATATTTTTTCAAACCCCCGAAAACTCTACCGACGATAGATAGAATTCCTTTCACATTACTGAACTCATTTAACTTATAAATTTTTTACCAACCCCATGATGGATTTGGACCATTGATCTCAAGATAAAAAGAGATCTTGGCCATCAATTCTCCAACCCTTGCTAAAAATTTCTGAACTTGTAGATGGATCTGCTAAAATTCACCAAACTTCGAAGATGGATCTTGACCATTGATCTACTATTGGAAATTTTCTTCCACTTTTCTCCATCAATGACCGATAATTTCCTTCTAAATTTCATTCGGATTTCACTGAACTCCAAAAAATACATTTGTGATCAACGTTTTTCTTCTAAGTTTTGTTTAGACTTCATCAAAATTTGTGAAACTCCAAAAACTTAGAAATTTTTAATCAAATCTAATCTGTTGATTTCAAAATCAATTGCAATCTCGGCTATTGACTCATCAACCCTATGCCATGAACCCTTCCTTCCACCACCATGGAACTACCAGCGTAGACCCTATCAATGCATGTCATGGGTATGATCCATCTCATCATCTGTACAAAATTTTCAAAAATTCTGAAAATTATAATTTTTCCAAAATTTAATTTTTTGGCCAAAAATGTTCTTTTCTTTTTTGGTCGCCTTGGGATCTTTGAAATTAGCTTCCCATGGTCGAACTCGACCCCATCAATTTTAATTTTAAATCCCCTTTCCAAATTATGTGCAAGTGTCATCGAGAATTTGGGAATTTCATTTTGAAATTCACCATTTTTCCAAAAATCAACATAGATTAAACTGTGCCTTGATGAATTTACAAAATTCACACAGGTATTTAACGCATATAGGTTCAGTTTTGAACCAACGTATCAGATGTAGAAAACCCAAGAATTCCTAGTGTTGAAACCAAATCTTTGATACCAATTGTAAAGAACCCATTCCATTGAATACAAAATTGAAATTCCCCACTGCAAATAAATTAAACATAGGGAAGCAGGCCCATAAAATTCACATGCAATTAACAACATAATAAAAACCCATGAATGCAACTACTCAGGAAAACAAACAAACACAAAACATTCAAATATTCATTTATACAACATAATTAATCATATATAATATAACATAAACTTATCTTTTAAATTGTTGAACCAATTGGTTGTGTACATGGGACATTCCTCCCAACCATAGGCTTGTTGTTCCAAGTATCAATAGCAAGCCACCCCCGAGTCAAGGCTATGAATCCACAAGGAGGTATGGCCCTCTTGGCTATCCACTCTCCACGTTCAAGAGCCAAAAAACCTAGGTTCTATTTCAACAACAATTCTAATCCATCAAATGTATTCCCCTCAATCCAGACAACCTGAAGAATAGGACCCCCCCTCTCTGCCATGCAATCCCTCAGACCTTCCCACTTCCCTCCAAGGCTCCAATGCATTCAGTTGGCTAGGAATTTCATAGCTAGGTGTTGGAATACTGAGAGGGGGGTTGAATCAGTATGAACACAATTAGTACTTTTAATCACAATATAAAACCTCCAATAAATAACATGAAAATTCAAAAAACCATAATTCAGTGCATAGACATCACATAAACATGGTACACCAAAATTTTACGTGGAAAACCAATGTGGGAGAAAACCACATAATGATTTTCTTATTTATCAAAGAGTACATTCAATGGAAGCACCAACTTCCTATTTCTCCAACTACAACTGGAAGGAGACTCCAACCCCCTTATTTACAGGGTGCAACCTGAAGGAAGCTCCAACTCCCTAATTTAACCAGCTCCAACCGGAAGGAGGCTAAAACCCCTTTTCCTTTCCCCATCTAACCACCCCAAAATATAAATGTAGACCAATATGTCACTACCTCTATCATTGATAACCTGTTGTTGTTGTTGTTTATGATATTTTTTCTATTGCTATTGCTATTGATATCTCATCATGACTGCAACCACACATACCTCATACCAATATTAACAAGAGAGTTCTCCAAATTAAATGCTTATGAATCACTAAGACATACATGTTCTTGATTTCTTTAGAATACTCAACCTAACACACACAGGAAGGCATACATTCAACCTATATCTGACCTAAGTTTTAGATCTCTGATCTTTAACAATTTTTCCTTACAGGTCTGTGACCATATACACTATCTGCTCCCGGGTATCCATTATTTTCCTCACTACAGCCTGCAGATGTACATGTTTTTCCTCCTGAAAGCCATAGATTTATTCAAAGAACCTTTGTCTGAAACTTTTTCTCTGTACTCTCGGATCCTTTAAACTTCTTACTTCACTAGACTTCTCTGTCATTGACTCATTGCCTTGTATCTCTAACCTGTATTCTTAGAAGTGATTCACATAAGTGATATTCAATTGACTCTCCCATGTGTTTTAGTGATGATCTCATGCAACTGACATGCAAATCATGATGGCATGCAACTCACGTGCAACTTGTTAACTTATGTTTACAGTTACTTTGACATGCAACTGACTTGCAACTTATTAACCAATGTTTACACCTACTTTACCTTGACATGCAACATGTTAACTTCATGTTCAAGGGTTGACATCAATGACAACCAATCTTACAACAATTCAATGGCAATTAATCTTTCAACAACTAAACTTTTGACAATTAATTAATCTTTCAACACTGGGGACTCCAAGAACTCTCATTTTCCCCAGGAGTGCTCATCGTAGCCTTCTCAAGGCTCTTGATCCATTTCCTCAACAAGAAAAAAGCACCACAAGAAGACCCCTCATTCTTACAAGAACACAAGCCACAATTTCAACATAAACACAACTCGGTAATGGTTGTCCTTAAGCACAACATGGATGCTTCTCTTTCCAGCACTCAACTCCTTCTTGCTCTCCAAAATCAGCAAAAAAAAAAAAATCTCCCCCCTTCCCATTCAAATTTCATTTTCTTCCATGCATGTTGACTCTCACATTCCCCAATGTTGATTGTACTCATCCCCCGTGCTCTCATTAACCATGGGACATGACTTTTCACACCGACTCTCTTACATGTATTCAATGATTGAGTGTCTAATAAGTTAGAGAAGGATTAGATGGCAAATATGCACTGACTTAAGAAAATGGCATGGGTTTTCCCTTGGAATCCCCTTTATCCCTCTCTCTTATGGAATCATAGCCCCCCATCGTTTTCGTCTCTCTTGTATTGTAGCCAAAGATTATCATTTTTATTAATTATTTCAATGTACAAAATACATAGTTTGACCCTCGACCATATTGATCAATATAGGTTCTTCACCCCAAACATATCAACCCACCAACCTAAATCACATTTATACAATTACATTGTAATTTGCAGGGATTAAAACTGGGGATGTTACATGCATAAGCTTGCATTGTTATGCTCACATGTATGAATTCATTAACAAAAGGATAATGAATACATATGGTATAAAAGTTATAAGATATGGATTGTAACCTAACTAGAAGGATGGGTATATTATAGAAAGGTATTAGAACAAGAAGAGAAATGGAAAAATTGTGTTTTCCAGAGGTACCTCATATCCTCATTGGTTTACAGAGGGTACTAGGTACATTATAGAAAATCACTTCAATTGGAGTTCATGTGCGGAAGTTATGCCTCTAGCAAATTGATCTTCCTTGTGGACCACCATGGTACCGAGATGATGCCACATCAACCCCCATTACTCACTTGTGGAGCTAGTCACATGTGGAATTTCAAGAAGATTCTAGAAAGTTCAAAACCCTAACATTGATTGAGGGTTGAGGTATGCAAAAACCCTAACCCTAGATGACTATCTATCTATGCCAAATATTGGGCTGCTAGGAGGAGACGAGGTTATATTCTTTTAGCATTGTATTTGTTCCATAGTTGAGCAGAGCTCCTAAGAATGGGGTTTGAGAAGTATAATAGAAGAGGAATAAGATTCTAGAGTAGTCATTCAAGCTATAATGTCAAAGACAACTCCATAATGAGTGCCCCTTTCTTTGTATTTATATTTTCATAACAAAATAAAAGAGAGAAGAAAATATGACATAATGCCTCTTGTATTGGATGATACATATTGAGTTTATTTGTGTGAATCATTGTGTTGACTTATTTGTTTTTGTATTTCAATTATTTTCATAATTTTAAGCATTAAGCTAATAATAATAAATATGGGATCTAAGAAAATAAATTGAATAATGATAATATTATAACATATGTTGTGACTAATTGTTCAAATGGAATATCCACCATGATTTTAAAGATCATAAAATGTATTGCAAAATTTTATTTTTATTTTATGTTTATATATTTATTATTAAAAAAAATAATGATTATACCTTTAAAAAAAATACATATTTTATAAAATTACAAAATAAACTAACTAATATAAATTTATTTTAATTCCAAATTTATAAACATTCATTTAAATTAAAAATCTAAGGACATGAATACTTTTTATCTGTTAAAAACTAAAATTTTATTTAGTATAAAATTTTATAATCTTAATTTTTTTATTTTTAGATTGATTTTTTTAAATTACTTATTATTATTATTAACTATATTTAAAATTTTATTTTATTTTTTAAATTTAAATTTTCAATGAATACTTTTTATCTCTTAAAAACTAAAATTTTATTTAGTATAAAATTTTATAATCTTAATTTTTTTATTTTTAAATTGATTTTTTTAAATTACTTATTATTATTATTAACTATATTTAAAATTTTATTTTATTTTTTGAAACGAACTTGCCTTTGGATTGAAATCTGAGTTCGGTGGTAGAAATTTACCTATAAAAGCTAAAGAAATGAGGGAGTGAAGAATATATACATACCATACTTTTTTCGTTTTGCAGGTTGCTTCAGCGCGCCCCTGAGGCCTTTGCGTCCGCTCGATCGATTTGCAGCGCCCTTTCAGACCATGGAAGCTCC
>ML796600.1:389933-413154 GCA_009831015.1 Picea engelmannii
TTTTTTTTTTTTTTTTTTATCAGAATGTAGAATGCAGAAATATGGTTAGTAGATTTATTGCATTATGATCATGAAGGCATCTTGTCTAGTATTTTGGGTGAATTTGGTGAAGTATACAATGCAAAAATATTTTGGAATATTCTTGAAATGAAGTACATATGAAGTGGGTGAGAAAGTTGAAGTTGATGAAGATATTGTTGTTGAAAATGATGATTGTGTTGAAAGATTTGTAACTAAAATAGAGACTGAAAATGATAGCTTTGAAATTGCAATGATTGATGATGAAAGTGTGTTTGTAGCTGATAATAAAGTAGCCTGCGATAATGAGGAAAATGCCAATGATGCAGTATGTAGTGATTTGATGAATTCAACAACTAAAATTGTTGATGAATTGGAACGTGCTAAAGCTGATGAAGACAAGTGTAAAACAACCCATGAGAATCAAAGCCTTATGGAATAAAGTCTTTGAAACAAGAACATATGAAGTCAAATTTGATGAAAACTATTCATCTCATGGAGAGTGGTCAAATCTATTGCATGAGAAACATCTTATTGATGAGATATTGTTTGGTGAGAAGATAAGCTCATTTGCATACACAAACCAAGTGAAAGACAACATGTTTGTAGTGATAGAGCCTGGTAAAGAGGTTGAAGACACGAAACAACCAGTTGTGATACAGCTGAAGCTGAAAATGAATATTATTATGCAACATCAAAGGCAAGGAAGAAAGACAAAGAAAGGAAAGCTCTCTTAGAAGAGAAAAATGAAAAGAACTAGTATGGTTCTTCCTATGATTTTTCATATGATTGTAACAATGTTTTTGAGTGTGCAGGTTTACAAGACAAGAATTCATTTTCAATAGTGACTGATTATGAAGAAAACATGGAAGAAAATGAAGAAATTGAGAAAGAAAATATTGAGTCAATTTTTATGGTGTGGAGCCTGGAAGAAATCAAGTATTATTATGAATTGATGTTGCAACAGTGTAATGTTCCTAACTTGGCTAGTCTAGGAAATGTTGCTAATGTGTGTGTAGGATTAATCATTTACAGCATATAAATGATCATACAATTAACAAATGCGATAAAGGACTGTAAAGTTTATATTATGATATCTCTGTGGATTACAAAATGGTCAAATGCGGCTAAATAAACTAACAATACTCGACTAGATCAACAAACAAAGGATCTTAGCCAGAATACAAATAAGAAACTAAAAGATAATACCCGGAATATGGGAGCACTGCGGAATCAATGGATGTGTTGGGACTATGGCAGCTCTGGCGGTAATTGCTAGAAGTCTGGAAAGTTCACCCTGGGAGCTGTACTTCTCAGAATGGCCTGGAAAATATCCCAAATGATGCGCCCTACTCTAGTCCTTAGTACTGGTAACTGTCAGACCCTTCTGCTGGTGAGTTTGGACCCCGGATGGATCCCCCTAGGGGAATGCGCCCCTCTTTCTCTAGCAAAATGTGTCCTAGTGGTTCCACCATCGGAATCAGACGAGATGTGTCTAAAAATGAATGCCTTGGTCTACTTGGAAATGGGTCGGAAGGGTTTCCCTGAATATAATTTGATGCTCGCTCTGGAACCCCAAATGTATCCGCCAAAAGTGTTGCATGTCCAAGTCTAGAAACTGCGGCCTAGTTGATTCCAACGTCAGAATCTGATGAGGAACTAGGCAAAAGATGCGCCTTGCATTCCTCTCAAATGGGTCAGAGGGAAATCTCAGAATTCTCCCTGGATGGGATAAGTCGACTAAAAACTCTCTCAAAAGCCGCGCCCTCACTCTAGATGAATGTGCCCTTCCTGCTGAACACTGTGTAACTGTTGTTGAAGAATGATGGAAGACTTGAATGATCTCCCTAGTGACTAGGGTGTGTCTCTCAACACCGAAATCAACCAACTAGTGTCTTCCTCTTGGAATCCACTGAACTATCTCTCCTGAGATTGTGCCTCTTCTCCTCAATGACAAGTCATAATCTGCATAATAATCAATTAGGTCGTTGACCCTTCCTTTATAGCTTTCCAAAACCCTAAATCATGCTGAAACCCTAATTCACTGTTGACTTCCAAAACCCTAAATCACTGTTGAAACCCTAATTCATTGTTGACTTCTATTTTTAGCTCATAATGACTTAAAAGCGCTTTTAACCCTTTTTAGCTCAATGTCACTTTCCGAATATAACACCTGTGACTGGAGTGACCTCTAGTAACCTTGGTTACCCCTCTTTAGCCCTATCTATAGTCTAACTGGGCGGTTTCCCCCTCTTTTCCCTTTCCTTTGACCTCATTTGACTCTAGATCTGGTCCCATCACGGATGTCTCTGCAGCCAAGTTCATCTTCGTCAAGGATTGTGGCATTGTTTTGCAGTCATTTTTCCCCTTCTCTACAACTACCTGTTAGTATCCACCAAGGATTGTGGTGTTGTTCTATGTGAATTATTTTCCCTTCTCTGTGACTAATTTTGGCTCCACTAAGAATTGTGGTGTTGTTTCATGGGCATTGTTTTCCCTTCTTTACAACCAAGTTTTACTTCACCATTGATTGTCACATTGTTCTTTGGACATTATTTTCCCTTCTTTATGACTGCATTTCACGTTGTTTTGTGAGCATTGTTTTCCCTTCTTTATGACTAATTTTAGCTCTGTCTTTGGTCCCATTAGGGATGATATTTATCCTTGTCTGGCTCCCTCGAGTATTGTCACATTGTTTTATGAGAATTTTTTTCCCTTGTTTGTGACTGAGTTTGGATTCGTCAAGGATTGTTGCATTGTTTGTGAGCATTGGTTTCCCTTCTCTATAACCTTGTCCCTTGATGATCGATTTCATCTCTAGTCCTGTCAGCAACCTCATCCCTTGATGATCGATTTCATCTCTAGTCCTGTCAGCAACCTCATCCCTCTATGACCAAGTTCATCTCTAGTCTAGTCGACAACCATAGCTCTAGTCACATCCCATGTTGGCTTGGTAAGTTTTTTTACAATTCTTTAAATTTAGAATCATTATTTTTTTTTTGAGATTCAAAATAATTTTTTTTTTGTTTAAAGAAAGAGATATTTGGATACCGACCTTATACGTTTATTTTTATGTAATGCATGTTACTTTTGGCATACCAACATTATAGCTAGATATATGCCAAATCTATTCTTTGTCAATCTTAGCATTATATGGGAACCCACATTAAATGCGATGTTTTGTATAATGTTATTATAGTTATTATCACACTTGATTGTGGTAATTACATTTCAGTTCATGGTAGACCACTATAGAGTTGATTTTGTGCCTAATGGAAATTTTTTCACTCTGCATAGGCTCTACCTAAAAGCCCTCCATTTCCACCTCCTACATTTGCGCAATGGTATCTACCACACCAATGTCAGACCAACTTTTAGTGGGCACCATCGACGCCTACACCATATAATGCAACCCCTTCCTAGTAGGTTGAGGGGAAGGGGGGTCTGCAACACTATTGAAGATTGTACGAAGTCTGAGAGAATACTCTATTCTCTTGCTCACACACAAAAGGAAAAATATGATCGAAATAGAAAATATGTGAATCATTACTGCATGGATAAATATTATATATGCTTAGGAGTTGAACCACCCTATATATTGGAGAGTTTGACCTTGAATTATAGGGAAAAAGTTAAAAATAAAATGTGAAAATGCAATAAATAGAAATCATGGAAATTGAAAAAATTATTTGTGGACAATGAGGCTTGGGGGTGTAAGTTTTAAACATTTGAAGTAAAGAAATGCATATAGATTCTTAAGTAAAACTGAAATTAATCAATGGCTCATTCACATAGTACACAAAGATTTATAACAGAAACCCTCAACCGAGGAAAACCTTTCTTATATTCATTATATCGAATTTCACCATTCACCATACAATATATACAATGTTTTTAGGTATTCTGTAGATACCAAAATCCTAATCCCTTAATCTGGGATTAATTTAGAAAACTGCTAAAAATAGAAAAATCTGCTAAAAATAGCAAAAACCGACCCAAATTTTTTTTTTTGGGATGCTGCGCGTAAACAGGGGGGGGGCATACCTGGTCCCCCCTTAGGAAGCGCCCAATGCACACGACACAAATAACACTACTAGAGGGATCGTCAGATGCAGTTGTCGAATTTGACATGCCCACACACACACATGTAAAGAATATAACACATACCCAACATTCTCCCACTTGTTGTTTTCTTTGCATCCAGTGGTCCACAGGATTATATAGTCAACATTCCAGGGCAGCAATGCCCATTTTTACTCTACACTAGGAGAAATTTTCTGTGCTCAGAGACTTTGTTAATGAATCTGCAACATTCTTCAAAGTGTCAACCTTTTCCAGCAACACCTTCTTTTCCTCAACCATGTCTCTCACAAAGTGATACTGAACATCAATATGATTTGTCTTCGAATGATAAGCTGGGTTCTTTTCCAGGAATATTTCACTCTCACTTTCACAATCTAATCTCACTGCTTGTTGTACCAACCCAATACCTGAACACAATCTATGTAACCATACTTCTTCCTTGCTTGCATGAGTGGTTGCCATGTATTCAACTTTTGTAGTTGAGAGTGCCACTACAGCTTGTCTTTTTCTCATCCAACTGATTGCTCCTCCAAATAGGTTAAACACATACCCACTTGTAGATCTTCTGCAATCTAGATCTCCAGTCCAGTCTGCATCAACAAAACCATGTATGTCCACCACTCTATCCAATCCTGGTCTTCCTTGGTAGCACAATCCATAATTGGTAGTGCCACACAAATACTTGAAGACCCTCTTTACTGTTGTCCAATGCTCCTTCCCTGGTTTTGACATATACCTTCTCAAAACTCCCACTGCATGTGCAATGTATGGTCTAGTACAGACCATTGCATACATCAAACTGCCAACTGCACTGGCATATAGAACATGGGACATGTCATCTTCTTCTTCCTTTGTCTTGGGACACTGATCTGCAGATAACTTTACACCTATAGGAATAGGAACCTTGACCAGTTTACTTCCATGGATATTAAACCTTTGCAATATCATCTCAACATATTTTCTTTGATTCAACCAAAGTTTCTTGTTAGCACGATCTCTTTTAATTTCCATTCCCAGAATGAAGTTAGCAACACCAAGATCCTTCATGTCAAATTTGGAGGATAGTTGCGATTTCACCTCCTTGATAACATCCATGTTATTTCCTACCAACAACATGTCATTAACATACAACACTACATAAATGAAGTGATTACCAACTTGCTTGGAATATACACAGTGATCAACCCTGCTTCTCACAAATCCCATTCCAAGGATGTATGTGTCAAACTTTTGGTGCCACATCCTAGGTGATTGCTTCAGACCATATAGTGACTTCTTTAGCTTACAGACTAGCTCTTTCTTTCTCTTCACTACAAAGCCTTCTGGCTACTTCATGTAGATTTCTTCTTCCAGATCCCCATGTAGGAATGTTGTCTTCACATCCATCTGTTCCACTTCAAGATCAAAAGAAACAACAATAGATAAAAGAAATCTAATAAAAGTTAACTTAGTAACAAGAGAAAAAATATCACCAAAGTCATTTCCCTCTACCTGGGAATAACCTTTTTCTACTAACCGAGCTTTGTATTTCTCCACTTTTCCTTCTGCATTAAACTTCTTCTTAAACAACCATTTTCTACCAACAAATTTTCTTCCAGCTGGGAACTCAACTATATCCCATGCCTCATTCTTATCCAAGGCATCCATTTCTTCAACCATGGAATTATTCCATAGTTTACTATCCTTTGAATTCACTGCTTCCCTGACAGTTCTGGGATCATCATCAGTAATAGATAAAGAAAAATTGGAATAGAAATCAGGTGGACTATACCTTTCTTGTTGCCTTATTTCTCTCACTGATCTCCTCAATACTGGGGTATGAGGTTCTTATTCTTCTTCTGCTTCATCTTATTCAAATGATTCAGATTTTGCATCATCCAACTCTAGCTCTATTTTCTCAGGTTCGTCTTGCCTTGGTAGGAATTCATGTTTGGACACATCTTTTACCTCTCTAAAAACAACATCCTAACTGTAAACAATCTTCTTAGTTTTTGGGTTCCAAAGCTTAGAAACTTTCACACCATCTTTATAACCAATAAAGATACACTTTTCAGTTTTTTTATCCAGCTTACTCCTATTTTCCTTTGGAACATGTACATAAGCATCACAACCAAACACTCTAAGATGTTGAAGAGAAGGTTTCTTTTTAGTCCATACCTCGTGTGGAGTTTTATCATCCAACACTGATGAAGGTGATCGATTGACCAGGTAACATGTTGTACCCACTACCTCTGCCCATAATTCCTATCCTAACTCGGCACCGCTGAGCATGCTCCTTGATTTTTCCATCAGTGTCCTGTTCATCCTTTCTGCAACTCCATTATGTTGAGAAGTGTATGGAGTGGTCTTTTTCCTTGCTATACCACACTTCTTACAGAATTCTTTGAATTCTTTCCACAGAATTCTCCACCATTATTTGTTCTCAATAGCTTTATTTTCTTTTCTGTCTGATTTTCTACCAGGGCCTTAAACTCTTTAAATTTATCAAATACCTCAGATTTCTTTCTAAGAAAATAAATCCATGTGTTCTTTTAGAAATCATCTATGACTGAAACATAATACACAGATTTACCTAGGGATGGAACATGAACAGGTCCAAACACATCACTATGTATCAACTCTAAGATCCCCTTTGGTCTTGTAGCACCAGATGGGAATCTTACTCAATTCTGTTTACCATATATGCAATGTTCACAGAAATAAAAATCCAAAGTGCAATTAGACATACCTTCAACCATACCTTTATCGTGTAGTGTTCGAAGGCCCTTTTCTCTAATATGCCCCAGTCTTTGATGCCACATCATGGTCTTCTTTTCAGGGACGTTATTGGTCTTGTCTTCTTTATTTGTATTCTCAAGAAAAACAGAACTGTTACACCCATTAGTATAACTGCTTCCCAACAACTTGTATATAGTTCCACACCGAACTTCTCTCATCATGGCCATTTCTCCTCGTACAATCTTGCAAGTGCCCTTTCCTAATACAGTATCCACTCCTACATCATCTATCTTGCTTACATAAATTAGGCTCCTGGCTATTTTTGGAATGTGAAGAACCCCAGGGAGAGTTCTAATCCTTCCATCTTTTAGCAGCAACTTAACCCTTCCACGTCCCATGATTTTTGTTGTCAAGTCATCTCCTAGGAATACATCACCACCATCATATTTTTCATATTCAGAGAACCACTCCCTGTGAGGAGTCATATGGTATGACACACCTAAGTTGATCAACCATATATCACGGTCTTCATGTGTACCTGTAGATGCCAGGTAAACATCACCTCCTTCTTCAGTGGAGGTTTTCTCCTCTGTGGAAGAGGTACTATCAGATCCCTTTGGTTTTTCAACCTTCTTAGACTTGCAATCTTTCTTATAATGCCTTGTTTTACCACACTTCCAACATTTCCTCAAAGATTTTTCTGGAGACTTAGATCTACCTATAGATTTAGATCTTCCCCCCCCGAAGGCTTACCAGGATTCCTGTCTTGGGTACAACCTCTTACAAATAAAGCATCTGTGCTATGACTATCCATGCGTTTCCTCCTCATCTCTTCCGATAACAAGGATGAAGCTACATCCACATACTTCAATGTGGATTGAGTGGTACTACCAATTGCTACAACCAGATTATCCCAAGAGTCTGGCAAAGAACATAACAAAGTAATACACTTATCTTCTTCTACAATCATAATATTAACAGAGATAAGTTGACTTACCAGAGTATTAAAATCATTTAGATGTTCTATCACAGAATCTCCATCTTCCATCCTAAGATGATACAACTTCTTTCAAAGAAACAACTTGTTTACCAGGGACTTTGATTGATACAAATTCCCTAACTTATTCCATAGTTCCTTGGCTTTAGATTCTCCCAAGACATTCAACAACATCGAATCAGCCAGGTAGAGTCGTATAGTACTCCTTGCTCTTCTGTCCAAATTCTCCCAATCTTCCTTTGACATACCACTAGGTGGTGTACTAGTAGTTTGTGTACTAGTAGGTTGTGTACCAATCGTCTGTGTGCCAGTAGGCTGTGTGCCAATAGGCTGCGTACCAGTAGGTTGCGTACCAGTAGGCTGTGTACTAGGATCCACAATGATCCATTGTTCTTTGTCTACAAGAAGGTCCTCCATCTTGAGCTTCCATAGCTCAAATTTTTTACCGTTGAACTTCTCTATCTCGATTCTAGAAGAGCTCGCCATTCCTCTTTATACACTCGAATAACCACTGCAAAAGCTCCCACTAAACCCAGGTTTATCACAAACCCAAGATAAACTTGATCTATCAAGACCGAGCCAAACCCTCAACAACAAAGGCGTTCCTCTGAAGCCAAAAACGAGCTTTGATACCACATGTAAGTTTTAAATCTGTGAAGTAATGCAATGGATATAATTTCTTAAGTAAAACAGAAATTAATCAATGGCTCATTCACATAGTACACTGAGATTTATACCGGAAACCCTCAACCGGGGAAAACCTTTCTTATATTCATTATATCGAATTTCACCATTCACCATACAATATCTACAATGTTTTTAGGTATTCCGTAGATACCAAAACCTTAATCCCTTAATCCAGGATTAATTTAGAAAACCGCTAAAAATAGAAAAATTTGCTAAAAATAGCAAAAACCGCCCCAAAAAAATAAATTTTGGGGCGTTGCCTTGAACCCCGAGCTACCGCCCGGTGCCAAATGCTACGCGTAACTGGGGGGGGGGGGCGTATCTGGCCCCCCATGGGACCCCCCTAGGAAGTGCCCGACACGCACAACACAAATAACACTACCAGAGGGATCATCAGACGTAGTTGTCGAATCTGACGCGCCCACACACACACATGCAAAGAATATAACACATACGCAATAGGGGGTCTCATGCAAATAGTTTATGTGTGGATGGAGTGTCTCCATTACAGGTAAAAGAAAAAAAAAATGCTAAGATTTAATTCCATTCTACTAAGTTTCTAGTTTTGTTTTCTTCTACACACGATCTTTTGCATGCAAGTTGTGGAGTGAAAAAAAAGTGGTGCCTTTCTCCCAACAATGCCCCAACCAAGCCAAAGGTTGGAAACAAAAAGTAGCTACATCCTTTGGAGGATTCCTCAAAAAAGGAATCCCCTTTGTAAAATGGTATAACTACCCCTTTGCAAAGTACCCCTTACAAACTATAATTCAATGAGGATAGCCCATTTAAAAAAAAATTGTTGTACTATAATGTTATAAATTTGGACACTAGATTTATGCTAACTATGTTAGTGTTATAAATATTGATGCTAATTATGTTCACTATGTTGACGTTATGCAGACATAAATTTATGTTCACTATGTTTATGTTATGCAGTCATAAAGTTATATGTTCACTATTCCAATGTTCATACATTTTAACATGTCTACATGAGAATTGTAACTCTCCAAACTATGAACAATTATGTTATGATTTAATAGGCATAAAATTATTCTTAGTATGCTTTTTCCAAAAGAAAAATATCACAAATTTATGAAAAGTATAAATTCTTTTACAATAACAGAGATAGTATGCTTACTATGTTGAGGTTAATAAATTTTGACATTTTGACATGTCTAATTTTTGATAATGATGTTATCATGCCATTTAAATTTTGTTACATTTTTATGATATGCCAAGTACAACAACTCTACAAATTTCTCCTAGGCAAACTATGATTACAAACAATAATTCAACAAGGACCCCTCCTTTTTTAATTTTGTTGTGTTATTTATATTTTTCTATGTTTTTATGTTTATGCAAAGAACAATAAATTTGTAAACTGGCTCTAGGAAAGCTATAACTCTGCAAATAGTATTTTCTTCAACTATAATTAATCAAGGAATCCCCATTTTTTTTATATAGTATTTGTATTTTATTACGCTAAAGTACACCTAAATAACAATTGGAATTACAAAACATGACACCAACCATTATTATAAATTATGATGTTGGAATTATCCTAACTATGCTTACATTATCTATCGGAAAACTATAACTCTGCAAACAATAATTCTTTCAACTATAATTCAAAAAGGACTCTCCATTGAAAATTGTTATATGCTATTTAAATTTGGTTATGTTATTGTGTTATTCAAAACAAACCTAATTAATAGACCGTACTATATAGAATGACATTGGCCTTTTCCTAATTGTGCTAACATTAGTCGGGTTTAAATTTTTTCTTAATATATAATGACAGTGGCCTTATCCTAATTGTGCTAACATTAGTCGGGTTTAAAGTTTTTCTTACTATGTTGACATCAATATATTTCAACATGTTTTGAAGATAAGGGAACGATCTAGCCTCCTTAGTTAGTGCCCTAAGATATTGGGTTGAGTACTACTGTTGGACCCCACATGTATATCAGAGAGCTATAACATAGGGAAAACCCTTGTCTGTAGAACCCTTGAATACCTAACCCTTGGGGACAGGAACATAAACAAATTAAAATAGACAATATTTATTGTCGCGCAACTATGTTCGGGTTTCCAAATCACTACACATTTATTCTTGGTTAAGCATTTGGGCATTTCATCACTGCAGTATTCTTCAGACTAGAGTATAACTCTGCAGGTGTAAAAAAAAAAAAAGTCTGGAAATTTTTGCACCATTATTTGAGACCTATTCCATTGGATTCATCTCTTCGCCCTTATCACATTCATACGTATCATTTTTCAGCAAAAAATTTGACCCCACCAGCCCCATTTCGGTTCCCTCGCCATCCTGGCCCATACCTATAGCCAAGACTTGGAATCTCGCTTCAATACCTTGCAATCTAATTTCACCGAGACCCAACAAGAAGTGAAACAACTCAATGCCATTGTTGCTGCCATCAATACAACCATGCAGTCCTCAATGGAGGAAATCAAACAAGACCTAACCACCCAGCTTGAATCTATTGTTTCGTCGCTCTGCACCAAGCTACATATCCCTACAGATAACCCTTTATCTGACCCATCTCCACATACTGAAGTTAAAAATTCCTCTCATTCCCATAACTTTCAGCACCATCACTTTCAACGTGACCTACACCTTCCACGGGTGGATGTGACCAAATTTGATGGCTCGGATCCCACTGGTTGGGAAACCCAAATGGAACATTATTTCTCTTTATACAACATTACAAATGACTTGGCCAAACTCCAGTATGGTGTTCTCCATCTAGATCAAGAACGTTGGCAATGGTGGCAATGGAGAAAAACTTCTCATCAAGGGTATATTGCTTGGACACACTTTGTGGAAGAGCTTTATGAACGCTTTGACACCGACACCAACCATTTGGGCCGTTTGAGAAAGTTGAAACAATCAGGAACAGTGGAAGACTTTATAACTGCTTTTGAGCGCCTAACTTTTCGGACAGAGGGCATGTCTGATGCTTTTTTCCTAGAGTGTTTTATCAGTGGCCTCAAGGATGAGATTCAGGCCCATGTCCTCATGGACCGACCTCAGAGTTGGGTGGAGGCTACTAAAATAGCTAAAGAAGCACAACAGGTTGTATCTTCTCAAAACCGAAAACCCTCCTTTATCCCTTGCACTAAACCAGTAAATCCCATTACTCCCTCCACTCCACTAAAGATCTAAAAATTGACTAGGGCTGAAATGGATGAATGCCAACTCAAAGGCCTTTGTTATAATTGTGATGACAAATATTTCCCGAGCCACAAGTGTAAGGAACAAAACCTTTTTATGGCCATCTCGGAGGATATTTCAGAAGAGGATGTTAAAACTCCCCTTGTGTATGAGTCACTTGAAACCATTGACATAACCCCTCCCTCAGACCCCCCCGAAGTAGAACCGATCATTTCCCTAAATTCTCTCACTGGCTTCTCTGCTCTCAGAACCCTCAAGCTAATCGGTTACATCAAGCATAAGAAGGTCATCATTCTGTTTGATAGTGAAAGCACCCATAATTTTATTCATAGCTGCATTGCCCAAGAAACTCATTGCTACATCCATGCAGTCAATAATTTCCAAATCATGATTGCCAATGGTGGATCCATGAAATGTGGAGGGCATTGTGAAAATGTGTGTCTCCAAATTGGTGACTACCACCTGAAATCTCATATGTTTGCTATAGACATGGTCGGTTGTGACATTGTGTTGGGTGCATATTGGCTAAGGACTTTGGGTCCCATTCTCATGGAATTTAAGGAATTAACCATGAAATTCGACCAGGAGGGCCAAAAATATAAGTTCCAAGGAATCACTACTGGTTCACTTGAGATCATTAGTTCCCATCGCATGTAAAATCTTCTCAAAAAAGGTCATTCTGGTGTTATTTCCCAACTCCATGCCATACAAGCAACAAAGACACCCTCAGTGCCGCAAGACCTCCAATCCATCCTTTCTAAACATCAAATAGTATTTTCCACTCCCAAGGGACTCCCTCCTTCCCGTGGTGTTCATGATCATTCCATTCCCCTTGTACTAGGAATCCTTCCTCCCAATATCCATCCATATCGTCACCCCTTTTCCCAAAAAAATGAAATTTAGAAAATGGTCCAGGAACTCCTTAACGCAGGCATTATCCTCCCTAGTACGAGCCCCTATTCTTCTCCGGTGGTCATGGTCCTGAAGAAGGAAGGTTCTTGGCGAATGGGTCCTAACTTCAATGCCCTCAACAAACTTACCATTAAAGACAAATTTCCCATTCCTGTCATTGATGACCTCTTAGATGAATTCAATGGCGCCCAGTTCTTTACTAAACTTGATCTTTGTTCTGTTGGTTGTGAAGCCTGATTATCTTCCTGATTCAAAGGTCTTTTACTTCTAGCCGTGTTTATACCCCATGAAGTATTTACACCCCAGAAGTATGTACACTCTTCCACGCGGGGGAGTGCAGAGGGTGGGTACCCCCTCTACGGGGTCCGGGGGGGCTATCCCCCTGGCTGGGGGGTATGGGGGCAAGATGCCCCCCAATGGAAAAATTTCCTTGTAAATGTATATTGTAATTTCATTGTAAATATGGATCGTTCATTATAAGGTCGCAGATCTAACGGTAGAGATTATGTTAGGGTTTTTTTCCCTAGAAGGCAACCCTCTTTTATGAGGGAAACATATTGCAGCTATGGTTGATGGTGAATATTGTATTATGAGAGAGGAGACTGTGAGAGAAAGAAGAGGAAGTTACAACGGGTTTTGCTGTCGGTTGTATCCCTTCATTTGTTGGATAATAATAAAGGAAGGACCTGGCAATTTCTCTGGTTGACGTAGCCCACACTGGGTGAACCACGTAAATTTGTGTCTCTCTTGTATTGTGTATCTTTTGTGTTTTGTTTCTGCATTTGTTTTATTTTATTGCTCCGCGGTCCTGTTTTTCTAACACATTCTGGCTACCACCAAATACGTATGAAAGAGGTAGACATTCCCAAGGCTGCATTTAGAACTCATGAGGGCCACTATGAGTTTTTGGTCATGCCCTTATGCTTGTGTAATGCCCCCTCCACCTTCCAAAGCCTCATGAATCATGTCTTCTGTCCTTTTCTCCGTCATTTTATCTTAGTTTTATTTGATGATATCCTCATCTATAGAAAAACCTGGATAGACAATATTGCTCATGTGGATCGAGTTCTCCATCTACTCTCTCAGCACCAACTTTTCCTGAAACACTCTAAATGTTCTTTTGGTGCCTCAGAAGTCGAGTATTTGGGTCATCTGGTTGGCAAGGACGACGTTAGGGTGGATCCTAAAAAAATTGAATCTATGCAAGTTTGGCCTCACCCAAAGAATCTTAAAATATTGCGTGGATTTATGGGATTAATAGGTTATTATCGCAAGTTTGTTAAGAATTATGGAAAGATTGCAACACCTCTCACTGCACTCCTAAAAAATAACTCTTTCACTTGGACTCCAACAACTTCTCAAGATTTTCAAACCTTGAATATGGCCATGTGCACCACTCCAGTATTGACCCTTCCTAATTTCACAAATACATTTGTCCTAGAATGTGATGCTTCAGGGAAAGGAATTGGTGTTGTCCTTATGCAAGAGGGTCGACCTTTGGCCTTTACCAGCAAGCAACTATCTGAAAGAAATCTGGGCAAATCAATCTATGAAAAGGAAATGTTGGCTATTTTGCATGCCGTTAATCTGTGGTGCCATTATCTATTGAGGCAACGCTTCCAAATTAAGACAAACCATCAAAGCCTCAAGTATTTTCTGGAACAACACATTTCCTCCCTGGAGAAACAAAAATGGGTGACTAAGCTCTTTGGATATGATTATGAGATCATTTACAAGAAAGGAAAAGACAATGTAGTCGTGGATGCACTTTCCCAAAAATATGAATATGACTGATCCCTTTTTTTCTCTTTCCTTCATTGTACCAGATTGGCTCCAAGTTGTTTGCTAGGAATGGCTACACGATCCCAAAATTTCGCATCTAATCCAACAATTGCAGTCCAATTCTCCAGCTTCCCCAGGGTACTCTTAGCTCCATGATGAGCTTCGATACAAAGGTCGTTTGTATTTAAGTAAACAATCAAAACATAAATCCATGATACTTTCTGAGCTTCATGCTACACCCACAGCTGGGCACTCCGGGATTACCAAAACTATGACAGGGTCAAACATTATTTTTTCTGGGATGGTATGAAATAAGACATTCGTAATTTTTTCATTGAATGTGATGTGTGTCAATGCAACAAGGGAGAAATAATCAAATCTTCGGGCACACTGCAACCGCTTCTGATTCCACTTGCTATTTGGAGGGATATCTCTATGGATTTTATTATAGGCTTACCCAAATCAGGAAATAAATCAGTCATCATGGTGGTTGTTGATCGCCTTTCCAAGTATGCTCATTTTTGTGATCTTCAACACCCATTTACAACATCCACGGTGGCTCAACTTTTCATGGATCAGGTCTTCAAGTTTCATGGCATGCCGCATTCTATTGTTTATGATCGCAACCCAACTTTCACCAGAAAATTTTGGCAAGAACTGTTCAAGCTACAAGGCACCCAATTGCATCTCAGCACAACTTATCATCCCCAGACTGATGATCAAACAGAAGTTTTCAACAAGTGTTTGGAAACTTATTTGAGGTGTTTTTCCTTGGAAAATCAAAATCAGTGAGCTCAATGGTTACCCCTAGCTGAATGGTGATACAACACTTCATACCATACAACTACATGCATGAATCCTTTTGAAGAGGTATATGGACAAAATCCACCTTTAGTTCTCTCATACTTATCTGGTGTCTCGAAGGTCTAGGCGGTTGACCAAACGCTTACATTTCGAGATGCTATTCTCCATACCCTCAAAGAGAATTTGGTCATGGCACAAAATCGCATGAAGCAACAAGAAGATCAAGGTCGCTTTGAACGTCAATTTGCAGTAGGGGATTAATTGTTTCTTTGATTGGAACCTTACAAGCAAAATTCCCTCAAGGTCGAGCATTGTCAGAAGCTAGCATCCAAATTTTATGGTCCTTATACCGTTCTCAAGCATGTGGGACAGGTGGCCTATCAGTTAGCTTTTCCCAGACATTCTAAGCTACATCTTGTTTTTCATGTTTCATGCTTAAAGAAGGTGATTGGAACTAAGTGCCAAATTCAAACCAACCTTCCTGAGTTAGACGAAGAAGGATCCATTTGGCTATAGCCACAAGCAGTTTTGGACCAGCGTGAGCGTCGCCTACATCTGAGAACCATCAAGGAAGTGTTAGTCCAGTGGAAATATACAACTCCAATAGATGCCACTTGGGAACCAACTACCATTCTGCAACAATTTCCACATCTCAAGCCTTGAGGACAAGGTTGTTTTTAAGGGGTAGAACATGTTAGGATCCTAACCCGCACATAGGTAGAAAAATATATTCGGATGTAATAAAGGTCAATATTAATAAGGCCTTGCAATAAAATAGAATAATTCAAATGTAAGAAGACCTAATAGAAGCTTCCTCTTCTAGAAGGATCTTCCTCTAGATGCTTCTTTTGATAGACATATTTAGTATAAATAGGAGTCGAGGGTATGAGAACCCTAGCTTGGATATTATTGTAATAGAGATCTTCTCGACTGGAGGTTGCCCCCTCGAAGAGGCCCGTGAACATTTCTCTCAGAATCAAAGTGTTATTTCTGTTGTTATTCTTATATCATTTCAATGTTATTGTGGTGATTATTCTGGTTATATTGTTGTTATTCTTCCATTTCTAGCATTTTATTTCTGTTCTGCATACTTTTTATATCTAGTATATTACATATATTGTCTAAGATTCTAGGAAATGATGTATGCTCATTTCAAGAAAAAAGAAGTTGATGTATTACTATTTATATTTTCATATTAATATATTAATATTGAGAAATCAAAGTTTCCACATATCATTTAGGAGTCTTTAAGAATAATGGATTTAAAGGATGAGATGCCTTATATTTTAGTTGACATTATTCCACTCAAACAATCTACTCCTATTTCATTGCCTCCTAAGAAGAAAAATAAGATGAATTCACTTATATTTAGGAAAAGGTTTCAAGATTCAATGAATAAATTGAGCAACAAGTTGTCTATAGTTGGAATTGTTGAAGAACTCTTTGAATAAGGGTAAGCACTGCTTGCTATAATGTTGGTAGTTGACCTAGAAGTTGAACCATTTGATCCAGTGGTTGAAGTAAAAAGTTAAAAACTTAGTCCATATCTAATATTATTGATCAATATCTTAGTGATCAAGATGTAGTTGTTTATATAGAACTAGTTGTAATGTACTTAACCCCGAAAATTTAGAGCAATCACAAGAATGCTAAAGAATACTAGTGAAAATTTGAAGAACACAATAGTAAATAGATAAACCTTGAGAAATGTCTCTTGTATTAATGATATTAAAAAATAGAGAGCTATGTGTACTTGCCTCTTCAAGGGGGCAACCTCCTAGATAATATTCTACTCAATAGATAGCTATCAATAGAGAATATTAACTACCTATGGGTCCAATTATAATGAGGGCCTACTGAGACGAAAAATTCTTATATGATAATAATTTTAAATACACGTAAACATCTACTTGATCTTCGAAATAAAATGATTACTTGACGATTTTGCGATTACATGTGAAATACTTATCTAGGAAATTCCACTTTAACGATAAATGATTTGTAGATGATTGAATTTGAAATGAAAAACAATATAATCACATACACAAGTTGGAGAAAACAGAGTTCACCCAAATTGGTCTACCACTCTGGGTCCACTTCCAATATAGACTTCTTTTATTAATGCTCAAATGCTTTCATTTTACAATGACATTTTTACATGTTTCTCAAATGCAGAAACATAGTGCACCGTTGATTTCCTGGAAAAAAAATCGTGCAAAAATGATATTAAATACTTCAAATTCCATCAAGATGACTCGGACATGATTTACAGTGTAGTCTTGTACCTTTTGTACTCTTGGAACACTTTACGAGACTAAAATATGCAAAAAATAGTGTTTTGTTGCCATGGAGTGCATGCCATTAAATAAGAATCCCCCCCCAACTGATCCAAAAAAGAATCCAGAGAAGTCTAAGGATAACTCAGAATTCATAGAAGCATCATAGGAAGCTCAAAATGGCTTGAGTAGACAGAGAAAGGGAAAAAAATCAAATTCCTCAAAAATTAGTGAAATTGGTATCATCGCGAAGGGCATGTTGCAAGCTTTCCAACGACGTAAACGAATTGTTAAATGAAGTTATAGATCAGAAAATATTTGTGGTCAAAGTTTTGGTCAACCTAGCCCAGTCAACAGGGATGAGTCAAAATCTATATTGCTGATGTCAGCATCAGTATGGATGATGTCAATGTATGTACAGGGTACATGGAAGACATAGAGGATGACACATGTCATGCTGAGGTCAACATGATGACGTGGAAACACTAGAGGATGCCACATGTCACTTGTTTTTGGAATTTTTCGGTCAGTCTATGGACCAATGGGAAAGTACCATGTGGCAGTCCATACAACCACCCATCAGGTAACGTGGTAGGAGGATGTGGCAGAGGTGACGTGGCATGTATGTTCAGTAAGGTGACGTGGGCCAATGAATGGCTGCCACATGGACCAGTCATGGGCTGCCACATGGCAGTGAGAAAATGCTCAAGGACGCCCAACAATTGAACTTCAAAATTGGAGAAAGGGTTGGCTAGCGCCAACCCCCCAGTCCGCCAAATATATGAAAATCCGCTAAGAGTTCTCCGCCAGATCTGGAGGGATCCGCCATATCAAACCATATGCCAAAGTTAGCATGGGCCCAAAACAATAACACATATATATAGCCCACAATGTATTAAAATGGAGGTCCCCGAGCTTGACCCCAAAACCTCCTCCAACAAAGCACCTTAATATATATCCGCCAATCAACATGCCAAATGACCTTGTTGGTAAATCCACCCCCAATTTTATTTAAAAATCATTGTTTCCAGAGAACGGGGGTTAGACCAGGGCATGCAACCGTACAGATGGAGGCACAAAAAAACGATAAGTTTTTCTATGAATTTATTGCAGATGCAGGCACGGAAACTGAGACAAAATTTCTCATGGGCCTGAAAGTGCCAGACTCAGATCAAGGCATGGAGACAGTCCTTTTTTGGTAATTCAACGCCACAAATTCAACAGTGTTGTTTGTTTTATGATCTGAGCAAATATTCTGCAACTTAACTCCAAAATGAGGTATACTTATTTATTTTTCCAAATTCTTTTGCTGAGTTAATAAAAAGGCCTACCCATTTGAGAGCAGGACCCAGAGACATAGTCCACCAGGGATGAACTCTGTTATCAATTTTTTTTGTTTAGATATAATGCATATGTCTCTTCATTATTGAGTTATTCCTTCTTTATGGTGCACTTCATTTTATGCTCATTTAATACAATTCTTTAATAAGTCACAATGATGAAAAGATCTTGGATCATGTTGGTATCAGAGCAATCATCTTTGACTTGAATTGTTGAGTGTGAATGCTTACTAGGGCCAAGCATAAACAGGGTGAAGGAACACTTAAGACTTTCAACCTAGAGATTGGTCATGCATCTCGAAGGAAGAAAATGAATGAAGAGGACAACCGTGGTGAATAGGAGAAAAAATTCCATATGGTCTTCTATTGCAGGTTATATATGACCGAGAAAATGTATGGATATTATGAGAAGAGAATGCCAAAGAAAGGGAAGAAAAAGGAAGCACCAGTGGATCAAAATGCTTCAGTGAATCAAGGGGCTGGAGGAGACCCTTCTGAGCCTCCATCTTCACTATCGAGTTCTATCTCTTCTTCCTCTGATCATTCTCATCATTCTCATCATTATAGCCATACATATTATTTCAATAAGACATTATTAAAGATCGATGTAAAATTTGCTTTACCTATGCTTAATGGAGATGCTAATCTTGAAAATCTAGATAATTGGATCCGACAGGTTGAAGTGTATTTATGTGTTCAACATATTGATGAAGAGGAAGTTAAAGTACAATTGGCCTCTCTTTGGTTGGAAGGCACTACTCTCGTATGGTGGGATAGAAAACTTTAGGACATAAGTAAGTGTGGTAATATTCTTTCCTCATGGTTGGAATTTAAATCAACAATAAGGAATAAATGTTATCCATTGGGTTATTTACATAAATCAATGATGGAATGAAAAAATTTAAGACAAAGTAAAGGTTAAAATGTACAAAGTTTCACAAAAGAATTTAGGAAGAAAGCTCTTGCATTGAACATTCCTTTAGAATCTTATGAAACTTTAATGAAATATATTGGCGCACTTCATAGTTCTATTCGTCATACTTTACTACTGTTTAACCCCACCAGTCTTGATGAAGTTTTTGTGAAAGCCACTCACCTTGAGGACAGGGGAAAGCATGTTCAAGAAGATTCCACAAAGAAACCTTCCAATTTCCCACATAACCAGTTTAAAAAGTTTAAAAGGAAGGACAAAAAGACCGCTACCACAAATAAGGGATAAGGAAAGCCATCTTGCACTCATTGCAAGAAATATGGACATGACGATGAGCACTGTTGGAAACTACATCCAAATAAGAGACCAAAGTAGTTCGGTGGAAAGGGGAAGACAAAGACCGTTGCTACAATGCAACAATATCTTGGTTTTGATTCAAGGGATGAGGAAAATATCACAGTGGTTGGAGTACAAGGTAAAGATTCCCTTCATGCTAGTTCAAGTTCCAATAATGAATCTCATGATGATGAAAGAAAGAGGAATGAATTATTTCACATAAGGGTTGTATCCAAGCACAATAATATAGATACATTATTTTATTCGGGTTCCCAAGTAAACTTAATATCTAAGGCACTTGTCAAAAAATTGGGTCTTAAAACAAAACCACATCCAAATCCTTATCCTCTTGGTTGGGTATGCAACAAAGAAAAACTAAATGTCACCAGGCAGTGTAGGGTTAGATTTTATATTGCTTCAAAATTGGTTGATGAAGTTGATCTGGATGTTGTTTCACTTGATATATGTGGCATAGTGTTGGAGTCATTATCTTTATGATAGAAAAACAGTGTTCTTTCATCATGAGAAAAAATATCACCTTACTAAAGGGGGAGTGGAATTTATTGTTAGAGCCCACAACATGAGAGTAAACACAACATTTGTTTGTGCAGGACAAATGAAGAGAATCATAAACACTAATAAGAGATATGTACTCATGCTCGTAAGGGAAAAGGATGTCATAACATCTGACGTTTTCCAAGGATGTGATCCTTCTCATAAGAAATAATTAATTGATATTGTTTCTAAGTATGATGATATTTTCCAGGAACTAGATGGATTACCTCCTAAGAGGGAAATCCAACATGAAATACATCTTCAACATGATTCTCCCCTTCCTAATGTGGGCATGTACATGATGTTGATTGTAGATATTACAGAGATCAAGAAAAAAGTACAGGACTTGTTGGATTGAGGGGTCATCAAACCCAACTCATCTCCTTGTGGCTCTCTAATCATGATGGTGCCAAATAAGGATGGCACATGGTGAATGTATGTCGATTACTGAGCCTTAAATAAATTACAGTGAAAAATTGATACCCTCTTCCTCTTATAGATGATTTACTTGATCAACTAAAGGATGTTGTTTATTTGACTAAGTTGTATTTGTGTAGTGGATACCATCAGATTAGGGTTGTAGAACAGGATGCATGGAAAATTGCCTTTAAAACCAAACAAGGATTTTTTGAGTGGTTAGTTATGTTGTCTGGGATTTACAATGCTCCGACAACCTTCATGCGTGTTATGAATGATGTATTCATGCCATTTCTAGATGGTTTTGCAATTGTATATTTAGACAACATTCTTATATTTAGTGGGACTTGGGATGAACATGGAAGGCATGTAAAGAAAGTATTAGATACTTTTCAAAGGGAAAAGTTGTATGTAAAATTGTCCAAAAGTGAATTTGGCAAGAATGGACTTGTGTAATTAGGTCATATTGTAGGAGGAAGACAATTGAAAATTGATCCTTCCAAAATTGATGTAATTGTAAATTGGCATGAGCCCAAAAATGTAACTGAAATGCGAAGCTTCTTGGGTGTAGTCCAGTACTGGAGGAGATTCATTTCAAACTTATCTTTTATTGCAGCTCCTTTGCATGCCTTAACTAATGTGAAGAACACTTTTTAGTGGGGACAAAAGAAACAAAAGGCCTTCGACACTTTGAAGGAAAAGATCAATACCTCACTAGTATTATCATTTTCGAATCTTCAATAGCCTTTCGAGATCGAGACAGATGACAACGGATACACCATGGGTGCAGTATAGGTGCCATATCGTAAGCCTATCTGTTACCACTCTAAAAATTTTGACCAAGTTGTTGTTAACTATTCTACATATGATAAAGAGTTGTATGCATTAGTTCAAAGTGTAAATAAATGGAAGCACTACTTTTTAGGGAAGGAAACAATCATACATACAAATCATCAGCACTTACATTATCTCCAAGCACAAACCAAGCTGCAACAATCTTGACATTACAGGTGGATGGGTTTTCTTAAATAGTTTCATTTGGTAATCAAATACAAAAGGGTACAAGTAATAAGGTAGATAATATGCTTTCTAGACCTCCTATTGTTTCTTCTATTATTTTGAAGAATGCTTATTTATCTCATGATAGCTATGTGGAACAATATGTTGTTGATGAAGATTTTAAAGATGTATTTGAGAGGCTAACCCATGGTGCACATGTAGAGAGCTATTATCTACAGGGAAAACTACTTTACCATCTTGGAAATCTATGTATTCTTACAAATTAACGATTCCATGCAATACGAGAAGCTCACACTTCTCTTGTGTCTGGGCATTTTGGGTAGGAAAAACTATGGCTCATCTACAAATATTTTTTTACTAGCCTCAGATGAAAGAAATTGCAACTAAATGTGTAAAGGGGTGTGTGATGTGTTCTACTTATAAGCTCACTAATAGACAATTGGGGCTATACTCACCACTTCCTATTCCATCCCATCCATGGGAGAGTATCTCCATGGATGTTTTAGGGGATTTACCAATGTCGAAAAGGGGTCATGGCTATTTGTATGTAGTAGTGGGTAGATTTAGCAAGATGTGTATCTTGATGCCATGTAAAAAGAAGATCATTGTTGAGAAGAATGCTAATATATTATTTCAGTATGTTTGGGTTCACTTTGGGTTACACACATCCATTATATCAGATCGAGATACTTGATTCCTTGGGGCTTTTTGGACAAAATTGTGGAGAATGATGGACACCAAGTTGAAGAGGAGCATTGCTTTCCATCCACAGTCCATCAGATAGACATAGGTTGTTAACCGAACAATGGTGCTTTTACTTTAGGACTACTACAACAAGCATCCCAAGTTATGGGATGAACAGATACCCTATGTACAACATGATTACAATCAAGATTTACATTCCCCCACTCAGTGTTCACCATTTGAGACATGTTTTGGGTATTTTCCTAAGGTCCCTTTTGTTCAACAACACAGGTATTCCAACAGAGGACGAACACCTTCAATAACCACTCACATAACCAGATCAAAGATCAACACACTGATGTTTTCACGTGGTAAAACCCCTACGGGGAAACATCCACTGCCCCAACCAACGCGGCCACTTGGAGAAGTTTATTAATGCAAAGAAAAAGATTACAGAGAGATTTTACA
>ML796600.1:417165-433536 GCA_009831015.1 Picea engelmannii
GAAGTAAAATGCACTTTACAATTTATAGCATGAACTTTTTCAAAAAAGGTAACAAAAGAGAGACTTGAACTCAAGACCTCTTACTTAATAAGGCAAGTTTTAACCAAATGGTCTAGCAAAACATATTGTAATGTTCAGAAGGAATATTGGGGTTGTTGTTGTTGTTGTTGTTGAAGACTGCCTTGGAGAGCATGCTCCAAAAAAACTCTTTTCACACAAGAAAAAAAAATTTGCTTCTCGATGACAACAAGGGTTAGATCTCGGTTAGCTTACCCGAAAGATGCACATTTTCCTATCTGTTTCCGATTTGCTAAGATCGCACAAGGTTCAGGGAAAAGAGAATATGCATATCTAAAAGAGTAGCAGCCCGGAAATAAAAAATACAAACCGAAATAAAATCAAAACTTTGCAAAAATTTAAAAAAAAATGCGTATTCAGACTTTATACCTTCGGATCTGACTATAATGGTCGTATCTTGGGAAAACAGAAACCTTTTCGAGTGAAAAAAAAAAGTGTTCCTGAATGAAATGAGTGCTCCAGACGCAATGGAACAATCCTCTCAGCCTAGAAATGTAAGGAAATTCCATAAAATGGAGATGAGGCAACTCGGCTTCCCGATCTCGATCTACAACAGGCGCGGGTCTTCAAACAGGCTCTGATACCATGTTCGACAACACATGTATTCCAACAGAGGATGAAAACCTTCAGTAACCACTCACATAACCAGACCAAAGATCAACACACCAATGTTTTCACGTGGTAAAACCCCTACGGGGAAACATCCACGACCCCAGCCAATGCGACCACTTGGAGCAGTTTATTAATACAAAGAAAAAGATTACAGAGAGATTTTACAAGAGAGTTTCTCACAATCAATCATCGGAAAATGACCCTCCATGCTCTTTAAATAGATATCATGGACCAATTGGGTGTTGAGCCACAGATCAATGGTCGTTAAGATCGAGGAGAGTATGAACCGTCGGATCACTCTATGTCGGGAACATATCGTGACCGTCGGATTTCCTAACTACAAATGCATACTAATGCATACTAAAGAAAGACACTTTTACCTAATGACATATTAGACCAAGTAGATCTTAACTAACTCCTAAGTGTCTAAATATCCTAACACCTTTGTACTTTATGTATGGGAAAGATGTCGATTCCAATGAAGGAAAAAATGAAGACAAGGCCCGCAATTTCATTCAAAGCATCCAACATGTACACCAAGCAGTCAAAGAATAGTTAGAGAACATTCAAGCACAATATAAATCTTGACATGAAAAACATAGGGTTGATCATCAGTTCCAGGTTGGAGACCATGTATGGCTTCACATCAACAAGGAGCGGTTGAATTGTGAAGGAAAGAAACTCAAGCCCATCCGATATGGACCCTTCACTATTTGGAGAAAAGAGGTACCAATGTTTTTCATCTAGATCTTCCACCTTATATGCAGATCTATTCAGTTGTAAATGTGTAAAACTTGAAAAAAATTTAGCCTCCCATGATCATGGATCAAGGTGAGGAAGTTTCAATACCTTCAGTTGATGAATTTTCTCCTCAGTACTTGGACGAGTTGAAGGAAGATATCATCCTGGACAAAAGGATGAGGACTTCACGTAGGGGTGATGTTGATTATATTTGAGTGGGCTTAAAGGGACCACATCCAAGCAGGGAAAAGTGGATTGATAAGGACAAGGTGAGGGAACTCTTTCCTCACTTATAAGTTGATTGATGAAAGCTTTTGGTGGTCCAAAAAGCTCTCAATGGGAAGGCATGATCCAAAAAAGGATACATAGAAGTCTAAGGATAAATAAGAATTCACAGAAGCATCTCAGAAATCTCATAATGGCCTTAGCAGATAGAGAAAGGAAAAACATTAAAAGTCCTCAAAACTCAGTGAAATTGGCATCATCGTGAAGGGAAAATCACAAGATTTCCAACGATGTAAACAACTCATCAAACATAGTTATGGATCAAAAGATATTCCTGGTCAAAGTTTTGGTCAACCTAGCCCAGTCAGCAGGGATGAGTCAACATATGTACTGCTGATGTCAGCATCCGTAAAGGGTACATGGCACATGAAGAGGGTGGCACGTGTCATGGTTACGTCAACATGATGACGTGGCAGCACCATGGGTTTCCACATGTCAGTCGTTTTTGGACTTTTTTGGTCAGTCCGTGGACCAATGGGAAAGTGCCATGTGGCAGTCCATATAACCACATGGCAGACCATACATCCACCTGATAGGTGATGTGGTAGGATGATGTGGCATGTCTGTGCAATAAGGTGATGTGGGCCAATGAATGGTCACCACGTGGCCTAGTCGTGGGCTACCACATGGAAGCGGGAAAATGCCCAAGGACACCCAGCAACTAAATTTTAAAATTGGAAAAGGGGTTGGCTGGCACCAACCCCCCAGTCCACCAAATATATGATAATCCACCAAGAGTTCACTGCCATATCTGGTGGGTGTTGGGGTCCTATAATCATAGGTAACTCGATTTTCCAGCTACTTATTTGGCATATCTCCCATGACAAAGACATCTATCTTGTTGGGCTCCATTGATTCCATGTCCCCTTCCATCCATTTCGCCCGATCCTTCATCACCACGTTGGGCCCTTCATGCCCTTGCCCTCCATTTCTTCACCCTCGCCATTTTCATCCCTACATGAATAAACAAGTTTAGGATAAAAAACATTAGTTTAATAATAAATTATAGTGGTTTTTTTAATACTAATTATCATAATAAAATCAATTTAATTAAGTTGATGTAGTTAGATTAATAAAACTAGGTTAGGGTTGTTAATAATAAGTTAATTAATAGTTAATTAAAACCTAGGCTTGTAACTAGTTAACAATAATTAATTAAGTTAGTAATTAGTTTAGTTTAATTAAGATTAACAATTAGGTTAGTGTATTAGAATTAAATAATAAATAAAAATTAAACTTGAAACAAAAACTAAAATAAAACACATACTAAACATTATAAAACAATGAAAAAACATATAAATAATAAATACAAAACAATAATATAAAACATTAATTGGAAAAACAAATTAAAACACGTAAAACAAAAAACTTAATAAATAAAACAAACAAAAGTAATAAAAAAAAAACAGACAAACAAAAATAAAATAAAAACATAATGCGCACCTTATGCACATATCCCAAAGCAAACAAATCAACACTCATGAATTACGTCGGACCCCCTGTGCTTTTTTAGCTTTAATGAGGGGGTCTGAGTTAGTGGTATTGGGAGGGACACTTGTCACCTCATGGTGAACTTGGACCCCCCCCTACCAATACCACTTACTACCTCAGGGGGGGTCCGAGTAAACCACTCTGCCCCTCCAAAACCACTTTTCCCAAATAAAACCATTTTTTGCCAGTTTTACCTGTTCGACTTCTGGGAAGGATACTGGGCAAAATGAGACGAATTTTCAAAATCCGAGAGAGGTTTTTGTTCAGAACGGGATGAAGAACACAAACCTCTCCCATATTTTACATAGGTGTCAGGAGCAGGGAGAATCAAATCCATCTTTCAGCCCCATTTTTTAGTTTTTTGTTTTTCCTGTTTCAGTCCTGATTTTGCGGGAGTTGTTTCAGCGTGCTGGAGATGAATTTGAAAAACCCGTAAGATCATTTTGTCCAGAACATGCTCATATACAATAAAATATTTATTTTTATACACATGTGTCACTGTTAAGCAGAAACAAATGTCTGATTTGACCCCTTTTTTCAGCAGTTTGGCCCATCTTTCATGGCAGATAGTTCAAGATTTTCAGGGATTTTATTTCTATTTTTGGCCGAGGTGGTTGAATTCGACCTCTTGAGCCTAGGGAGAGTTGGTTATATATATTGTAATAAGTCGAATGTAAAATTTTGATCAGTCAGAGACCATGTTTTAATCTTGTATCAGAGCTTACAGAGCCTTCTATATTTCATCAATCCAATAATACAGTCACAACAGTTACATGATTCATGTGTTAATATTGTGGTGATGTTTTTCTTATTCACTATAATTTGTTTCCATTGTTTTTCTTAAGTTATTCATACTCTAAATTATGCAAAGAAGTTCAAAGAACAAATTTTTTTGAGACATACACTCTGTTTCTGGCTTTGACATAATTGTCAATGTTTTTTGCTCAATGGTTAATTTCAGGATTCTTGATTGCCCTGTTATTGTTGGTCTTCTCATATTCTCCTCCAAATTCAAAATCAAACTCAAATAATCCAACAAGAGTGCCTACCTTTCCCTATAAGGCTGTTTGTAGAAAATGTCTTTGATTGAAACTCAACTTGTGACTCCATTGCTTAATGGTTCCTCTTCTCTGCCCCTACCCAATTCTTAAAAACAAACCTTCTATTTCATAACTAGCCTAACTTCCCCTTCAAATAAAGCTATATCAAATAGAGATATCCCTCTCTGAGTCTCGGAGGGCTAGATTCTTGACTCAAAGTGGTTTTGTTGTAACCCTGCCGATTTCCTCCTAGAAATTACAGGGTGATAACTATGGGATCTGACATATCAAACCATACTTCAAAGTTAGCATGGGCACAAAACAATAACACACACACACACACACACACACACACACATATATCCCACAATGTATTAAAATGGAGGTCCACGGTCTTGACCCCAGAACCTCCTCCAACAAAGCGCCTTAATATATATCCACCAACCAACATGCCAAACAGTCTCATTGGTAAATCCACCCCCCATTTTGTTTAAAAATTGGTTCTTGCCAGAGCCCGAGGGTTAGACCAGGGAGTGCGACCGTACGGATGGAGGCATGAAAAATGAGAATTTTTTCCATGAATTTATTACAGGTGCAGGCACGCAAATCGAGATGAAATTTCTCATGGGCCTAAAAGTTCCATACTCAAATCGAGGTGTAGAGACAATTGTTTTTGGGTACTTCGACGCCACGAATTCATTGGTGCTGTTTTTTTCTGATATGAGCAAAGCTTCTGCAGCTTAACACCATAATGAGGTATACTTGTGTATTTTTCCAAATTCTTTTGTTGAGTTAATAAAAAGGCCTACCCATTTGATAGCAGGACCCGGAGATGTAGTCCACTAGGGACAAACTCTGTTATCATTTTTTTGTGTTTAGATCTGATGCATATGTCTCTTCATTATTGAGTTATTCCTTCTTTATGGTGCACTTCATTTTATGCTCATTTAATACAATTCTTTAATAAGTCACATTGATGAAAAGATCATGGATCACCAACCAATCCCTAAATCTGTGGCATGTTTTTAAATATATATTAATTGGTTTTATAACCAAATCCAAAATTCTAGGCATGCCTTAACTATTATTAAAATTATAGTTATAACCAACTAATAATAAATGATAGTTTGTTAGTAGAAATGTGTTAATTTGTTTCATGGTTGTTGGGTCATGGGTTCTATTCCCACCGACCATAACCTTTTACCATATATAACATGTCAATAGTTTAACCACCCGAAATTTAGTATATAGTTATGAACCATAACATAAAACGTTTTGAGATCTCTGGTAATATATGGTTATGTTTTGCAACAATTATACTATATACTATACATAGTATATAATTTAAACAACTCCCACCAGATTACTTGTTGAGCTCCCTCCACAAATTATGGATCATATGGTATGTAATGAGACCAAGGGCCAAGGGTCGAGGGATTAGGCCCTCGAACCTTTGGCGCCCATATATAACTTTACGCTATTTTAAATATTTAATATGCCATATGTTTATCAAAGCTCATGTGGTGGTGCATTGGTGTGGACAGTAATGTGAAGGCCTTTGTTGGATTTGTAGGTCATGGGGTCGAATCCCATTGACACCATATCTTTAGTATAACCAAACCAATGTGGTGACCTCTCATTATCTCTTTTAATGCCACATGTCAAACTATGATTGGAGCCACATGTCATCATGTGATTGAACCACTTTCCAACCTATATTTGGATTGTACCTTGCCTAGTCAGATGTGAATTAGGTGCCATGTATCACTTTTTCATTGGTGACATGTGTCACTTCTTTATTTGCCCTATAATTTGAACTTTGACCTGGGTTAATTGAAACTTTGATTGTGTTAGCACTCTGTAATTTTCCCAAGGCTGAGGAGGCAGTCACAAAGGTAACATAAAAACCACTTCGAGTCTGGATCTAGCCCTCCAAGACTCAGAGAGGGATCTCTCTGTCTGATATAAATTTGTTTGAAGGAGATATTAGGCTATCTCTAAAGTACAAGGTTTGGTCTTTTGAGTTTTGGTTAAGACAATAGAGAAAAAGGCCATTGGGAAGAATGGCGTCAATAGGTTAAAACTGATTGAATGAATGAATAACTAAGAAAATTTGTAACTAGGCAAGGAAACCATGACAGTGGATCTTAATATTTTGTAAGATGACAAAGAAGAATGGGTTAAGAATCATCTCAAATGCAGAGCAACGTTCATATGAATTCTACATTCAATTTGAAGAAGAAAACATAAACATTGATTTAAGCCAAATCAGGATGTACAAGACAAATCCTGAGTATAATTTTCTTATAAACAATGATGGAAGAAAACAATATGAGAAAAACAAGAAAATTTCAGTTTACATCAGAGAAACTTCACCACCGAATCATGACACAAGAATCTGGAAATCCAGTATCTTAATATTCATTCAAATTCATTTCAGCCTGCTGATCATCTTTACAAAATAGAAAGTAATGTTTCTAGATTATCTTCCCATATAGTCCCTCCAGGTCGAACCCCCTTTTTTATTTCTAACTCCCCTAAATAGGTAAAGATACTCTTAGTCTCAAAAACTCGAGTCCTATCTCTGCTTTCTAAAAATAGAAAATAGTTACAATGATTGACACATGTAAATTGTCTCTTAAAATAAACAAAACAGATTCTAACAATAATTAAAGGAAAATTAAATTTGGAAATTGTTGCTTGGTTGTCATGAATTTGCTGGAAGGTTGTTGATGCTTATCCCTTGAATTATGGAACTAATGGCCACTTGTCCCTTTGATTGCTTGAGAGGTGCCTCGAGTGCATTACATTTCTGGATCTGCCTCAAATGATCTGGCTAGATTGGTGCCTTGATTTCCAACTATACCTTGTTCCTATCCTCGAATTTTCCATTGAATGATGGATTAACCTTTGACTAATAATCAATTTATGCCAAGTGTTCTCTTCTCCAGTTTAAAAGAAATGAACTGATCCTGGATTTTCCCTATAATCAGGGGCTTATCTTTGATGACTAATCCCCTACCAGCTTCTTATCAAACCCATTGGATAATTGTAAAGATGGACAAATTTTCTTTGAAAAAGGAATCTTCAGAATCTCTTAACTGTCAAAGACACTACTTGCAGGCTCCTTCTGGATGAAAGATCTTATTGAGCTGTGTCTGACCTCAAAAATATCCACCCCATATAACCAATTTCCAGTTGATTCTTTGACTATCACTCTTCTGCCTTGAAAAATTGATAAGATCCCTACAATTTTGGATCTCAAATCCCTTCAAACTATAAGTGCATTGTCATTAATTGCTAACACTTGTAGAATTTTTCTTTGACTGATAAAGGAGTATGGCCAACCCGGTTAGTATTATCCATTTCAGAAAACATTGATCCCTCATAAGAGATGAAATACTAACGTTTGACACATTGTCCATATTGTCATAGTTTCCTCTCTCTAAGTGTTGCGCCCTCTTCTTGCTTGATTCTTATCGATTTCCAATTTAAAAATCCATAGCTTCCATAGAAGTCCTATTTTCATATGCAAAGCCCTCAAACTGCTGAAAAACAGTGAGGTAATTATAGTTGCTCTTGTAATAGTTTCTATTCATTAAGATAGGTCGGAAGAAAAAATACAAACTTGCACTTTGATGTCACTAACTATAACACCTTTGCGGGCATGAGTGCTCAAAACGTGACCCTTTGATCTAAAAAAAAGTGGTTGAAATATCCACACTTGTTGGGGGGCCGATTCAAAACCAGGTATGCTATCCTTAGAGCCTCATGCATGTTGAACAAATATTTTAAAGTTTTCTGTCAAAATGGGCTTTGGCCCTCTCTTCTTGCTGGATGATATTTCTGTGCAAATACATTGGTAAAGAATTCTAAGTAGAAAAGACCATGACACACCTCATTGGCGCAATTAGTTGAATGATAAGAAACTCTCCCTATTGTATAAACAATCCTTAGCACACCTTTAGAATGGCAGTCTCTATCAGCCCCAACTTACCGCTTGTGCCCCTGCCTCCGGAGAATTTTTGTCTATAATTGCAACTGCATGTCTCCATCCACAAGACATCTGTGCTTCTTCTAGTGCCCAGTCCTTTATGAGGTCCATTTACTGACTGGAGTGAGGTATCATCTTAAAACAAACCAACCCTTCATGAAATTTTTGAAAGACATGCCTTTGCAATCAACATACTTCTTGTTCAGATACACAAAGTACATAGGAACATCTGTAGGGTGATCCAGATATCTTTCAGACCCAAATGTATCATCGAAAACAAAGAAAACATACCACAACAATTGTTGTCAGTATCTGTCTGAATATGGCTTCTATAGCTAAGAAAACCCTACGGTCTCCCTTCTATGTTGAATTTGCAAAAGTGTTGTTGTAATAGGCTGTAAGGAAATTCTAACCCGAAACTTATGCACCATATCTACTTCTGAACTGAAGTCAAGATTAACCTGTACAGTAGGAAAATTCAACTGTATCAAAGAAGCCTCGAAGAACTGTAGAAAAAATAAGCTCATTCTTGTCATCACCACCAATGACATAGAAATTTAGATCAAAGATGAACTTATACACATAAAATAAGCTATCGAACATGCCAATTTCCGATTCAAACTCTCCATGTTATCATATTTCCTACACCGATCTTTCAAGTGATTCTTTGACTCGTACATTGTGGTTTTAGGTGCGTGGAGCTAGAGCGTTGGAGCTTGGCTTTCAAGCCACCTTTTTAATGAGATTTGTGATAAAATTGACACCTACGAGTTACCCTGGCATCTGGCAATCTACATTTTATATTTTTTACCTTTATGGGATTTATCCCACATGGAGGAGGAAACCCTATCACTTACCCTTTATATACACAAACCTTTTATCATTTGGTCGATGTAGTGAGCCCAAGGCTATGCATTGGAACTTGGTGCATGTGCGTTGGGCTTGTGTATTGTGTGTTTGATCTTGTGTTGTGGTTGATGACTGCAGGTGCATCGGTCAACTTATGAAGAATATCTCTCGGTGTTGAGCTTGGCCTTGGGCCAAAATCATTTTATCAAAATTTTAATAAAACCAAACCAAAACCTGTGATAAGGCCGAGAACCAATTTTGACTTAAAAAGGCCAAATTAGACTAATAAATCCAAAGTTTAGGATAAAATCAAAACCAAAAACTTTTCCATATATCACGTTTTTGCCATACCAAACAACTATTCCTAATTTCTTGCCTACAACGCACCAGAATTTTAACTTGCTTTGAAGTTCACGTGCAAGGTACTTGGCTTATGCTTGATCACAGTCAAGCCCTTTTTTCCACCTTCACTACGCGTCATGAGTAATAGCGTTATGAGCAATCTGCTTTATGCCTGAAATAGATAGATATTAGTCAGAATACTGATTTCCCTATTATAGGGTCCTAACATAGGCTCCACCTGGGGATGGAAGCTTAGCATGAGGTGTCAAGGACTTAAGAACTCTGAGTGTGAAGACCAGTTGTCTCCATTGGGTTGTTTCCAAAGTGCAACTTGAAACCTGTGACCATTTCTTGTACATGTTCCAAACCTGAGGGCTACAAACTAAACTGAAAATAAAAACTATGAAAAAATGAATTGACAGAAGTGCTCATCCTGTTGAGCTTATTGGCACACTCCTACCTACCCTACTTTGCTAACAATTACTGCTCAATCAGGTAATGAAAAATTTCCAATGAAACCAACCCGGTAGTTGATCCCATGATTGGGCTTCCTCATCATGCTTGATGAAAATCAAAACTGAAATATGTAATGGTAACTAGTGATGGCTCGGGTCCTTGCAGAAAAAACATGATTGAACAGTTATACTGAAGAGGAGCTCCATATAATTTGTAACTGGGTCAATAAAGATATGATCTATTTGTTGATTCTCTAGGTATTCATTTAGCATTTTAACATGGATGAGTTTTCCAGTTGTATCCTCACTAGTAGACCATGATTTCAACTGGTCAGTTTCAGCCTTATGTTTGCAAACAAAAGATTCATCAATCGGAAAATCAAAAGGCAATACAATCTCCTTTGGTTTTGGAGACGAAGGATTTTCAAAAAACTGTTTTGGATGTTGGAAACAGTAGGACTGAATCTGAGTATTCAATAGTTCAATCTCCTTTTCAAGTCTTTCAGAAAACAACTCGAGAACACAAATTTTAATTTCAAGAGGGAATTTTATTGATTTCCAACAATGAAACACGCCTTTTAACAAAAATTCATCAATTTGAAAATTTTCTAACTCATCCCTGAATTCTTTTATAGCTTCACAAGATATAGGATTTGCCACATACCCTGTCATCTTGAATCATCATCAATGTTCTGAAATTTGGATCCGTTGGCAGTGAAGTCGCTCGTGAACTTTGAAGCTCAGGATCTTGAACAATGGATTCGTCAGGTGAATCGTACAACCTTTCTATGTTTGGCTTATGTTCACCATCAGAAGTCAAATATGAACTTGATATACTTTTGTAGAGAACCTGAAAACTCGTTCCCAGTGGAGTTGCCACTATGTTAGCACTCTGTAATTTGCCCAAGGCTATAGTAACAGAGGTAACATCAAAACCACTTCGAGTCTAGATCTAGCCCTCTAGGACTCAGAGAGGGATCTCTCTGTCTGATATAAATTTGTTTGAAGGAGATATTAGGCTAGCTCTGAAGTACAAGGTTTGGTCTTTTGAGTTTTGGTTAAGACAACAGAGAAAAAGGCCATTGGGAAGAATGGAGACAATAGGTTAAAACTGATTGAATGAATGAATAACTAAGAACATTTGTAACCAGGAAAGGCAACCATGACAGTGGATCTTAATATTTTGTAAGATGGAAAAGAAGAATGGGTTAAGAATCATCTCAAATGCAGAGCAACATTCATCTTAATTCTACATTCAATTTGCAGAAGAAAACATAAACATTGCTTTAATCCAAATCAGGGTGTACAAGACAAATCCTGAGTATAATTTTCTTATAAACAATGATGGAAGAAAACAATATGAGAAAAAAAAGAAAATAGCAGTTTACATCAGAGAAACTTCACCACCGAATCATGACACAAGAATCTGGAAATCCAGTATCTTAATATTCATTCAAAGTCACTTCAGCCTACTGATCATCTTTACAAAATAGAAAGTAATGTTTCTAGATTATCTTCCCATCTGGTCCCTCTAGGTCGAACCCCCTTTTTTCTTTCTTACTCCCCTAAATAGGTAAATATACTCTTAGTCACCAAAACTTGAGTCCTATCTTTGCTTTCTAAAAATAGAAAATTGTTACAATGATTGACACATGTAAACTGTCTCTTAAAATAAACAAAATAGATTCTAACAGTAATTAAAGGAAAATTAAATTTGGAAACTGTTGCTTGGTTGTCACGAATTTGCTGGAAGGTTGTTGATGCTTATCCCTTGAATTATGGAACTAATGGCCACTTGTCCCTTTGACTGTTTGAGAGGTGCCTCGAGTGCATTACATTTATGGATCTACCTCAAATGCTCTGGCTAGATTGGCACCTTGATTGCCAGCTATACCCTATTCCTTTCCTTGAATTTTCCATTGAATGCTAGATTAACCTTTGACTAATAATCAATTTATGCCAAGTGTTCTCTTCTCCAATTTAAAAGAAATGAACTGGTCCTGGATATTCCCTGTAATCTGGGGCTTATCTTTGATGACTAATCCCCTACAGCTTCTTATCAAACCCATCAGATAATTGTAAAGATGGACAAATTTTCTTTGAAAAAGGAATCTTCAGAATCTCTTAACTGTCAAAGACACTACTTGAAGGTTCCTTCTAAATGAGAGATATTATCGAGCTATGCCTGACCTCAAAAATATCCACCCCATATAACCAATTTCCAACTGATTCTTTGACTATCACTCTTCTGCCTGGAAAAATTGATAAGATCCCTACAATTTCGGATCTCAAATCCCTTCAAACTAGAAGTGCACTGTCATTAATTACCAACACTTGTAGAAGTTTTCTTTGACTGATAAAGGAGTATGGCCAACCAAGTTAGTACTATCCATTTTAGAAAACATTGATCCCTCATAAGAGATGAAAGACTAATGTTTGACACATTGTCCATACTGTCATAGTTTCTTCTCTCTAAGTGTTGCACCCTCTTCTTGCTTGATTCTTATCGATTGCCAATTTAAAAATCCATAGCTTCAATAGAAGTCCTATTTTCATCTGCAAAGCCCTCAAACTACTGAAAAGCAGTGAGGTAATTATAGTTGCTCTTGTAACAGTTTCCAGTCATTAAGATAGGTCGGAAGCAAAAATACAAACTTGCACTTTGATGTCACTAACTATAACACCTTTGCGGGCATGAGTGCTCCAAACGTGACCCTTTGATCTAAAAATAAAGTGGTTGATATCTCCACACTTGTTGGGGGGCTGAGTCAAAACCAGGTAGGCTATCCTTAGAGCCTCATGCATGTTGAACAAATACTTTAAATTTTTATGCCAAAATGGGCTTTGGCCCTCTCTTCTTGCTGGATGATATTTCTGTGCAAATACATTGGTAAATAATTCTAAGAAGAAAATGCCATGATACAACTCATTAGCGCAATTAGTTGAATGATAAGAAACTCTCCCTGTTGTATAAATAATCCTTACCACACCTTTAGAATGCCAGTCTCTATCAGCCCCAACTTACCTCTTGTGCCCCTGCCTCCGGAGAATTTTTGTCTATAATTGCAACTGCATGTCTCCATCCACAAGACATTTGATTTTCTTCTAGTGTCTAGTCCTTTGTGAGGTCCATTTACTAAATGGAGTGAGGTCTCATATTAAAACAAACCAACCCTTCATGAAAATTTTGAAAGACATGCCTTTGCAATCGACATACTATGGAGGGTGATCCAACACAAAGCACATAGGAACATCTAGAGGGTGATCCAAATATGTTTTAGACCCAAATGTATCATCGAAAACAAAGAAAACATACCACAACGATTTTTGTCAGTATCTGTCTGAATATGGCTTCTATAGCTATAAAACCCTACGGTCTCCCTTCTGTGTTGAATTTGCAAAAGTGTTTTTGTAATAGGCTGCAAGGAAATTCTAACCCGAAACTTATGCACCATATCTACTTCTGAACTGAAGTCAAGATTAACCTGTACAGTAGGAACATTCAAGTGCATCAAAGAAGCCTCAAAGAATTATAGCAAAAGTAAGCTCATTCTTGTCATCACCACCAGTGACATAGAAATTTAGATCAGAGATGAACTTATACACATCAAATAAGCTATCGAACATGCCAATTTCCGATTCAAACTCTTTATGTTATCATATTTCCTACACCGATCTTTCAAGTGATTCTTTGACTTGTGCATTGTGGTTTCAGGTGTGTGGAGCTGGAGCGTTGGAGCTTGGCTTTTAGGCTACCTTTTTAATGAAATTTGTGATAAAATTGACACCTGCGAGTTACCCTAGTATATGGCAATCTATGTTTTATATTTTTTACCTTTATGGGACTTATCCCACATGGAGGAGGAAAGCCTATCACTTACCCTTTATATACACAAACCTTTTATCATATGGCCAACGTAGTGAGCCCAAGGCTATGCCTTGGAACTTGGCGCTTGTGTGCTAGGCTTGTGTATTGTGTGTTTGATCTTGTGTTGTGGTTGATGACTGTATGTGCGTGGATCAAGTTATGAAGAATAGCTCTTGCTGTTGAGCTTGGCCTTGGGCCAATATCATTTTATCAAAATTTTAGTAAAACCAAACCAAAACTTGTGATAAGGCCAAGAACCAATTTTGACTTAAAAAGGACAAATTAGACTAATAAATCCAAAGTTTAGGTTAAAAACAAAACCAAATTTTTTTCCATATATCACTTTTTTTCCATACCAACCAACTATTCATAATTTCTTGCCTACAATGCACCAGAATTTTAACTTGGCTTATGCTTGATCAGAGTCGAGCACTTTCTGCCACCTTCACTATGCATCATGAGCAATAGCATTATGAGAAATCTGCTTTATGCCTAAAATAGATAGATATTAGTCAGAATATTAATTTCCCTATTATAGGGTCCTAACAGACTGTTGATAAATTTTTCATACGAACTATGTTTGATGAACCATTTGTGTCGTTGGAATGCTGGAGACGATATGTACACATTGATAATAATTTTGAGAGATTTTGGGACACTTTAGTTTTGAGCATTTTTTAACCATTGTGGACCTCTGTGGATGTTCTGGATCTTTCTAGACCTCTGTTATCATTTCTGTATTATCCATTCCTCCCCATTGGAAGACTTTTGGACCTCAAAATTTTTATTCAGAAACTAGGTGAGGGTAGAGTTCCCTCACCCTTCTGATCTCCATCCATTTGGCTTTACTTGGTTTTACCCCTTTAATACCAACTCGAAGACATCGCCTCACTGTGAAGTTCTAATCCTTCTATTGAGAGTGACATATTTCTGTAGTTTGTCCAAATATTATGGAGAAAAATCATCAACTATTGCACCTTGAATACTTTCATTTTCATCTATAATCATAGGAGGCTCATAAAGCTTCAAGTTTTCAACATTTACCACTAAATACATTTTCATGTAGGATGGTAGATATAATTTAAAGGAATTAGTACCAATATTCTCTAAGATCTTGAAAGAACCATATCGGATTGGACTTATCCCTTTTCCTTCAAATTTCATTCTATATTTGCTGATATGTAGCCATACTTGATCATCGAATTCAAATTGATGATCAACCTGATGTTTGTCATACCTTGCCTTATACTTGGCTTGGATCTTCTCCAATTGTTCCTGTACTTCTTTATGTACCTATTGAATCTTTTGAATGAACCTTTTAGTTTTATCTGTATCATCCTGTCCATCTTCTTGATTTGTTTCACCAAAAACAAATTCCATAGGTGATTTAGGAAAGTACCCCAAACATAATTCAAAAGGATTTTTCTGAGTAGACGAATTCATGACATGATTATATGCATGCTTGATATAAGGAAAATGTTCATCCCATAATTTAGGATGCTTGCTGCAGTATCCTCAAGGTAGATGTACCATTTTTCTATTCACCACATTTGTCTGTCCATTTGTTTGCAGATGAAAATTCATGCTCTTCTTCAACTTAGTGTCCATTAGCTCCCATAAATGAGACTAAAAATTTCCCAAAAAGTTAAAGTCTCGATCTGATATGATAGATGTAGGAAGTCCAAAATGAACCCATACATTAACAAAGAACATTTGTGTTGCTTTTTTAGTTGTGACTTGTTTCTTGCATGGAATTAGAATACACATCTTGTTGAATCTATCCACCATGCGATATAGATAATCATGACATGTCCTGGACATCGACAAACCCCCTACAAATTCCATGGAGATATTTTCACATGGTTGTGAAGATACCAGAAGTGGTGTATATAACCCCAACTTTCTATTGATAAGCTTACTTTTGGCACACATGACACACCCTTTGAAATACTTTGAAACTGTCTCATTCATCTGAGGCCAATAAAAATACCTTTGTAACTGTGCAATTGTATTACCAACCCCAAAATGACCAAAGACGAGAGATGAATGAGCTTCTCTTATTACATTTACTCTTTCATCTCTTGGTATACATAATTTTCCAAGATGATATAATAAACTATCATGCATATAATAGTTTGACTATTGATTGTCGTGAGTTAATGCATTATATACTTCTTTAAAATCATCATCCCTAGCATGTTGTTTTTTTAATGCATCATATAATTATTTAAAATGATCATCCCTAGCATATTGTTCTGCATAGATTTCATGTGCTAAAATATTATACCTGAGTATTGTAGATGCATTAATTATTATTCTTGATAACATATCTGCAATATTGTTATGAATACCCTTCTTATACTTGATTACCAGATGAAATTTTTGTAGAAAACCCATCCACCTGAAGTGTTGTGACTATTGTAGCTTAGTCTGTGACTACAAATACTGTAATGTTTGATGATTTGTATGAATGATTGTCTCCTTTCCCATTAAGTAATAATTCCATTTCTTTACACTTTGTACCAATGAATACAATTCCTTATCATATGTTGGATAGTTAATCACAACTTGAGTTAAAGTCTCAGAATGATAACATATAGGTTTACCTCGTTGTAT
>ML796600.1:441802-467345 GCA_009831015.1 Picea engelmannii
TGGTAATATATGGTTATGTTTTGCAACAATTATACTATATACTATACATAGTATATAATTTAAACAACTCCCACCAGATTACTTGTTGAGCTCCCTCCACAAATTATGGATCATATGGTATGTAATGAGACCAAGGGCCAAGGGTCGAGGGATTAGGCCCTCGAACCTTTGGCGCCCATATATAACTTTACGCTATTTTAAATATTTAATATGCCATATGTTTATCAAAGCTCATGTGGTGGTGCATTGGTGTGGACAGTAATGTGAAGGCCTTTGTTGGATTTGTAGGTCATGGGGTCGAATCCCATTGACACCATATCTTTAGTATAACCAAACCAATGTGGTGACCTCTCATTATCTCTTTTAATGCCACATGTCAAACTATGATTGGAGCCACATGTCATCATGTGATTGAACCACTTTCCAACCTATATTTGGATTGTACCTTGCCTAGTCAGATGTGAATTAGGTGCCATGTATCACTTTTTCATTGGTGACATGTGTCACTTCTTTATTTGCCCTATAATTTGAACTTTGACCTGGGTTAATTGAAACTTTGATTGTGTTAGCACTCTGTAATTTTCCCAAGGCTGAGGAGGCAGTCACAAAGGTAACATAAAAACCACTTCGAGTCTGGATCTAGCCCTCCAAGACTCAGAGAGGGATCTCTCTGTCTGATATAAATTTGTTTGAAGGAGATATTAGGCTATCTCTAAAGTACAAGGTTTGGTCTTTTGAGTTTTGGTTAAGACAATAGAGAAAAAGGCCATTGGGAAGAATGGCGTCAATAGGTTAAAACTGATTGAATGAATGAATAACTAAGAAAATTTGTAACTAGGCAAGGAAACCATGACAGTGGATCTTAATATTTTGTAAGATGACAAAGAAGAATGGGTTAAGAATCATCTCAAATGCAGAGCAACGTTCATATGAATTCTACATTCAATTTGAAGAAGAAAACATAAACATTGATTTAAGCCAAATCAGGATGTACAAGACAAATCCTGAGTATAATTTTCTTATAAACAATGATGGAAGAAAACAATATGAGAAAAACAAGAAAATTTCAGTTTACATCAGAGAAACTTCACCACCGAATCATGACACAAGAATCTGGAAATCCAGTATCTTAATATTCATTCAAATTCATTTCAGCCTGCTGATCATCTTTACAAAATAGAAAGTAATGTTTCTAGATTATCTTCCCATATAGTCCCTCCAGGTCGAACCCCCTTTTTTATTTCTAACTCCCCTAAATAGGTAAAGATACTCTTAGTCTCAAAAACTCGAGTCCTATCTCTGCTTTCTAAAAATAGAAAATAGTTACAATGATTGACACATGTAAATTGTCTCTTAAAATAAACAAAACAGATTCTAACAATAATTAAAGGAAAATTAAATTTGGAAATTGTTGCTTGGTTGTCATGAATTTGCTGGAAGGTTGTTGATGCTTATCCCTTGAATTATGGAACTAATGGCCACTTGTCCCTTTGATTGCTTGAGAGGTGCCTCGAGTGCATTACATTTCTGGATCTGCCTCAAATGATCTGGCTAGATTGGTGCCTTGATTTCCAACTATACCTTGTTCCTATCCTCGAATTTTCCATTGAATGATGGATTAACCTTTGACTAATAATCAATTTATGCCAAGTGTTCTCTTCTCCAGTTTAAAAGAAATGAACTGATCCTGGATTTTCCCTATAATCAGGGGCTTATCTTTGATGACTAATCCCCTACCAGCTTCTTATCAAACCCATTGGATAATTGTAAAGATGGACAAATTTTCTTTGAAAAAGGAATCTTCAGAATCTCTTAACTGTCAAAGACACTACTTGCAGGCTCCTTCTGGATGAAAGATCTTATTGAGCTGTGTCTGACCTCAAAAATATCCACCCCATATAACCAATTTCCAGTTGATTCTTTGACTATCACTCTTCTGCCTTGAAAAATTGATAAGATCCCTACAATTTTGGATCTCAAATCCCTTCAAACTATAAGTGCATTGTCATTAATTGCTAACACTTGTAGAATTTTTCTTTGACTGATAAAGGAGTATGGCCAACCCGGTTAGTATTATCCATTTCAGAAAACATTGATCCCTCATAAGAGATGAAATACTAACGTTTGACACATTGTCCATATTGTCATAGTTTCCTCTCTCTAAGTGTTGCGCCCTCTTCTTGCTTGATTCTTATCGATTTCCAATTTAAAAATCCATAGCTTCCATAGAAGTCCTATTTTCATATGCAAAGCCCTCAAACTGCTGAAAAACAGTGAGGTAATTATAGTTGCTCTTGTAATAGTTTCTATTCATTAAGATAGGTCGGAAGAAAAAATACAAACTTGCACTTTGATGTCACTAACTATAACACCTTTGCGGGCATGAGTGCTCAAAACGTGACCCTTTGATCTAAAAAAAAGTGGTTGAAATATCCACACTTGTTGGGGGGCCGATTCAAAACCAGGTATGCTATCCTTAGAGCCTCATGCATGTTGAACAAATATTTTAAAGTTTTCTGTCAAAATGGGCTTTGGCCCTCTCTTCTTGCTGGATGATATTTCTGTGCAAATACATTGGTAAAGAATTCTAAGTAGAAAAGACCATGACACACCTCATTGGCGCAATTAGTTGAATGATAAGAAACTCTCCCTATTGTATAAACAATCCTTAGCACACCTTTAGAATGGCAGTCTCTATCAGCCCCAACTTACCGCTTGTGCCCCTGCCTCCGGAGAATTTTTGTCTATAATTGCAACTGCATGTCTCCATCCACAAGACATCTGTGCTTCTTCTAGTGCCCAGTCCTTTATGAGGTCCATTTACTGACTGGAGTGAGGTATCATCTTAAAACAAACCAACCCTTCATGAAATTTTTGAAAGACATGCCTTTGCAATCAACATACTTCTTGTTCAGATACACAAAGTACATAGGAACATCTGTAGGGTGATCCAGATATCTTTCAGACCCAAATGTATCATCGAAAACAAAGAAAACATACCACAACAATTGTTGTCAGTATCTGTCTGAATATGGCTTCTATAGCTAAGAAAACCCTACGGTCTCCCTTCTATGTTGAATTTGCAAAAGTGTTGTTGTAATAGGCTGTAAGGAAATTCTAACCCGAAACTTATGCACCATATCTACTTCTGAACTGAAGTCAAGATTAACCTGTACAGTAGGAAAATTCAACTGTATCAAAGAAGCCTCGAAGAACTGTAGAAAAAATAAGCTCATTCTTGTCATCACCACCAATGACATAGAAATTTAGATCAAAGATGAACTTATACACATAAAATAAGCTATCGAACATGCCAATTTCCGATTCAAACTCTCCATGTTATCATATTTCCTACACCGATCTTTCAAGTGATTCTTTGACTCGTACATTGTGGTTTTAGGTGCGTGGAGCTAGAGCGTTGGAGCTTGGCTTTCAAGCCACCTTTTTAATGAGATTTGTGATAAAATTGACACCTACGAGTTACCCTGGCATCTGGCAATCTACATTTTATATTTTTTACCTTTATGGGATTTATCCCACATGGAGGAGGAAACCCTATCACTTACCCTTTATATACACAAACCTTTTATCATTTGGTCGATGTAGTGAGCCCAAGGCTATGCATTGGAACTTGGTGCATGTGCGTTGGGCTTGTGTATTGTGTGTTTGATCTTGTGTTGTGGTTGATGACTGCAGGTGCATCGGTCAACTTATGAAGAATATCTCTCGGTGTTGAGCTTGGCCTTGGGCCAAAATCATTTTATCAAAATTTTAATAAAACCAAACCAAAACCTGTGATAAGGCCGAGAACCAATTTTGACTTAAAAAGGCCAAATTAGACTAATAAATCCAAAGTTTAGGATAAAATCAAAACCAAAAACTTTTCCATATATCACGTTTTTGCCATACCAAACAACTATTCCTAATTTCTTGCCTACAACGCACCAGAATTTTAACTTGCTTTGAAGTTCACGTGCAAGGTACTTGGCTTATGCTTGATCACAGTCAAGCCCTTTTTTCCACCTTCACTACGCGTCATGAGTAATAGCGTTATGAGCAATCTGCTTTATGCCTGAAATAGATAGATATTAGTCAGAATACTGATTTCCCTATTATAGGGTCCTAACATAGGCTCCACCTGGGGATGGAAGCTTAGCATGAGGTGTCAAGGACTTAAGAACTCTGAGTGTGAAGACCAGTTGTCTCCATTGGGTTGTTTCCAAAGTGCAACTTGAAACCTGTGACCATTTCTTGTACATGTTCCAAACCTGAGGGCTACAAACTAAACTGAAAATAAAAACTATGAAAAAATGAATTGACAGAAGTGCTCATCCTGTTGAGCTTATTGGCACACTCCTACCTACCCTACTTTGCTAACAATTACTGCTCAATCAGGTAATGAAAAATTTCCAATGAAACCAACCCGGTAGTTGATCCCATGATTGGGCTTCCTCATCATGCTTGATGAAAATCAAAACTGAAATATGTAATGGTAACTAGTGATGGCTCGGGTCCTTGCAGAAAAAACATGATTGAACAGTTATACTGAAGAGGAGCTCCATATAATTTGTAACTGGGTCAATAAAGATATGATCTATTTGTTGATTCTCTAGGTATTCATTTAGCATTTTAACATGGATGAGTTTTCCAGTTGTATCCTCACTAGTAGACCATGATTTCAACTGGTCAGTTTCAGCCTTATGTTTGCAAACAAAAGATTCATCAATCGGAAAATCAAAAGGCAATACAATCTCCTTTGGTTTTGGAGACGAAGGATTTTCAAAAAACTGTTTTGGATGTTGGAAACAGTAGGACTGAATCTGAGTATTCAATAGTTCAATCTCCTTTTCAAGTCTTTCAGAAAACAACTCGAGAACACAAATTTTAATTTCAAGAGGGAATTTTATTGATTTCCAACAATGAAACACGCCTTTTAACAAAAATTCATCAATTTGAAAATTTTCTAACTCATCCCTGAATTCTTTTATAGCTTCACAAGATATAGGATTTGCCACATACCCTGTCATCTTGAATCATCATCAATGTTCTGAAATTTGGATCCGTTGGCAGTGAAGTCGCTCGTGAACTTTGAAGCTCAGGATCTTGAACAATGGATTCGTCAGGTGAATCGTACAACCTTTCTATGTTTGGCTTATGTTCACCATCAGAAGTCAAATATGAACTTGATATACTTTTGTAGAGAACCTGAAAACTCGTTCCCAGTGGAGTTGCCACTATGTTAGCACTCTGTAATTTGCCCAAGGCTATAGTAACAGAGGTAACATCAAAACCACTTCGAGTCTAGATCTAGCCCTCTAGGACTCAGAGAGGGATCTCTCTGTCTGATATAAATTTGTTTGAAGGAGATATTAGGCTAGCTCTGAAGTACAAGGTTTGGTCTTTTGAGTTTTGGTTAAGACAACAGAGAAAAAGGCCATTGGGAAGAATGGAGACAATAGGTTAAAACTGATTGAATGAATGAATAACTAAGAACATTTGTAACCAGGAAAGGCAACCATGACAGTGGATCTTAATATTTTGTAAGATGGAAAAGAAGAATGGGTTAAGAATCATCTCAAATGCAGAGCAACATTCATCTTAATTCTACATTCAATTTGCAGAAGAAAACATAAACATTGCTTTAATCCAAATCAGGGTGTACAAGACAAATCCTGAGTATAATTTTCTTATAAACAATGATGGAAGAAAACAATATGAGAAAAAAAAGAAAATAGCAGTTTACATCAGAGAAACTTCACCACCGAATCATGACACAAGAATCTGGAAATCCAGTATCTTAATATTCATTCAAAGTCACTTCAGCCTACTGATCATCTTTACAAAATAGAAAGTAATGTTTCTAGATTATCTTCCCATCTGGTCCCTCTAGGTCGAACCCCCTTTTTTCTTTCTTACTCCCCTAAATAGGTAAATATACTCTTAGTCACCAAAACTTGAGTCCTATCTTTGCTTTCTAAAAATAGAAAATTGTTACAATGATTGACACATGTAAACTGTCTCTTAAAATAAACAAAATAGATTCTAACAGTAATTAAAGGAAAATTAAATTTGGAAACTGTTGCTTGGTTGTCACGAATTTGCTGGAAGGTTGTTGATGCTTATCCCTTGAATTATGGAACTAATGGCCACTTGTCCCTTTGACTGTTTGAGAGGTGCCTCGAGTGCATTACATTTATGGATCTACCTCAAATGCTCTGGCTAGATTGGCACCTTGATTGCCAGCTATACCCTATTCCTTTCCTTGAATTTTCCATTGAATGCTAGATTAACCTTTGACTAATAATCAATTTATGCCAAGTGTTCTCTTCTCCAATTTAAAAGAAATGAACTGGTCCTGGATATTCCCTGTAATCTGGGGCTTATCTTTGATGACTAATCCCCTACAGCTTCTTATCAAACCCATCAGATAATTGTAAAGATGGACAAATTTTCTTTGAAAAAGGAATCTTCAGAATCTCTTAACTGTCAAAGACACTACTTGAAGGTTCCTTCTAAATGAGAGATATTATCGAGCTATGCCTGACCTCAAAAATATCCACCCCATATAACCAATTTCCAACTGATTCTTTGACTATCACTCTTCTGCCTGGAAAAATTGATAAGATCCCTACAATTTCGGATCTCAAATCCCTTCAAACTAGAAGTGCACTGTCATTAATTACCAACACTTGTAGAAGTTTTCTTTGACTGATAAAGGAGTATGGCCAACCAAGTTAGTACTATCCATTTTAGAAAACATTGATCCCTCATAAGAGATGAAAGACTAATGTTTGACACATTGTCCATACTGTCATAGTTTCTTCTCTCTAAGTGTTGCACCCTCTTCTTGCTTGATTCTTATCGATTGCCAATTTAAAAATCCATAGCTTCAATAGAAGTCCTATTTTCATCTGCAAAGCCCTCAAACTACTGAAAAGCAGTGAGGTAATTATAGTTGCTCTTGTAACAGTTTCCAGTCATTAAGATAGGTCGGAAGCAAAAATACAAACTTGCACTTTGATGTCACTAACTATAACACCTTTGCGGGCATGAGTGCTCCAAACGTGACCCTTTGATCTAAAAATAAAGTGGTTGATATCTCCACACTTGTTGGGGGGCTGAGTCAAAACCAGGTAGGCTATCCTTAGAGCCTCATGCATGTTGAACAAATACTTTAAATTTTTATGCCAAAATGGGCTTTGGCCCTCTCTTCTTGCTGGATGATATTTCTGTGCAAATACATTGGTAAATAATTCTAAGAAGAAAATGCCATGATACAACTCATTAGCGCAATTAGTTGAATGATAAGAAACTCTCCCTGTTGTATAAATAATCCTTACCACACCTTTAGAATGCCAGTCTCTATCAGCCCCAACTTACCTCTTGTGCCCCTGCCTCCGGAGAATTTTTGTCTATAATTGCAACTGCATGTCTCCATCCACAAGACATTTGATTTTCTTCTAGTGTCTAGTCCTTTGTGAGGTCCATTTACTAAATGGAGTGAGGTCTCATATTAAAACAAACCAACCCTTCATGAAAATTTTGAAAGACATGCCTTTGCAATCGACATACTATGGAGGGTGATCCAACACAAAGCACATAGGAACATCTAGAGGGTGATCCAAATATGTTTTAGACCCAAATGTATCATCGAAAACAAAGAAAACATACCACAACGATTTTTGTCAGTATCTGTCTGAATATGGCTTCTATAGCTATAAAACCCTACGGTCTCCCTTCTGTGTTGAATTTGCAAAAGTGTTTTTGTAATAGGCTGCAAGGAAATTCTAACCCGAAACTTATGCACCATATCTACTTCTGAACTGAAGTCAAGATTAACCTGTACAGTAGGAACATTCAAGTGCATCAAAGAAGCCTCAAAGAATTATAGCAAAAGTAAGCTCATTCTTGTCATCACCACCAGTGACATAGAAATTTAGATCAGAGATGAACTTATACACATCAAATAAGCTATCGAACATGCCAATTTCCGATTCAAACTCTTTATGTTATCATATTTCCTACACCGATCTTTCAAGTGATTCTTTGACTTGTGCATTGTGGTTTCAGGTGTGTGGAGCTGGAGCGTTGGAGCTTGGCTTTTAGGCTACCTTTTTAATGAAATTTGTGATAAAATTGACACCTGCGAGTTACCCTAGTATATGGCAATCTATGTTTTATATTTTTTACCTTTATGGGACTTATCCCACATGGAGGAGGAAAGCCTATCACTTACCCTTTATATACACAAACCTTTTATCATATGGCCAACGTAGTGAGCCCAAGGCTATGCCTTGGAACTTGGCGCTTGTGTGCTAGGCTTGTGTATTGTGTGTTTGATCTTGTGTTGTGGTTGATGACTGTATGTGCGTGGATCAAGTTATGAAGAATAGCTCTTGCTGTTGAGCTTGGCCTTGGGCCAATATCATTTTATCAAAATTTTAGTAAAACCAAACCAAAACTTGTGATAAGGCCAAGAACCAATTTTGACTTAAAAAGGACAAATTAGACTAATAAATCCAAAGTTTAGGTTAAAAACAAAACCAAATTTTTTTCCATATATCACTTTTTTTCCATACCAACCAACTATTCATAATTTCTTGCCTACAATGCACCAGAATTTTAACTTGGCTTATGCTTGATCAGAGTCGAGCACTTTCTGCCACCTTCACTATGCATCATGAGCAATAGCATTATGAGAAATCTGCTTTATGCCTAAAATAGATAGATATTAGTCAGAATATTAATTTCCCTATTATAGGGTCCTAACAGACTGTTGATAAATTTTTCATACGAACTATGTTTGATGAACCATTTGTGTCGTTGGAATGCTGGAGACGATATGTACACATTGATAATAATTTTGAGAGATTTTGGGACACTTTAGTTTTGAGCATTTTTTAACCATTGTGGACCTCTGTGGATGTTCTGGATCTTTCTAGACCTCTGTTATCATTTCTGTATTATCCATTCCTCCCCATTGGAAGACTTTTGGACCTCAAAATTTTTATTCAGAAACTAGGTGAGGGTAGAGTTCCCTCACCCTTCTGATCTCCATCCATTTGGCTTTACTTGGTTTTACCCCTTTAATACCAACTCGAAGACATCGCCTCACTGTGAAGTTCTAATCCTTCTATTGAGAGTGACATATTTCTGTAGTTTGTCCAAATATTATGGAGAAAAATCATCAACTATTGCACCTTGAATACTTTCATTTTCATCTATAATCATAGGAGGCTCATAAAGCTTCAAGTTTTCAACATTTACCACTAAATACATTTTCATGTAGGATGGTAGATATAATTTAAAGGAATTAGTACCAATATTCTCTAAGATCTTGAAAGAACCATATCGGATTGGACTTATCCCTTTTCCTTCAAATTTCATTCTATATTTGCTGATATGTAGCCATACTTGATCATCGAATTCAAATTGATGATCAACCTGATGTTTGTCATACCTTGCCTTATACTTGGCTTGGATCTTCTCCAATTGTTCCTGTACTTCTTTATGTACCTATTGAATCTTTTGAATGAACCTTTTAGTTTTATCTGTATCATCCTGTCCATCTTCTTGATTTGTTTCACCAAAAACAAATTCCATAGGTGATTTAGGAAAGTACCCCAAACATAATTCAAAAGGATTTTTCTGAGTAGACGAATTCATGACATGATTATATGCATGCTTGATATAAGGAAAATGTTCATCCCATAATTTAGGATGCTTGCTGCAGTATCCTCAAGGTAGATGTACCATTTTTCTATTCACCACATTTGTCTGTCCATTTGTTTGCAGATGAAAATTCATGCTCTTCTTCAACTTAGTGTCCATTAGCTCCCATAAATGAGACTAAAAATTTCCCAAAAAGTTAAAGTCTCGATCTGATATGATAGATGTAGGAAGTCCAAAATGAACCCATACATTAACAAAGAACATTTGTGTTGCTTTTTTAGTTGTGACTTGTTTCTTGCATGGAATTAGAATACACATCTTGTTGAATCTATCCACCATGCGATATAGATAATCATGACATGTCCTGGACATCGACAAACCCCCTACAAATTCCATGGAGATATTTTCACATGGTTGTGAAGATACCAGAAGTGGTGTATATAACCCCAACTTTCTATTGATAAGCTTACTTTTGGCACACATGACACACCCTTTGAAATACTTTGAAACTGTCTCATTCATCTGAGGCCAATAAAAATACCTTTGTAACTGTGCAATTGTATTACCAACCCCAAAATGACCAAAGACGAGAGATGAATGAGCTTCTCTTATTACATTTACTCTTTCATCTCTTGGTATACATAATTTTCCAAGATGATATAATAAACTATCATGCATATAATAGTTTGACTATTGATTGTCGTGAGTTAATGCATTATATACTTCTTTAAAATCATCATCCCTAGCATGTTGTTTTTTTAATGCATCATATAATTATTTAAAATGATCATCCCTAGCATATTGTTCTGCATAGATTTCATGTGCTAAAATATTATACCTGAGTATTGTAGATGCATTAATTATTATTCTTGATAACATATCTGCAATATTGTTATGAATACCCTTCTTATACTTGATTACCAGATGAAATTTTTGTAGAAAACCCATCCACCTGAAGTGTTGTGACTATTGTAGCTTAGTCTGTGACTACAAATACTGTAATGTTTGATGATTTGTATGAATGATTGTCTCCTTTCCCATTAAGTAATAATTCCATTTCTTTACACTTTGTACCAATGAATACAATTCCTTATCATATGTTGGATAGTTAATCACAACTTGAGTTAAAGTCTCAGAATGATAACATATAGGTTTACCTCGTTGTATGAAGACTGCGCCCATGGAATGACTTCTACTTTTGCAGGATCTATTTTCAACTAACCATTCCCTACAATGTAACCCAAATATATCAGAGACCTTTTTCCAAATTCACAGTTAGAAATCTTAATATACAACTTCTCCTTCTTCAAGATTTCAAGGGCTTTCATGATATGCATTGGATGATCTTCCCATGTTTGAATAAATATCAATATGCCGTCTAAACAGATAATAAAAAAATCATATATATAGGGTATGAACACATCATTCATCACTCTCATGAATGTTGTTGGTGTGTTACATAACCCAAATGGCATAACCAACCATTCAAACAAGCCTTGCTTGTTATTGAAAGCAATTTTCCATTTGTCACCTTCTGCAATTCTGATTTGATGGAAACCACTTCGGATGTCCAACTTAGTGAAATACACAAAATTCCTTAACTGATATAATAGATCATTTATTCTTGGAAGAGGATAATGGTTCTTTATCGTGATCTTGTTCAGGGCTCGAAAATCAATACACATCCTCCATATGCCATCTTTCTTTGGAACTAATACAATAGGATAATTAACCACACAGAGAGGAGCTTGGTCTGATAATTCCTTTATCGAGTAGCTCTTGAACTTTCTTCTTTATTTCTTCATTCTTGATTAATGATGACTTGTACATTCCAATGTTCAAAAGAGGATCATCTTGTTGCAAATATATTTCATGTTCAACCTCTCTTTTAGGAGGCAACCAGGTAGGTTCCTGAAACAACTTATCATAGTTATATATGATGTTGATCAATTCCTTCTTATGATTTGGATCCCAACCTGCTAAAGAATATATTATATACTCTTCTTTTTATTTCACTATCATGAGAAAAAAATATTTACTTGCACTCATGAGTCTCTTCATTTTTACTGTGCTCACTAAAGAAAAATTATTTTTGATACGATGATCTATGACAATATATTCAATCCCATCCTTGCGAAGGTGATATTTTTTTTCTTCTTAATAGAACAAAAACTTGTTCTCAAATAGATATGGACCACCCAAGACAATGCCGTAGATGTCAAAATGAACAACATCTAACTCAACCTCGTCAAAGAAATTAGTTGTAATTGCAAACCTCATCTTACACTTTGTCACTTGCAACTTAACATCTTCACACACCCAACCTAATGGATATAGATTTTTATGAGGTGTTGTCTTCAATCCCAACTTCTTAACAGTTTTTTCAAATATTAGATTAACTTGAGATCCACTATAAAATAAAGTATCTACCTTTGTATGCTTGACTATAACTCTGACATGAAAAATCTCGCTCATTTTCTTCTGATCAATATCACTTTCCATCTTGGCAAATTGAACTGAAGAATTTGAAACTGATATCTAATATATATTTTCTTCCTATGGCCATGATCTTGGATTCATATTTGGAATATGACCCTAAATCATGATGAGCTGATGCAACAATCTTCTCTTCCCTTTATCCTTGGATTTCTTCGGTCGTAATTCTAGATGGAGCTTCCAACACTATGATTCCTCATGTCCCTTTTTCTTACAATGGGAACATGTAGGTATTTCCTCATATTGCTTCATTATGGATAATATATTAATCTTCCATTTACCTTTTAGTTTATTCTCATACTTCAATGGCTTCTTATCTTCACTCGTGTGCTTACCCTTACTAGCCTCTAGATGTGTAGCTTGTACTGACACCTTATCAATGTTAGCAGGACTAAACATTAGAATAGTGTGACGAAGATATGAGTGCATGCCACCAATGTACTTTAGAAGAGTTTCATGAGTATACAACAAAATTCCTAGGATAATGCCTTATTTTTGAATCCATGTGTATTTGTCTGAATATTTTGGCTTTACCCTGTCTCGGATGCTGCCACTCGATCATTGGCATCTATGTATGTTTCAATGGATATAATTTTTTTTTGATAGCCTTAGTAAACTTATTCCAAGGAGATATTAATTTACCATTTTGAACCAGATAAACTTGCATCTTACTCTCCCACCATATTAAGGCAGTTCCACTTAGTCGAAGAGACGCTAACTATATCTTTGCAGCCTCGTCCATAATTCTTTGAACCATGCAATATATCTCTATCTACTTGATCTAGTTTTCCAATTTCTCGACATTCAATTCTCCATCATAGGTCGAAAAATTGAACTTAACATCCAATTTTAATAAAGGCATATTATTGTCAGTCTTCTTAGAGGAACTATTTCGATGAGAATAATGCTTACTTTCTTTAGAAGAAACTGATGATGATGAGGAGGAAGGGGAAGGGGGATCAAAAGGTCCACCACCTTCACCTCATCCTTCTCATTTTACCGAATATTCTCCGCTTGCAAGCCTTTGAATTATCCATTCTAACTCATCTATTGTTTCATTTAGTGATTGAAGTGTAGCTCAGATATATTCATGGGTCATGGGATGATCTTGTTATTCTCCTTTTACCAAAGCCATATTATGTCATCGAAATCTCTTTCCAATTTTAGACTTATAACTTGAAAATTTTCCTTTACCAAGTTTTAGTTTATCTCTTGTAAGTGTTGGTCCTAAGGTCCGCACTTGACTACTAAAGGGAAAAGCTAGGCCACCTATCAGTTTAGAATGTTTGTTTCTTTTATTTTTGTGTTGGTTGGTTGAAGTGTTTTTCTATCAAGACAAAAGGAAAGTTTAATTGGCAGAATGATAGGGATGAGGGTGCTCGACTAGTGGTAAACTAATGACAAACCAATGAAATAATAGAAAAATAGAGGGAAACAACAAACTACTCAATGAATAATCTGCTGCAAGAAGTTCAATACTTTAAATATTATTTCATGACATTAAACATGTATCAAAAACACAGTTACTCCCAGTGCAAATAAAACAAACCTTCACCAAAGCATTAGTTGTTTTTCAGGTTGCATATTAGTGAAAACAAGTTATACAATAGATGAAAGGAAATGAAATGTACGTTGCACAAACCAAAAACTGTATTCCAGATAAGAATTAAAACACATAAAGATTTGAATGAAACACTGTCATCCAGAGTATGTTCACTAGGTAGATAGATTTAATACATGCATAGAACGGGTCCAACCAGTCTGATGTATTGCTATTCTTTCCCAAAAAATACGACCTTTACAATTTTCAAAGATCCTCTATTTAATAGAGTCGCAGAGGTTCTCTTCCTTAGGGGACTGAGACCTAATTTTAGGTAACTGTTCATAAAAAAAATTATTAACTTGACTAAGACACTGGACTTAATAAACAAGAGTGGTTCTTATCACATAAAAAAAACCATTCTTGTGTCTAATCTAAGACAATGCTGGAATAAATCAACTAAAAACTACTACTGTCTCTGAGACATAACTGATGCATGTGATGGAAGAACAGAGCTCTGCGTTGAACATTGGCATGCCTGCGAGCTACTGGAGGCCACTGGAGACAACTGACTACATGAGAAGATCTTTGCTTGAGGAAGAGGGAGTTTTCTAAATCATTCTAGAATTGGTTGCATCGAACTGGGATGATCTCCATGTTCTCTATCTATGACAGAGATTTTGACAGTTAAACACACTTTTCGTTGACCGTATCAGCTGCCATATGTACATGTGAATAGCTTCACTAGAATGGTTGACGACCCAACATTTATGAGGGGAGACGTGGAGGTGAGCATCCAATTGGGAGGCGGGATGAGTGGGTGTGAGGGTAGATGACATGTGATGACAGATGTCAAAAGGTGAGAGGAGGTGTGAATACGATGGAAGTAAGTGGAAGAACAGGTGGTGACAGGTGAGAGGAGCGAGGGTAGTGAGTGGAAAGAGTGGAGGTGACGAAGTGATCCAATGTATTTTAAGCACGTGATTGCAAGATCTTTTGAGGGTGGTTTGGATCCAGACCACCTTTGGGCCCGCAATCCACCACAAGCCGCCACGTACCCTTCCAACAATACCATGGTTCCAATTGTGGGACCACTTAGGAAAATGAATGCTCGAGCAGTTTACATCCCTGCAATGAAGTGTGGTCGTCGATCTGATGATGATATGTGATCTGGGTGACTTTAAATGCTACAAGGATAGACGGTTCTCGTTGACTTGGGATCAATGGTTCAGATTTACTTCGAGTGTTTTGAATGTGAAACATGAAAAATATCCTGGAAGAAAATCTCCTGAGTGAATGATCTGTCACCACGTGCCGTAATTGATGAACGGTCCATATTCTCTTTGAAAATATGGGCTTCGAGAGTTTGAAATGTTAGGCTTGGAAATATCCCAGAGGAAAAATCACCGAAGTGAATGATCTGCATCCACATGTCCTTGCTGACAGATGGTCTAGATTCACTTTGGAAGTTCAGGCTTGGGGAGTTTCAAATGTTTAGCTTGGAAATCTCCCAGAGGAAAATCGCCGAAGTGAAGTGGGGACCTGAGGTCATATGATGTCATGGTTGTTGATGTGTCATGGAAATAAGGGTGACATGTGTCACTTGGAAATGGGTGAATGTCACAATCAAATGACCTAGAATGAGTGCCATGTGTCATGCCTAACGAGTGCACCATGTGTCATGATTGATGAGTGCACTATGTGTCTCAAGTGATGGTTTCCACGTTCTTTGGCACTTCAGGCTCTGGGAGTTTCAAATGTTAACCATGAAAATATACGAAGTGAATGTTCTGTTGCCGTGTGTCCCTACTAATGGATGGTTGAGATTCACTCCAAACTTTTAGGCTTCGGGAGTTTCAAATGTGAAGCATGAAAATATTTTGGAGGAAAAATATCTGAAGTGAATGATCTATTGTCGCGTGTCACCGGTGATGGATGGTCCAAATTTACTTCGGGTCTTTGGCTCTTTGGGACTTCGGGTCTTCGACACTTCAGGTAGTTCGACACTTCAGGAGTTCGACACTTCAAGAGTTCGGGACTTCGACACTTCAGGACTTTGGGTCTTCAACACTCCGACACTTCGTCTCTTCGACACTTCAACACTTTGGGTCTTTGGGTCTTCGACTCTTTGGGTCTTCAAGAGTTCGACACTTTGGGAGTATCTGGTGGTAAAGTATGAAAATCTCCCAAAGTGATGATGTTAAAACCCACATGATTCTTCACCCTCGAATGGACGAGAGTCGTTGATCTGATCAGCCTGGTGGATCTTAACCGTTGAAACTTACCCTATTCATTTTGACAATATGGGATCATAATTGATCATTCTGAATTGTTGCGCTTGTCTACAGGGACTTCCTATGCATACAAAAATGCTTTATCGACCTGTTGTGATCTCAATACACAGAAAACATGATGACAAGTAATTAGAACCAAATACAACATATATTTCATCCTTCAAGAAAGACAGAAAATGAAATGTGCAAATACTTAAACAGGAAAGAAGTGAATAAGAACCAAGTCACTCAAAAATGGGAAACTAAATTAACCAACTAGAAGAGGAAGAATTGATGAAGGTATAGGGAAAAGAGAAAGGAGAGGCAGGGATGCAGACCTAGGTTACAACATTGGCTCCAACTGGGGATAGCTCATCCTTGTGAGGTGATAAGAACTATATATCGGTGCCTTGAGATTAAATAATTGCTCTTACCTTCCATTTCTTACCTTTGTTTCCATCTACGAGCCCTGTGTATCTACTACTGTCCCTCAACCATGCATTTTATTGGAATTGAAAAACTGAAACTACAACCCAGTGCCTTGTTAGGCTATGGAGTCTTTATTCACTCATACTAACTAATCAAAAGAAACAATAAAAGGAAAGAATCTATGGTACAAGTGGGACCTTCCCTCATCCTTAAAAAAAATAGTGTTTTAGGAAGAGCCCATTTATGGGGCATCCAAAAATTTATGTATCATCTAAGTTGTGCAGGATAAATGTGTTGTTGTTCAAAAATTCAACCACCTTAAAAGGGCCAAAGCATAGGTTGTCAAATTTACCATGTTCGGACTTGTCATCCCTTCTGGAATCCCACCTCAAGACCAGGTCACCTTCCTGAAAAATATCCTTTTTGGTTTTCTTATCAAAGGTTGATTTGATCTTGATCTGGTATGCTTCTATCCTCTGAACTAGTGCTTCTCTTATTTGTTGAAATTCTATAATCTGGAAGATTCTCCTTTGGATGTCGTTTGGTTCTTCAATCTCTTCCTGCAAGAATTTTAGGACTAGTATGCCAAGCTAAGTGGGAAAAACAACATCCATGCCATACACAATCTGAAAGGGTGAGGTTCCTAAACACTTCTTAGTGCTGATTCTGTCATCCCACGGAGAATACTTAAGTTTGGAGTCCTAGGATTTCTTGTTTTCAGTCAACAACTTCTTAATGATCCTGATAAGAGTCTTGTTTCATGATTCTTCTAGGCCATTTCCCCGAGGGTAATAAGGAGTGGAATGCATCATGGAAATGATGTGATTGCCACAGAAGTAAATCATGGCTTTGGACTTGAATGCTTGGGAATTGTCTATTACAAGATTACTGGTGCAACCAAATCTGGAAAAAATATTAGTTTCCAAGAAATTCATGATTACCTTGTTAGTGGCATTCCTGGTGGGTACAACCTCAATCCATTTGGTGAATTAGTCGGTGGCAGTGAGGATCCACTTGTGTTGTCCACTCGAGGGTGGATTTATCTCTTCGATGAAGTATAACCCCCATTGCTGAAATGGACCACTACTAGTGATAGGTTTTAGGGGCAGTGATAGTAACTTTGTTTCCCTGCAAACATTTGTCATTCATTGCAGGCCCTAATAGTAGCAAAAACATCAGAGAAAAGGGTGGGCCAATAGTATCCTTCCCTCAGGATATTGAGAGCTATGGCCTTCCAATGTTGGTGTCCTCCACATACTCCTCTGTGTATTTTTGTTGTGACTTGTTTGTATTCATTTTCATCAAGGCATTTTAACAGGATGCCAGCAGGATCTCTCCAATACAAGTCCTGGTTTGAAATGCAGAATTTGATATCCTTCAAATTGAGAGACCCGGCCTTTGTCTTCTTCACATCTGGTGGACATTCAAAATGTTGTAGAAAATAGATGATGTTTTTATACCAAGGTGAGGAGTAGTTTTCGAATACCTGTAATTTGTCTTGTCTGGGCTGTATGATGGGTGCAACTAATTGGGTGAATATTTGATGCAATTATAGCACCTTACAATTTGATTCTGATAGAAATTTGGCCAGTCCTTGTCCCTTGATCAGCTTGGTGGGCTTTATTTGCAGGTCATACTCCAATAGTTTGACAATCCATTTTCCTCTTTTTCCCTCACTATTTGGCTGGACCAGAATGTCTTTGACACTGCTGCTAGGAACAAACGTTGATATTCTAGAATGCAGCACATAAAACCTAAAGGATCCATTGTCTTGTTTAAAACTTGAAGGTGGGCCACCTACTCACATAAGTCATGAGAGAATAATATTCTCCACCTCCACTCACATGGATGATGTTGTCATTTTGTCCCTATTGGAACTAACTTAGTTGGTGTGTTTCTTCATTATCTTCCACTTCAACCGTCATGTGTTTGGAAACCTGCAACTGTTCCCAGCAAAAATGGTGCTCTGGAGGACTCTTCAAAAATCCTGGAAACACTCTGGATTTTTTATGAGGGGATCTTGATGATCAAGCATCGGAGGTTTAGTTATGATCCTGTAAACGACTATTTTCAACACATGCATCTTTGGGTCCTGCTCCCTGGTTTACCCTTAAATCTTTGGAACGAGAAGGCTCTGTCTGTTATTGGTAATGCACTTGGCCGGTTTATTAAAGTTGATGAACAAGCGTTGAAGGCTCCCAAAAGAAGGTTGGGGAAGATCCTAGTTGCAGTGGACATACACTCGGGTCTCTTGGAGTCAATAGACATACAATGGCGTGGTCACACTATCTGCCAAAAGCTGGCCACCTGTGAAACAACTGTCAGGGTTTTTCAAAGGAGGAGGAACCCGAAAAATCACAACTCAGGAAGGATTATTGTTGTGATTCCTCGGGTGTTGACTCATTTTCTCATGCGATAGACAATAATGATGGTGTGGAACCTTCAAGTCTTGCTTCTCTGAACTCGGTTACTGGTGAGTTAAAAGTTCTTTGTCCTTAATTTTATTTTATGCTTACATCTTGGGAAAGGGACTCTCTGGACTCCATTACTCCCTTGGTGGCTGGTTTAGCTCCTCCTCATCCTCCTCTGAAGTATAGAGAAGGCTCCTCCTCTTGTGAGACTATTCCCCAACCCGTGGTGACGGATAAGTCAGTTACCAGTCTTGAGTTGGTGAACTCTTCCCCTTTAGCAGAAAGACTCATTGTTGTCTTGCCTTCGGGAAACTCATCTCCCTTGGGGGGCTTACAGACTGAGGTTGCGGAAAATCGTCTGGAGACCAAGGATGGGTCTAGTGAGGAGGAGTGGGATTGTTCCCTACTTTCAGGATACAAAGAATCAGAGCCTGGTGAGTGCTCCTTGGGGGAGACACTGGAGTCCTTTATGTTGTTGCACTGTGAGGTTGATATACCCCTCTCGCTTCCCATCTTTCAAGGGAGGAATTTTTATAATTATGGTGGTCCAGGACACTCTGGGCAATTACATAAGCCTGGGGGTGATCTGGGATCGGATTTCTCCTGGTCAAAAGGCCTGGGTTTTGAGACTTCTCCCATCAAAACGTAGAGTGCACGTAAGAAAGCATTTGGTTCACTTCCTGCTACAGTCTCCCTTCCTACTTCTGTGACTGACATTGGGGCGCTTAGAAGCATGAAAGCCCTTGCTAGGGCTAAACCATGATCTTACTTACCTTAAATCTCATAGGGGTTGGGGGCACCCTGAAAGCAACCTCCATGCGTAGATTGTTGCGTAAGACCCATCCTGATATTATCTTCTTACAGGAAACTCTTGTGGATGAACAAAAAGAACGATTGTTTATGTTATCCTTTTGTCCTGGCTAGTTATCGTGTGCAATTAGTTTTGTTGGAACCTCCAGAGGGTTATTGGTTTCGTGGGATCCAAATAAGCTTGCTCTCAATCTTTTTATGTGATGTGGATGTATTTTGTTGTCGGGTACTTTACTAGAGAATAACAGTCAGATTAACTTGCTCAATGTTTATGGGCCTTGTAGCAAAAGGAAATCTTTATGAGAGCAGGTGGCCAATCGAGGTTTGTTGGCTTCTAATAATTTGATTGTTGCAGGTGATTTTAATCTCACTACTAGAGTGAATGATATATGCGGAGCTTTGACACATTTGGACAAATTGACGGCTTTCTTCAAAGACTTGTTACAGGCACATCGTTTAGTGGATATGCTCCCAGATGTCCAGGTCCCAACTTGGAGAAATGGCAAAGCAGGGGCTGACTACATTGCCAAAAAATTGGATCGTATTTTAGCTGTGGAGAATATTTTATGTCAATCGGGTCACTTCAGATCTTGGGTGGAGTACCCATACATTTCGGATAACGCTCTAGTGGTTGCACAATTTGAATTTCAACATTTCCCCACCACCTATCCTTTTAAATTTAATTCATCCTAGTTGAAGGAGGTAGAGTTTATGAATTTGGTTAAAGAGGTCTGGTTGGATCAAGGATTTTTAATGGAAACTGATATCCAACTTAGATTTGTGTGGAAGCTAAAAGAGATAAAAAAATGGACAAAAACATGGGCTCGACTTCAGAGAAGTAAAAAACTCCTTAGATTAGAGAAGTTGGAGGAGGATTTGAGTTCAGTTCTCCATTCGATCCCGCGGGATGGGAGGGACTCGATTTCTGACTGTCTTATAAAAAATTTGGAAGCGGAACATAATTCTTTATTCCTCCTTGATGAAGAACTATGGAGACAAAGGAGCAGAGAAACCTTGCTGAAAAGCGGTGATCATAATACAAGGTATTTTCATAATTATGCTACTGCCCAAAGAAACAAGAAACATATTTGGGAGATTTTGGACGAAGATGGACATTCTCACAAGGGGAAAGAAACTCTAAAAAGTGAAGCTATCAGACACTTTAAAAGTTTGTTTGAAATTGGCATTCCTCCTTCCCCGGTGGACCAAGCTTACACAGCTAGTCTCTTTCTTCGCTTTGCAGATGAGAAGGATACTATTATCCTTGATCGGCCATGCACTAAGTCAGAGATTTGGGAGGTACTAAAACATTTTTCCAAAGACAAGAGTCCAGACCCTGATGGTTGGACGGTGGAATTCTTTACTTAGTTCTTCGATTTACTTGGTGATGATCTACTAGAACTTGTGGATGACTCTAGGATCAAATGAAAGGTCCAAATTTCCTTAAACTCTACTTGTATGGCACTGATTCCAAAGGAAAATAAGCCTACGACCTTCGGTGACTACATACCCATCACGTTATGCAATTTATGTTATAAGCTGATCGCGAAAGTGATAGCAAATAGAGTAAATCCTATTCTCTCAAGGTCATTGTTAAGCGAGCAATGTTGTCATTTTGTCCCTATTGGAACTAACTTAGCTGGTGTGTTTCTTCATTATCTTCCACTTCAATCGTCATGTGTTCGGAAACCAACTGTTCCCAGCAAAAATGGTGCTCTGGAGGACTCTTCAAAAATCCTGGAAACACTCTGGATTTTTTATGAGGGGAGCTTGATGCTCAAGCGTCGGAGGTTTAGTTATGATCCTGTAAACGACTATTTTCAACACATGCATCTTTGGGTCCTACTCCCTGGTTTACCCTTAAATCTTTGGAACGAGAAGGCTCTGTCTGCTATTGGTAATGCACTTGGCCGGTTTATTAAAGTTGATGAATAAGCACTGAAGGATCCCAAAAGAAGGTTGGGGAAGATCCTGGTTGCAGTGGACATACACTCAGGTCTCTTGGAGTCAATATACATACAGTGGCGTGGTCACACTATCTTCCAAAAGCTGGATTACTTGGGATTACCTTTTAGATGTACTTTTTTTCGTAAAACTGGCCACCTATGAAACGACTGTCAGGGTTTTTCAAAGGAGGAGGAACCCGAAAAATCATGACTCAGGAAGGATTACTATTGTGATTCGTCGGGTGTTGAATCCTTTTCTTACGCGATAGACAATAATGATGGTGTGGAACCTTCAAGTCTTGCTGCTCCAGACTCAGTTACTGGTGAGTTAAAAGTTCTTTGTCCTTCATTTTATTTTACGCTTACAACTTGGGAAAGGGACTCTCTGGACTCCATTACTCCCTTGGTGGCTGGTTTATCTCCTCCTCATCCTCCTCCGAAGTATAGAGAAGGCTCCTCATCTTGTGAGACTATTCCCCAACCCGCGGTGAGGGATAAGTCAGTTACCAGTCTTGAGTTGGTGAACTCTTCCCCTTTAGCGAAAAGACTCATTGTTGTCTTGCCTTCGGGAAACTCATCTCCCTTGGGGGGCTTACAGACTGAGGTTGCAGAAAACCATCTGGAGACCAAGGATGGGTCTAGTGAGGAGGAGCGGGATTGTTCCCTACTTTCGGGATACAGAGAATCAGAGCCTGGTGAGTGCTCCTTGGGGGAGACACTGGAGTCCTTTATGTTGTTGCACTGTGAGGTTGATATCCCCCGCTCGCTTCCCATCTTTCAAGGGAGTAATGTTTATAATTATGGTGGTCCAGGACACTCTGGGCAATTACATAAGCCTGGGGGTGATCTGGGATCGGATTTCTCCTGGTCAAAAGGCCTGGGTTTTTAGACTTCTCCCATCAAAACGCAGAGTGCACGTAAGAAAGAATCTGGTTCACTCCCTGCTACAGTCTCCCTTCCTACTTTTGTGACAGACATTGGGGCGCTTAGAGGCATGAAATCCCTTGCTAGAGCTAAACCATGATCTTACTTACCTTAAATCTCATAGGGGTTGGGGGCACCCTAAAAGCAGCCTCCATGCGTAGATTGTTCCATAAGACCCATCATAATATTATCTTCTTACAGGAAACTCTTGTGGATGAACAAAAAGCACGATTGTTTATGTTATCCTTTTGTCCTGGCTAGTTATCATGTGCAATTAGTTTTGTTGGAACCTTCAGAGGGTTATTGGTTTCGTGGGATCCAAGTAAGCTTGCTCTGAATCCTTTTATGTGATGTGGAGGTATTTTGTTGTCAAGTACTTTACTGGAGAATAACAATCAAATTAACTTGCTCAATGTTTATGGGCCTTGTAGCAAAAGGAAAGCTTTCTGGGAGCAGATGGCCAATCGAGGTTTGTTGGCTTCTAATAATTTGATTGTTGCAGGCGATTTTCATCTCACTACTAGAGCGAATGAGATATGGGGAGCTTTGACACATTTGGACAAATTGACAGGTTTCTTCAAAGACTTGTTACAAGCACATCGTTTAGTGGATATGTTCCCAGATGTCTGAGTACCAACTTGGAGAAATGATAGAGCAGGGGCTGACTACATTGCCAAAAGATTGGATCGTATTTTAGCTGCAGAGAATATTTTATGTCAACCGGGTCGTTTCAGATCTTGGGTGGAGTACCCATACATTTCGGATAACGCTCTAGTGGTTGCACAATTTGAATTTCAGCATTTCCCCACGACCTACCCTTTTAAATTTAATTCATCCTGGTTGAAGGAGGTAGAGTTTATGAATTTGGTTAAAGAGGTCTGGTTGGATCAAGAGTTTTTAATGGAATCTGATATCCAACTTAGATTTTTGCGGAAGCTAAAAGAGCTAAAAAAATGGACAAAAACATGGGCTCGACTTCAGAGAAGTGAAAAACTCCTTAGATTAGAGAAGTTGGAGGAGGATTTGAGTTCAGTTCTCCATTCGATCCCGCGGGATGGGAGGGACTCGATTTCTGACTGTCTTATAAAAAAATTGGAAGTGGAACATAATTCTTTATTCCTCCTTGATGAAGAACTATGGAGACAAAGGAGCAAAGAAACCTTGTTGAAAAGCGGTGATCATAATACAAGGTATTTTCATAATTATGCTACTACCCAAAGAAACAAGAAACATATTTGGGAGATTCTGGACAAAGATGGACATTCTCGCAGGGGGAAAGAAACTCTAAAAAGTGAAGCTATCAGACACTTTAAAAGTTTGTTTGAAATTGGCATTCCTCCTTCCCCGGTGGACCAAGCTTACACAGCTAGTCTCTTTCCTCGCTTTGCAGATGAGAAGGATATTATTCTCCTTGATCGGTCATGCACTAAGTCAGAGATTTGGGAGGTACTAAAACATTTTTCCAAAGACAAGAGTCTAGGCCCTAATGGTTGGACGGTGAAATTCTTTAATCAACTCTTCGATTTACTTGGTGATGATATGCTAGAACTTGTGGAGGACTCCAGGATCAGAGGAAAGGTCCAAAGTTCCTTAAAGTCTGCTTTTATGGCGTTGATTCCAAAGGATCATGGTGGCACCTCTACTATGGCTCGACTTTACTTCTCTACACGTGAGCTCTCAAACCCAGGCGATCTCTTCTCTATACGCGAGACAACGGACTCTCCTCTGAGCACCTTCGCCTTCGGTTCAACTCTCCTCCTCTCTCACATGTGGCCAACACTTCCACCTTAGCTCTTATACCAATTGTTTAACCTAACTGCATAAAACAAATTAATGAATAGAGAAACGAGGAAAATGAAACAATCACAAACACATAGAGAAATGGGGAAAATGATAATTTTATTGCTCAATCAAAACTTGGAGAAACCTTAGAGAAATGGTTACACCAGTATCATGGAGCACCTTAATGGATTTCATATTTAACCAAGAGAGTTCTCAAGCATTTCTAGACATACCTACCTAAAATCAAAAGCTTGAAAACCTCTGAAACATATAAGGACAAGGATGTGTTGCCACCACTCAACAAAGGCTAAACTACTAAATACAGTAAACATATAAACTGCATCATAATAAATAAATTAATTAATTAAATAAAAAATAAATATTATTATATATCTTATAAAAATGAAAAATATAATACATTTGATTCAAAATAGATATTTAAGGGTTAAGATTGTAAACAAGTAATACAAACATATGGAATTATGTTCTTATTGAATGTATCTGAGGATTGAATGTATTTAAGGGTTAAGATTGTAAACAAGTAATACAAACATATTGAATTATGTTCTTATTGAATGTATCTAAGGATTGAATATCAATTTACCAAAACTTGAAGTTCAATATTAAGAGATTTTCTTTCACCTCAAGGTTCTGCACGAGATACACATCATGCACAATTGTGGAATCTTTTAATGGTGTGTTGCCCTTAAGCTTGGTTAGCATGGGGTTACGCACCTAGCATCTTATGTATTCCATATTCTCATATATTTGTTAATATCCTTTAAAGAGGAGATTTAGTGGGATATGTTGAGTTGTCATCCACCATGTGTCCCCTTTAGTTTCACTTGAGGAGATTGGAGCTTTTGAAACATACGGTATATATTAGAGTTATCTTTTGTAGTAGCAGCTTCTTCATTCATTCTTCATCCCCCTCTTGTATCTTCTTGGAGCATTGCGTATGGTGGAAGCTTGATTTGAGAAATTTTTCACTCCCTTCTCCTATCATAGGTAAAGGGGGCACAATTGTATTATAGTTTATACTTTGGCTAATAAATGAGATTCAGAATTCATTTTTGTGTTTTCTCTTTTCTAGTGTTATGTTTTTTTTGGTTGCACTTTTCATAGATTATTGCTTGTTGTACTATATTTAACGTTGCTACATAAGAATTCTCAACAACCATAGCTATCGAGGGGCAACTAGTATTTTCATCCAAAAATAGGTGATAGTAGTAACATGGATGAACACTCTTATAAACAACC
>ML796600.1:473701-488496 GCA_009831015.1 Picea engelmannii
TAGTGTGTTTCTTTAGTATGCATTAGTATGCATTTGTAGTTAGGAAATCCGATGGTCACGATATGTTCCCGACATAGAGTGATCTGATGGTTCATACTCTCCTTGATATTAATGACCATTGATCCATGGCTTAACACCCAATTGGTCCATGATCTCTATTTAAAGAGCATGGAGGGTCATTTGCCAATGATTGATTGTGAGAAACTCTCTTGTAAAATCTCTCTGTAATTTTTTTCTTTGCATTAATAAACTGCTCCAAGTGGCCACATTGGTTGGGGCTGTGGATATTTCCCCATAGGGGTTTTACCACATGAAAACATTGATGTGTTGATCTTTGATCTGGTTATGTGAGTGGTTACTAAAGGTGTTCGTCCTCCTTTGAAACGTCATTAATTGCTAAATGGGGAGACAAAAAGAATCCTTTACAGTTACTAACGTAGTACAACAATATGAAGAGAGCACCAGAGGAGATGGTGCAAGAGTTCTTGTCCTATTTCATGAGGGTCTACAACCCAATTCCGTAGAAGTCTAGCTACCTCCCGTGGCTATGCAGCTTCGATACACCGACACCTTTGACAATGATTTCTCCTTGCTATTGAGGGAGAGAAGATATGTTAATTTATATGCCATGATGAGTGACACAATTGAAGTCAAGGTAAACCCGACGGTGTCGAGAAAGATCAAACAAAGATTCAAAAGAGGTAGGAATAAACCCCAAGGAGATGTGCAGCCATTGAATTCTCGACCCTTGGAGGACAAGTTCGACTTGATGATGAATATGATGGAGAAGCCGATGGAAAGAATGTCTGTGGGAAAGAAACCCATCATCCGAGAACAACACGACCTCTAGTCCAAAAATCAAAACCCTAGAATAGGTTCGGTCCCACAGATCGGGAAGAGGGAACAAAGAGACCTAGGAGACCAACAAATAAGGCCCTCGTTCCAAAAAAATTACGTGGACGAAGATTTTGATCAGATGATCCAAGATCAAATGCATTGTTTCAATGATAAGGACATGCACGTGTTATTGATGAAGGGAGAACACAACCAATACATGAGCGAAAATGGTGATATTATCTTGGAGACGAATGATACATTGTCCTGGGAAATGGAGGAATTCAGGAAGATTTATCACAATGACATCATGCAGTTACAAAAGAAATACAAACTCAGGAGAAGAAAGGCATCTACAGAACCTCAACAGAAAAGTCCCATAAGGGAACCTCTAGCGAACACCCCTTCCATGAGATGACCGAAGAAAGACAACCCGACCAAGGATGTGATTGAAAAGAGAAATGCAAAGGAAGAGGTTCCAAGGAAAGTGCCAGAAACAAGCCGGGAGACAGGCATCAAGGATGTAGAAAAAGTCCCCCCCCCCCTTTAACTTTGAGAATGAAATGGCCAAGATAAAAATCTGTGTCCCTTTCAACGAGATCACCAAGAAAGGAGAACATCAGGATCACATTATCAAAATGATAAATATGGGAGAAACTCCCGACACCCTGAACATCCAAGATGACCACCCTACCATTTTGTTTGGTCCGCGCGTGGAGGAAACATGCGATAATGAGGACACCCCCCCATTCTATGTCAGGCTCAAGGTCCATGACATGAATTTTCATAATGCCATGCTGGATTCGGGCACGTCACACAATATCATGCCCAAAGTGATCATGGACGAGTTGGGTTTGGACATCACCAGGCCCTATAAGAATTTTTTTTCTTTCTATTCAAGGAAAGTGAAATGTTTGGGTCTGATTAAAGATTTGGTTGTGTCGTTGGCCCAAATCCCTTCTAAAAATATGGTTATGGATGTTTTTGTGGCCGATATACCCCCCAAATTTGGCATGATATTGTCCAGGCCATGGGTCGCGAACTTGGAGGGAACACTGCAGATGGATATGTCGTATGCCACCATTCCTGTCTTCGGCCAAGAGGGAATGTTGTACAGAGAAGTTTTGTTGAAATACATGGTGATTAGTAAGAAGCAGTTGAATAACCACCCTATCTACTCTGTCGACACTGAGATCAGTTCCTCCATATTTTACAATGACCTGAGCTTTGAAGAGAAAGAGCCGACGACTGTCATGACTGTCGAGGATAAAATCGTGTAACGAGAAGAAGAGTGCACAAACCCAAGGAACCACGCAGAGAATGAGTTGTGGAACATGATCTTCAAAGGATTCGTCATCAAGGAAGGGACAGGGGCCATTGTATGGATACGTCCTCCCAAGGTGGGCACAAAAATATGCTTGTACGAACTCGCCTTCGATTGTACAAATAACATGGCTGAGTATGAGGCACTGATTTTGGGTCTGAGGGTGTTGAAAGAGTTGGGTGCAAAGAGGATAGAGGTGCATGGAGACTCCGAGATCGTTATAAACCAAGTGAAAGGTATATACTAATCCAAGCACCCTAGACTAAGTTCGTACATAAACCTAGTGTTGGACCTCCTCGAAGAATTCTCATAGTATAATTTATCAGCGATCTCGAGGGGACAAAATCAAATTGCGGATGCCTTGGCCACCTCAGCCTCATTTTTTAAGATTCCCATTTCCCCCAACACAAAGTATGAGATCGAACTCAAACATAGGACGACGGTGCCCGATAATATCAAGTATTGGCAGGTGTTTGAAGATGACAAACAGGTGGAGAGATTTCTCCAAGTGAGCGACAAGTTCGCTAATGTAAACATTGATGACGAGTGTTGTTGAGATGAAGATAAAAATGCAGTTTCACGTAGTAAGGACAACCCTTTCCAAAACTATATAGTTGGGAGGGACATAGTGAAAATAAAGAATAATACCATCCCCAAAGGGTTGGTTCCATTGGAAAAGTTGTTTGATGAAAATGATGTGGCTAGAAATCCCAAGATGACCGTGAATTATGAGGACATCGAGGATTGCAACATCGGGACCCAGGAGAATCTGAGGATAATCAAATTATCAAAGACACTCAGTCCAGAGGTCAAACGGGACTACATTAGACTCATGAAATATTTTCCTGATGTTTTCACCTGGATTTATGATGACTTGAAATTCTACGATACTAAAGTGATCCAGCATGTCATTCCTCTCAAATAAGACCAAAAACCTTTCAAGAAAAAGCTAAGACAGATAAATCTCCTGCTACTCTTTCTAATTGAAAAAGAGGTAAAGAAACTCTTCGAAGAAAAAATTATTGTTTCTTTAAGATTTTCGAAATGAGTTTCCAATCTGGTGCCTGTATGGAAAAAGAGAGGCGAAATAAGGTTGTGTGTGGATTTTCGAAACTTGAACAAAGTATCCCTCAAGGAAAACTACTTGCTCCCTAAGATGGACTACATTCTGCAGAAGGTAGTGGTGTCCCAGAATATGTCTATGCTGGACGACTTTTCAAGTTACAATCATATCATGGTACACCCAGATGACTGGGAAAAGACAACTTTCACGACACCATGGGAGACGTTCATGTATTCTAAGATGCCTTTTGGCCTTATGAACATTGGAGCTACCTTGCATAGGGCGATGGACATAAAATTTGATGAGGAAAAGGACAAATCTATCGTGATCTATCTGGATGACATCACAGTGTACTCCAACTCTGACAAACACCACCTTGGGAATCTGAAGAAGGTCTTCCAAAAATGCAGGAAGTTCGACATATCTTTGAATCCGAAAAAATTACATTTCAGAATGCAAGAAGGGAAACTGTTGGAGAACATCATCTCGAAGGAAGGTATAAATATAGATCCCAGCAGGGTAGAAGGAATCCTGAAAATTAGCAATCCACGCAGCAAGAAGGAGGTGCAATCCTTCCTGGGAAAGGTGAATTTTTTTAGAAGATTCATCCCAAACCTGGTGGAAATCATAAAACATATCACCAACATGCTCAAAAATGGGAACAAGATCAAATGGAACCTCGAAGCCAGGAAATCATTTGAATATATCAAGGTAGCACTGACCAAAGCTCTCGTTTTAGCCAGCCCAGACTTCACGAAGAACTTCATCTTGTTCTTGTTCACCTCAGAGCATACCTATTGGCCCTCAACCAAGTTTTGAGGAAACCTTGGTCAGGTTTGGACCACTTTTGGACTTCGACAAGTTGGTCGAATATGGAGTGCCCAGGTGGAGCTGAGATCGGGGATCTTACTTGTCTTGTGGGATATGGGGACCTAGTAAGGGGTCCCTAGGGATTTTTTAATGGGTTATGGGATGTTGGCCCATGAGGTTTACCCATGATTAGGTATTATTGTAAAAGTATAAATAAGTAAGAATGTAATGTAGAAAGGAGTCAATAGATTGCAAGTCTAAGTGAAAGTAGTTCTGAGTTTCTTTGTGCAATAGAATGCGTATGTAAGGCTCTGTGCTATATAGAGGAGTTGGATCTATGCCTTGACCTAGTTTTGAGAAGGAGGATCTGGTGTGCAGTGCATAGATCTCATATCTGGTGCGAAGCTTGGCTTTGTGGCTTAGTGCACAGGAGAAGATGAATGTAAAATACTGATGAATAATAAAGAAGACAAAGCAGTTGGTGGACGTAGCCCCACATTGGGGTTAACCACGTATATCTTGTGTCCTTGGTTTTCTTTGTGCTTTGTTGGTTATGTTATGAATCTGCTCAGTGCTTTGCTTATTATGAATGTTATATAGACATGTTGATGCTTAGTGCTTTAGTTGTGTTAAGGATGAATGAATGATAGATCTAACTGAGTGTTATGTGCTAAATGATTGAAGTGTTTAATATTTATTATTACTGTGTCGATCTACCATAGGGGTTGTTATGTGATGTTAATGAAGTAATGAATTAATGCATGTCACCTTCTAAGTGTTGCTAGAATACTTTCTGAAGTGCTATTATCATATATCTATGTCCCAGCTTGGTTACAGACACCTGAGCCCTGTAACCCTCCCTTATTCTACCTCGGGTGAGACTTCGCCTCCTCGCAGGTCTTGTCGAAAGGGATGGTAGTTAGGGTTTTGTTGGTGCATTGTTGAATCGTTGAACCCTGGGTCTGTCCTTGTGCCAACAAATGGTTTTGTTTTCAGGACGTTGCGACTACGCCATAACGGACATATTCACATTGATGGAAGCATTCCTACCCATTGGAATAATCTATTACAATGCTCGTTTATTTAACCCGTTGGTCGCTACGCCGGGACCACTTTTTTCCACCTGTGAATAACTGAGCCAAGAAGATAATTGATTGTGTGTCAAGCTGTGTTATCAGAATCTAGATGTCAATGCCCGCATGTCTACCCCGCTTATTCGTTCTCCTACCCCGACCTATCTTTTATAACAGTGAGAATGTTGAGCGAACCTACTGAATTAGAGAAGTTTGTAGAGGATATCCTCCCAAAGATAATGGCTGACATACAGTTATCGAATGGTGTCCAGGCATCATTGACTAGGGGACTACAGACTTCCCCTTCGAATGGACATCACTTGGGCCGTGTCAACCCCACAACTGAGCATCGAAGTAAGCATTGCGAAGATCTGGCTAATGCGAAGAAGATCCCATCGATCCTACCAGAGTACATTCCACCATTGGCTGGCACGGTTAACCATGACAGCATCCTAGGAGACTATGAGCACACCCTCATCATTGCATACATCCAGAAAGGAATACACATAGTTCGGAGTCAGTTAGGACAGATCCCACTACTGAAGGATAACGACTTCAACCTTGGAGATAGAAATAACTATGCTATGCTCACACCCCACCGATACCTGATGAATATAACTGGGAAGAAGCCTCGCCTGGTCTCCCAACCATGGATTAAGGAGCTTAGGAAGTCCATTGTGCTAAATGTGATGAACATTCCCCATTTGGGTTGTCACCAGGAGGTTAACGCTTACGTTAAACTCCTCTTGTCATGATTCCATGGAAGATACTTGTGCCTTGACCAATGGATTATTGTGTATCTAGCGTTGATCCACTTGATTACAGGATTAAGCATGAAGGGAACCAGCCCTCAACAGTTTTGCCCAAGGAAGGCCTCGGACTGTTCCTTGGCACAACGCATCAAGGAAGCTTATGGAGAAGTCGAAAAAGGAAAGTGAGGCTACAAGGCAGCCTATATCCACGATGGCATAGTGCACCTCACTTGCCAACTCATAACTAGCAAGCTCATAAGAAAGAACCGCCCCACACAGGTCACTGGGTTCGTGGTGTACCTCGCAATAAAATGTGTGGAGGGCATGTAGATGAATTGGGTGAGTTACCTCATCAATGAACTCAAGAAAGACTGTTGCGAAGCTCAGGATCAGGGATACAAATTCCACTTTAGTTGGTTGATCATGTTGATTGCTTGGAAAATGCCTGAAGGAGCCACCTTTCCAAAGATTGAACCATTAAAGCCATTGGCCACTAGGTTTTCTACCTTTTGGTACACCAACGACATGTCTAAGCAATGGCAGTCAAACGTTGTGTTCCATGCATATTATCATCAACTGAAGGTTTCAATTGAATCATTTCCGCGCATGACACCACACACCTTGCACCAATACAGACCGATAGCCAATTTTCACATAGATCGACATTTGATCTATATCACTGCGTACAGAGATAAGCGCAAGGAAGAGTTACAATCATATTACAAGATGACAGATGAAGACATGGATAAAATCATGAAGGAATGGATGGAGGAGTTCCTTCTACCTATTTTTGATGTAGAACTCTTTGAAACTGACATCATAGGAAGCCCCCTAGTCACTCAACTCAAGCATGTCGGACAGTCCAGTGTGAAGAAGAAGAAGAAGCAGGAAGAAGTCCAAAATATAGAGACTGATGAGGAGGACAACGCTTCCGAAGAAAATGTATCTTTCTCTCTAGGAGGAGGAGATGAATAAAATGGACAAGGAGGAGGGGATGAAGGTGAAAAGCAAGGAGAAGGTGAAGCTACACCGCCAAAAGATCCCCCTACTGAAACACCACAGAAGAGGAAGGGTTCACCGCATACACCTTCAACAAGAAAGAAGACACGTGCTAGCAAGCCCCATTTAGAGGCCATGCTCATGGAGAACGATATCAACTTGGTCTGCAAAGCCATGGAGGATGTTTCCGAGGACATCTTGCAGAGATATGGAGCGAAGCAGGAGGAGTTGTATGAAAGGGTCGAGAAGGAACTAAAGGAAATGCAACAATCTATACAATTGATCCGTGTTGTACCTACTATGCCTTCCTCGTCAGATATTGCAGAAGTGGGGGATGAACTAGCCCAATTAAGAATACTTGCAGATGCAACAGAGGCTTGACTTCAGAAAATCTAGGAAGAAAAGGAGAAGGCTGCAGAAGCCTTGAAACAAGAGAAAGAGGAAGTCTTAGATAAATTATAGGTAGCGCGGTACTATGTAATCTCCTATGAAAATGAGAAAGAAGAATTTCAGGTGATGGTCGAGGAGGAAAAAGTCCATCTACAGAGAGAAAAGGAGAAGTTTCTCGTAGAACGGGCCACAATTAAGGAAGTTGTCAGTAAAGAATGTCACTTTGTGCCAAGATTGGCATGGGAGGAACAAGAGTTGGTTGAGGTTCAAGTGGCGAAGCTCGCTGAGACCATCCAACAGCTTCAGGTCAGGATAACAGAGTTGGAGATCCAAGTAGTATCGAGCACTCCACAGGAGGTGTGTGACCAGAGGGAAGAAACCTCTAAGAACACAGTAGTAAGGATCAGATCCCTCGCCTCAAAATGCAAAAAACTGAGTGATAGAAGGGTGCAGACTTATGAACACCTTGCAGAAGACCCAGAGCTAAGGAAATTGGAAGCACAGTTACAGGAGGCGCAACAGCAGACCTTCTCCATGTAGGCACGGATGAAGTTGCTCACCACAATTGAAAGAATGAAGAGATACCAAGAACAATGCGCGGTACAACAACATATCACTGTCATTTAGGGCAGAGTAATGGAAGTCACACAGAAACTACAACCTATGCAGGATTAAGCCTGCAAGGTGTTTGAAGAAATTGAAGGACAAGGCTCTCAACTGGACCAAGTGATTGCAATAGTGGAACAATGCCTGGAAGGGCATGTTATAGTGAATATGATCCAAGAGCTCATTGAGAAAGAGGCTCAGGCGAAGTAGCAAGTCAAGCTAGCTCGAGGCCTTCGAAGCAACATTTCCCAGACTTGAGTGACTCGGGACGAGTCACATATGAGTGTTGGGGGATTGTTCGCCCTCGACCAAGTTTTGAGGAAACCTTGGTCAGGTTTGGACCACTTTTGGACTTTGACATGTTGGTCAAAGATGGAACACCCAGGAGGAGATGAGATCGTGGATCTCACTTGTCTTGTGGGCTATGTGGACCTAGTAAGGGGTCCCTACGGTTTTTGTAATGGGTTATGGGATATCAGCCCATGGGGTTTACCCATGATTAGGTCTTTTGAAAAACTATAAATAAGTAAGAATGTAATGTATAAAGGAGTCAATATCTTGCAAGGCTAAGTGCAAGTAGTTCTGAGTTGCTTTGTGAAACATAATGCATATGTAAGGCTCTGTTCTCAATAGAGGAGTTGGCTCTGTGCCTTGACCTAGTTTTGAGAAGGAGGATCTGGTGCGTAGTGCACAGATCTCCTGTCTGGTGTGAAGCTTGGCTCTATTTCTTAGTGCATAGGTGTTACACATTATTTTTGTCACCCTAGTGATGTTTCTACAAGCATGTGTCCAAGATCCCAAAAGGATCTTTCTCATGAGAAAAGTGGTTGGTTTCCTCCTCTACAAAACTTGTTTTTAGAAGGACATTGTAGGCTAGATATAAGACACAGTGCGAAAATGCCTAATTTCTGGAGGTTGTCCTAAGCTTGGCTTGTGGAGTTTCCACAGGCTGCTCTATAGATAGGGTGTGGCGGCGTTTGAAGACTAAGGAAAGGATGAAGTTCACGAAGGTTCTAGAAGGGAATCTTCTAGAATATGAAGTGGCATTTGTATGGTTGGGATCCTACTGGCTTCTCTGATTTGGTGGGATCATCCTAATCTCTTTAACCATCTCTCCTTCTCCTATATAATGATGGGTTTCTCATGGAAAAGGTAAAGCAAGAGAAAGAAAGATCAAGTAACAAATTAATGAAGGAATAGGCTGAGAATTGTGTGAAGGATTCTATCTCTATTGATGCTTGAGGTCTGAATCTATCCATCAAGTTATTGTGAATCCTCTTCATGCAATTTTGGAGCAAGTGTGTGTGTTGGAGAAAAGGGCCACCGAAAGGGAACCTTGCAACATCAAGGATGTTTGGTTGTATCTTCCACTTTTACTTAATATAATACATTGGCATGTTTATTTCCCATAAAATCATTCTCATTTTATTACATGACTCCTTGATCACATGTATAAGTTTTCATTCAATACACTATTGTTTCTTTCACTTTGGTTGGTTTGTGTTTCATTACAGATCCAATATCACAAGAGCACCGAAGCGAAGAAGAGACAACAAAGATATAAGGAACCGATATTCAAAGGTATGGCATTCATCCCTTGTTTGATAGTAAACTAAATGATTAAATCTTAGGGAAAGTGTCATGTCCTGTCTTGTTTTGTTATAGATCCAGGTGGATCTAGGGAGATCAGTTTATGTACGCATTCACCAATTTATCCAATAACAACAGGAGTAGATGAATGTAAGAGACTGAAGAATAATAAAGAAGATGAAGCAGTTGGTGGACGTATCCCCACACTGGGGTGAACCACGTATATCTTGTGTCCTTGGTTTTCTTTGTGCTTTGTTGGTTATGTTATGAATCTGCTCAATGCTTTGCTTATTATGAATGTTAGATAGACCTATTGATGCTTAGTTCTTTAGTTGTGTTAAGGATGAATGAATGATAGATATAACTCAGTGCTATGTGCTAAATGATTGAAGTGTTTAATCTTTATTGTTATTGTGTCGATCTACCTTAGGGTTTGTTCTGCAATGTTAATGAAGCTAATGAATTAATGCATATCACCTTCTAAGTGTTTCTAGAATACTCTACGAAGTGTTATTATCGTAGATCTATGTCACAGCTTGGTTACAGACACCTGAGTCTTGTAACCCCCCCTTCTTCTACCTCAAGTGAGACTTTGCCTACTCACAGGTGTTGTCGAAAGGGTCGTTAGTTAGGGTTTTTTTAGTGCGTTGTTGAAGTGTTGAACCCTGGGTTTTCCCCTATGCAAACAAATGGTTATGTTGTTAGGATGTTGAGACCATGCAATAACAGACAAATTCACATTGATGGAAGCATTCTTTCCCATTGGAAGAATCTGTTATGATGCTCACTTATTTAACCCGTTGGTCGCTATGATGGATGCACTTTTTCCCACCCGTGAATAACTGAGCCAAGAAGAGAATTGATTGTGCATCGAGCTATGTTATCAGAAGCTAGAAATCGATGTATGTTTGTCTACCGTGCTTATCTGTTATCCTACCTCGACCTGTCTTTTTTAATAGTGAGAATGTCGAGCGAACCTACTGAATTAGAGAAGTCTATTGAGGATATCCTCACGAAGATAATGGTCGAAAAACAATTATCTGAAGGTGTCCAGGCATCGTCGACTAGGGGACTGTAGGCTTCCCCTTCGACTGTATGTCGCGCGGGTCATGTCAACCCTACGACTAAGCAGTGAAGTAAGCATCGTGACAATCTGGCTAATGCGAAGCAGATCCCGTCGATCTTACTAGAGTACATTTCACCATTGGTTGGCATGGTTAACCATGATAGAATCCCATGAGACTATGAGTACACCCTGATCATCGCATACATCCTGAAAGGAATACGCGTAGTTGGGAGTCAGTTAGGATAGATCCCACTACTAAAGAATAGAGACTTAAAACTTGGAGATAGAAAGAACTATGATATTCTTTCACCCCACTGATACGTGACAAAGACAACTGGGAAGAAGCCTCACCTGGTCTCCCATCCATGGATTAAGGAGCTCGCGTAGTCCACTGTGCTAAATGTGATGAATATTCCCCATTTTGGTTGTCACCGGGAGGTTAACGCTTGTGTTAAACTCCTCCTGTCATGCTACCATGGAAGATACTAGTGGATTGACCGATGGATTACTGTGGATCTGATGTTGATCCACTTGATTACAGGATTAAGCATGAAGGGAACCGACCCTCAACAGTTTTACCCAGGGAAGGCCTCCGACCACTCCCTAGCACAACACATCAAGGAAGCTTACGACGAAGTTGAAAAGGGAAAGTGAGGCTACAAGGTAGCCTCTATCTAGGATGGCGTAGTGTGCCTCGCTTGCCAACTCATAGTTGACAAGCTCGTAAGAAAGAACCACCCCACACAGGTCACCGGGTTCGTGGTGGACCTCGCAGGAAAATGTATGGAGGGAATGCAGATGAATTGGGCAAGTTACCTCTTTAATGAACTCGAGAAAGACTGTCGCGAAGCTGAGGATTAGGGTACAAATTCTGCTTTAGCTGGTTGATCGTGTTGATTTCATTTGTTGCTTGGAAAATGCTTGAAGGAGACATCTTTCCAGAGATTGAACCATCAAAGCCGTTGGCCACTAGGTTTTCTACCTTGTGGTACACCAACGACATGTCGAAGTAATGGCATTCAAATGTTGTGTTCCATGTGTATTATCGGAAACTAAAGGTTGTCATTGAATCATTTCCATGCATGACACTGCACACCTTGAACCAGTATAGACCGATAGCCAAGTTCTGCGTAGATTGACATTTTATCTATATCACTGTGCGCAGAGATGAGAGTAAGGAAGAGTTACAATCATATTACAAGCTGACAGATGAAGACATGGAGCAGATCATGAAGGAATGGTCAGAGGAGTTTCTTCTACCTGTTGCTGATGCATAACTCTCTGACACTGACATCACAGGAAGCCCCCTAATCACCTGGGTGAAGCATGTCCAACATTCCAGTGTGAAGAAGAAGAAGAAACAGGAAGAATTCCATAATATAGAGACTGATGAGGAGGACAACGCTTCTGAAGAAAATGGATTCGGCTTGCTAGGAGGAGACAAAGAAAATGTACGAGTAAGGGATGAAGGAGAAAATCAAGGAGAAGGTGAAGCTACATCGCCGAAAGATCCCCCTACTGAAACACCGCAGAAGGGGAAGGGTTTGCCGTAGAAACCTTTAGTAAGAAAGAAGATGCATGCTAGAAATCCCCATTTAGAGGACATGTTCATGGAGGACGATGTTAGCTTCGTCCACGAAGCCATGGAGGATGCTTCCAAGGACATCTTGCAGAGATATTGTTAAGGTCCTAACCCGCACATAGGTAGATCAATGTATTCGGATGTAATAAAGGTCAATATTAATAAAGCCTTTCAATAAAATAGAATAAGGTGGATGTAAGAAGACCTAATAGAAGCTTCTGCTTCTAGAAGGATCTTCCTCTAGATGCTTCTCTTAATAGACATATTTAGTATAAATAAGGGTTGAGGGTGTGAAAACCCTAGCTTGGATATTATGGTAACAGAGCGCTACTCGATTGGAGGTTTCCCCCTCGAAGAGGCCAGTGAACATTGCTTTCTGAATCAAAGTGCTATTTCTATTGCTATTCTTATATCATTTATGTGTATTGTGAAGATTATGCTAGATATTTTACTGTTATTCTACCATTTCTAGCATTTTATTTCTGTTCTGCATATTTTATATATCTGGTATCTTGCAAGTGGTATCAGAGCACTTTCCTTGGTAGAAATTGTGGGTATTTTTTTTCCAGGGTAGAGACGTATTCCAGCGTCTTTAAGCCACAGAGATCTATTGTTACGCGCATAAACCCGCGGTTGAGGGATTCATACACGCAGGAAATACAAGTGGTTCTTAAGCGCACATATGTTGGACACCCTTGTAACCCATGTTGGTACCCCTTCGAGTGGTAGCGCATCAGACAGCACTTGTGTACAGATCGGCCTAGATTTTCTAAAGCCCTCTTTAGATAAACCTATCGGCCACCGGACTGTTATAGTGTCACCGAGAATAGCACTCAGGAAGATACTCTCTAGTACCTGGGTAGTTGAGTAGTACGGCTAAGGGTACAATCTATCCTCCTTAGTTAGTTCCCTAAGATACTAGGCCGAGTACTACTATTGGACCCCACACGTATATCAGAGAGCTATAGCACAGGGCAAACCCTTGTCTGTAGAACCCTTGAATACCTAACCCTTGGGGAACATAAACATAAATATAATCAAATTGAACCGGTGAGATATATTGCCGCACATCTGTGTTCAGGTTGCTAAGTAAATACACATTTCTTTCTGGTTAAGAATTTGGGGGTTTCAGCACTGCAACATTCTTCAGACCAAAGTATAACCCCGCAGTTGTAAAAAAAAAAAAAAAAAAAGGTCTGGAATTTTTTTCACCATTATTTGAGACCTATTCCATTATATTCATCTCTTCTCCCTTATCACATTCATCCATATCATTTTTTGGCAAAAATTTCTGACCCTGCCCACTCCCTTTTCAGTTCACCCATCCTCATGGCCCATACCCGTAGCCAAGAACTAGAGTCTCGCTTCAACAACTTGCAATCTGGTTTCCTTGAGACCCAACAAGAAGTGCAACAACTCAGTGCTATTATTGCCTTCCGTGATGCATCCATCAATACCACCATAAATGCATACGTAAATGTAGTCATGCAGTCCGCAATGGCGGAAGTCAAACACGAACTGACCACCCAGCTTGAATCTGTCTTTGCATCACTCTGCACCAAACTCAAGATCCCTACCGATGACTCTTTTCCTGGTGCACATAAAAAGACTGAAGGTGAAACTTCTTCCCATTCCTTTCAACCCCATCACTTTCAACGGGACATACGCCTTCCACGGGTGGATGTAACCAAATTTCATGGCTCGGACCCCACTGGGTGGGTCACCCAAATGGAACATTATTTCTCTCTCTACAACATTACAAATGACTTGGCCACACTCCGGTATGGTGTTCTCCATCTAGATCAAGAATGTTGGCAATGGTGGCAATGGAGAAAAACTTCCCGTCAAGGGTATATTGCTTGGACCCAATTTGTGATTGAGCTTTATGAACGCTTTGACACTAACACCAACCATTTGGGCCATTTGACAAAATTGAATCAATCAACCATAGTAGAAGACTTCATAACTGCATTTGAGTGCCTGGCTTTTCGAACAGAGGGCATGACTAATGCTTTCTTTCGAGAGTGTTTTATCAGTGGCCTCAAGGAGGATATTTGGGCCCATGTCCTCATGGCTCGACCTATGACTTGGGTGGAGGCTACTAAAAAATCTAAAGACACACAACAAATTGTTTCCTCTCAAAACCGTAAGCCTTCCTTTATCCCTCGCCCTAAACCAGTAAACCCCACTACTCCCTCCGCCCCATTAAAAATACAAAAATTGACCAGGGATGAAATGGCTGAACGCCAACTCAAAGGCCTCTGTTATAATTGTGATGAAAAATATTTCCCAGGCCACAAATGTAAGGAACAAAATCTTTTTATGGACATCTCTGAGGATATTCCGAAAGAGGATGTTGACACTCCCCTTGTGCCCGAGTCACCAGAAATCACTGACACAAACCCTCCCTCCGACCCTCCCGAAGTGGAACCAATCATTTCCCTCAATGCTATGACTGGCTTCTCTGCCCTCCAAACCCTCAAGTTAATCAGTTACATCAAGCATTGAAAGGTCATCATTCTGGTTGATAGTGGCAGCACCCACAATTTTATTCATCGCCGCATTGCCCAAGAAACCCATTGCTACATCCATGCTGTCAACAATTTCCAAATCATGATTGCCAATGGTGGTTCTATGAAATGTGGCGGGCGTTGTGAAAATGTGTGTCTCCAAATCGATGACTACCACCTAAAATCCCATATGTTT
>ML796600.1:488821-501999 GCA_009831015.1 Picea engelmannii
CTTTGCACAAAAAAATGAAATTGAAAAAATGGTCCAGGAACTCCTTATTGTCGGCGTCATCCGTCCTAGTACGAGCCCTTACTCCTCTCCGGTCATCATGGTACTGAAGAAAGAAGGTTCTTGGAGAATGTGTCCTGACTTCCATGCTCTCAACAAACTGACCATCAAAGACAAATTTTCTATTTCGGTCATTGATGACCTCCTGGATGAATTGAGTGGGGCCCAATTCTTTACCAAACTTGATCTTCGCTCGGGCTATCACCAGATACGTATGAAAGAGGTCGACATTCCCAATACCCCCTTTCACACTCACGAGGGCCACTATGAGTTTTTGGTCATGCCCTTTGGTTTGTGTAACACCCCCTCCACCTTCCAGAGCCTCATGAACCATGTCTTCCACCCTTTTCTCTGTCATTTTGTCTTAGTTTTCTTTGATGATATCCTCATCTATAGAAAAACCTAGACAGACCATCTTACTCATGTGGATCAAGTTCTCCGCCTACTCTCTCAGCACCAACTTTTCCTGAAACAGTCCAAATGTGCTTTTGGTGCCTCAGAAGTAGAATACTTGGGTCATCTAGTGGGAAAGGATGGCGTCAGGGTGGACCCGAAAAAGATTGAAGCTATGCAAGACTAGCCACACCCAAAGACTCTCAAAAGATTGCGTGGATTTTTGGGCCTCACAGGGTATTATCGCAAGTTCGTTAAGAACTACGGAAAGATTGCAACACCTCTCATGGCTCTCCTCAAAAATAACTCTTTCATTTGGACTACATCAGCTGCTCAATCTTTTCAAACCTTGAAGATGGCCATGTGCACCACTCCGGTTCTGGCCCTTCCCGACTTCAAAAAGACCTTTGTGTTGGAATGTGACACCTCAGGGAAAGGAATTGGCATTGTACTTATGCAAGAGGGTCGACCTTTGGCCTTCACTAGCAAGCAACTATCTGAAAGGAATCTGGGCAAACCCATTTATGAAAAATAAATGTTGGCAATTCTGCATGCCGTTGAGTTGTGGCGTCCTTATCTCTTGGGGCAACGCTTCCAAATTAAGACCGACCATCAAAGCCTCAAGTACTTTATGGAACAACGCATTTCCTCCTAGGAACAACAAAAATGGGTGACTAAGATCTTTGGATATGATTATGAGATCATTTACAAGAAGGGAAAAGACAATGTCGTGGTGGATGCACTGTCCCGAAAATATGAAGACGAAGGATCCTTTTTTTCTCTTTCCTTCATTGTACCCAATTGGCTCCAAGTTGTGCGCCAGGAATGGCTTCAATATCCCAAAAGTTCGCATCTGATCCAACAACTACAAAACAAGGCTCCGGCTCCCCTAGGGTACTCCTGGCTCCAATATGAGATTCGATACAAAGGCCGCTTGTATTTAAGTAAACAATCCAATCTCAAATCCACGGTGCTTTCTGAGCTTCATGCTACACCCACAGCGGAGCACTCAGGGTTCACCAAAACATATGACCGAGTCAAACATTCTTTTTTATGGGATGGTATGAAACAAGACATCCGTAATTTTGTCACTGAATGTGAGGTGTGTCAACACAACAAGGGAGAAACAGTCAAATCTCCAGGCACCCTCCAACCGCTACCGATTCCCCCTGCTATTTGGAAGGATATCTCTATGGACTTTATTACAGGCTTACCCAAATCGGGGAATAAATCAGTCATAATGGTGGTGGTGGATCGCCTTTCCAAGTCTTCTCATTTTTTTTCTCTTCCCCACCCATTTACTGCATCCACGGTGGCTCAAATTTTCATGGACCAGGTCTTCAAGCTTCATGGCATGCCGCACTCTATTATTTCCGATCGAGACCCAACTTTCACAAGAAATTTTTGGCAAGAGTTGTTTAAGATATAAGGCACACAATTGCATCTCAGCTCAACTTGTCATCCTCAGACATATGGTCAAAAGGAAGTTGTCAACAAGTGTTTGGAAACATATCTAAGGTGCTTTGCCTCTAAAAAACAACACCAGTGGGCTCAATGGTTACCCCTCACGGAATGGTGGTACAACACTACATACCATACAGCCACTTGCATGACTCATTTTGAAGTGGTATATGGACAGAAGCCACCTTCAGTTCTCTCATACTTACCGGGTACCTCGAAGGTCCAGGCAGTTGACCAAACACTTATAGTCTGAGAGGATATCCTTCATACCCTTAAAGAGAACTTGGTCATGGCATAGAATAGAATGAAGCAACAAGCAGATCAAGGTCGCTCTAAACGTCAATTTGCAGAAGGGGATCAAGTGTTTCTGAGACTGCAACCATATAAGCAAACTTCCCTCAAGGCCGAGCATTGTTAGAAGCTAGCACCCAAATTTTATGGCCCTTACACAGTTCTCAATAATGTCGGACAAGTCGCATATCAGTTAGCTTTGCCCAGTCAGTCAAAGCTACATCTTGTTTTTCATGTTTCATGCTTGAAGAAGGTGATTGGAACCAGGTGCCAAATTCAAACCAACCTTCCAGAGTTAGCTGAAGAAGGATCCATTTGGCTACAGCGAGAAGCAGTTTTGGACCAGTGTGAGCGTCACCTGCGTCAGAGAACCATCAAGGAAGTGCTAGTACAATGGAAATATATGACTCCAACAGATGCCACTTGGGAACCAGCTACCATTCTGCAGCAGTTTCCACATCTCAAGCCTTGAGGACAAGGCTGTTTTTAAGGGGGAGGACATGTTAAGGTCCTAACCTGCACATAGGTAGATCAATGTATTTGTATGTAATAAAGGTCAATATTAATAAGGCCTTTCAATAAAATAGAATAAGGCGGATGTAATAAGACCTAATAGAAGCTTTTGCTTCTAGAAGGATCTTCCTCTAGATGCTTCTCTTAATAGACATATTTAGTATAAATAAGGGTCGAGGGTATGAAAACCCTAGCTTGGATATTATGGTAACAGAGCGCTACTCAATTGGAGGTTGCCCCCTCGAAGAGGCCTGTGAACATTTCTTTTTGAATCAAAGTGCTATTTTTATTGCTATTCTTATATCATTTCCGTGTATTGTGAAGATTATGCTGGATATTTTACTATTATTCTACCATTTCTAGCATTTTATTTCTGTTCTGTATATTTTATATATCTGGTATCTTGCAGATATGGAGTGAAGCAGGAGGAGTTGTATGAAAGGGTCGAGAAGGAATTGAAGGAAATACAACAAGCTATTCAATTGATCTGCGCAGTACCTACTGCGCCTTCCTCTTCACATATTGCAGAAGTGGGGGATGAACCAGTCCAATTAAGAATACTTGCATATGTGACAGAGGCTTGACTTCAGAAAATCCAGGAAGAAAAGGAGAAGGCTATAGAATCCTTGAAACAAAAGAAAGAGGAAGTCTTAGAGCAATTACGTGTAGTGCGGTACTGTGTCACTGCCTATGAAAATGAGAAAGAATAATTTATGGTGACGGTCTAGGAGGGAAAAAGTCCAGCTACATAAAGAGAAGGAGTAATTGCTCGCAGAACGAGCCACGGTTAAGGAAGTTGTTAGTAAAGCATGTCACTTTGTGTGAGGCTTGAAACAGGAGGAACATGAGTCGATTGTGGTTTAAGTGACGAAGCTCGCTGAGACCATCCAACAGCTTCAGGTGAGGATAATAGAGTTGGAGATCCAAGCAGTATCGAGCACTCTGTAGGAGGTGTGTGACGAGAGGGAGGAAGCCTCTAAGAACGTAGTAGTAAGGATGTAAAGTTGGTATCTACTATTTTCTCGAGTTTTCCTTTAGACCAATTACGATGTAAAGTTGGTATCCATCCTTGTCTGGTTTCTTGAGTTTTCCATTAGACTAGTTACGATGTAAAGTTTCTATCCATCTTTGTCCTATTTTTCGCATTTTCCGTTAGACTAGTTACGATGTAAATTCCACGATGTTGTTTCTGTCAACATATCCAGTTTGTATCCATCCTTGTCTTTTTTCTCGATTTTTCCATTAGACCAGTTATGATGTAAAGTTGATATCCATCCTTGTCATTGTTACACATGAAATTTGCACACCTAGGTACCTCGCCCTAAGTGTCGTAAAGTGTCGTATAAGTGTCACATACATCTTGACACCATGGAATAACCTATGTCACAATCCCTAGTCAATTTGGAGGAGGGATATATTATATGAAGGCCAAAATACCAAGTACACATGAATTATTATTAATATTCATGGAAAAGAAATTGATTAAGTGTGAGACATGAATTATTATTAATATTCATGGAAAAGAAAGTAATTAAGTGTGAGAATCCACCTCACATTTGGTTTCCTATTTTTTAGGGAAGGTGGAGGATCTCATGGATGGTTGAAATATTTCCTCCTTAAAATCCTTGAGAGATATTTCCTCCCCAAAATCCTTAAGAGATATTTTTTCCCTAAATATCTTAGAGATCCCTTCCTTAGTGGATCTGATGAGAGATCCTCTCCATGGTGGTTAAGTCTCCAAATCTTATATAATGAGGGATTTCCATAGAGGAAGGGGGAGAAAAACAAGTTTAGAGATACCAAACTTATGATCTCATGAGAAGTGGAGGAGAATAATCATTGAAGCTATTGTCATTCTAATCGTGGAGCTTTTGAGCAAGGGTTTGGACAAGGAGAGCTTGGTGAAGTTGTTGCACTACATCCATGGTTGTAAGTAACACTTTGTTCCCATCAATATAATCAATGCTTGGCCTGTTTCTTTCAAACTTGTACTTCTTCTATATAAGTTTTTCTGCAGTAGATGGATCTATGTTTTAGCTAATCTCATTAGAGTAGGAAGTTGTTTGTACTTTTGTTTGTCTTGCAGGACCCAACAAGGAGCTCAAGATCGAGGCTCATTCTGGACCTTGCAAGGACAAACAATGTTCATAAGGTACATGCTTTCCTCATTCTCTTTTTTTCATCAGCTTGATTATCTCTAAAAGGAATTTAGTGTCCATGTTAAGCACCTTATGTATTAGAGTTAAGGGTCTAGCTCTCAAGAGGAGGTCTACCTGTCCGCAGGGAGATTTTCCTACAATAGAAATTGGCGACTCCACTGGGGAGGAAATATGATTTGTGTTTCCTTTCCCATATATTTGTCTTGGCCCTTTGTCCACTCATTTGATCTTCTCCATTGAATTTTGTATTCTTAGAATGGTTTGATTGCCTCTTTGTGTCATCATGATCACCCTGATTGGCTGAATGTTCTTGAATTTTTTATTTTCTGGGAATTTTTCTGAGTTGTTGAAGCCTGACGCTCCCCTACCTATGTTATCAGAGTGCCAACACTCCCTGAAGGTCTTAGACATAGCATTATAATGATCTGGCTTCCCTTACACTAGAGCTCCAACCTTTCCTCTGCAAAAAAACCATTTAGGATTGTCTTCTCTGAAGTCCAATCTTTGTTTTTTCCCTTGCTCATCTTCTTGGTGCTTCAATACTTCTTCCCATTGGCCTTCAATACCTTGTTTTATAAGGATTCATCTTCTTTTGTTTGGATTTTTTGACATTTTTCCTTACTTTGCAATTTGTCCTTCATGATTTGGAGGCAATTTGTCGTTTTCTTCTCGTTTGTATGAATGAGTGAAAACTTTGTAAGGGGTTCAAAGGTATTTTCTACTTTTCTTTCTGATCTTTGATTCATCTTGTCCAAGCTTTTTCTCCTTCCTTTTGAGTTTTTGGCTTTTTTTTTCTTGTTTGATCGCAACAAGGGAGTGTTTATGTTTATGTGGAGTTTGCTTCCGGTTGCTTCAATCTCACAGATCTTGCAGTCTGATTAGCATAGGAAGATTTACATCCAACTGATCGTCAGTCACATATAAACATTTTAGCATTGTATTGTATTCCTTATGAGGACTATTGCATGAGGTCATTTCACCTTGGTGTTTGACAGTGAAAGGAAAATCTTTCTCCTTCCCTTAATTAGACATTCATTGAAAGAAAAGACTGCTTATCATTTCTTATGCATGTTTTGGGAACTGAGTCATAATATCATTAGTCTTCACTCTCATACACCTCTGAGTAAACAATAACCACTAAAATCAACACTTAACTAAAATTTGTCAGACTTTTTAAATCTTTGTTAGCAAACCTACATTAGTTTAATGTGTAGGGATTTGGAATAGGTTGAAAGGATAACTTTCCAAAGCTATCAAACAAACATTAGCATCCTGAGCTAGGGAGAGTCAAATCCAATTGTTGCATCAGTTTTCTGGGATCCCCCTCTCACACAGAGGTTATGCACGAGGTCGTATTCAGGCGAATTACGGAGATTATCTCTCCGTGGTTCAACTGTTTGTATTGGTCAAATCGTATATTGGGGGTCACTTGAAGGTATACCCACGATTATGTGTGGGTGCCTCTCGGGTTGATTTCAGACTTGTTATCTTGCCCATACGTTTCAGATCGGACTGTCGACTGTACCCACCCAGGGACTCACTACAAATTGGTGTCTTTAGTATCCACAATCTTTAGGGTCTTACACAAGGTGACGGTGAAGGGAAGTCTCGATGTACCTGGAACAGACATTGGTCAAACTCACTCGAGCTCCTTGGAGGTTAAATCCACAATTACTGCGTGGAAGCTTGCACCAAGGCGTAAGTCCATTAAGCAGGTCACCAATGTAACTGATCCACCCGCTCTATCCCCGCCCCTTCCTATTTTGATCTCACGATGTTGGATTTCATCACCAACTAGTGGTTTCATCATGGGAAGGTTTGTTTGATTGATTCCTTCTTAGATTCATAGGGTGTGTTATTTGTTCTACTTAGTGGACCTTAGGTCGAGTCGGTATTAATGGCGTCAACTCCCGAGAGTACCAATGGAGGAACCCCTTGTCCCAGGGAACCTTACACCTTTCCTTCTTTTGGAAACTTTGGTCCTCTGTATATTGCCACACTGAGTCTTCCATGACTCACCATCAGATTACCAGTTTGGTTGTTCCCCACTCCGGTGATCTCAAATCCTCCGAATGTTTCAACTGCACCTAATACTTTAGATGTCAGTACACCACCCACACATCAACCTCATGTTGACCTTTTGCCTTCTTCACCCATTAAGTCTCCTTCCCTTTCTCCTTCTTCGCCTAGAGAAATCTCTAAAGCAAGTAGCCAGGTTGATCAGAAGAAAAAGAAACGGAAAGAGAAGAAGAAGAAGAGCTCAAAAAGGACCAAGGCCCCACCAACATCATATGTTGGATCCAAGCAACCAATTACTATTAATAGTACTGGGAGTGTTGATGAGGTTAACAAGATTAAAATGAAGAATCCAAAACCCAAATTCCCTTGCAGTCTTTGTAAGGGTGACCATTTTTTGAGGGATTGCTCTGGTATTCCCAAGGTCTTAGACATATGGTCCTCCATGTCATTGGCCTCTATCGGTCATGGCGATGATACCCCGTCAACTAGTGATGTTAAGGTTGGTATGAAGAAGAAAACTATCAAGTTCCCTTGCATGTTATGCAAAGGTGATCATTACTCTCACCTTTGTCCTCGCATGGATGAGGATTCTTCTCTTTTGGAAAAACTTCAAATTCCAAAAGGTTATCATGATATTTCCCCCGACCCATCATTAGTTGATGGACTGGTCAATCTGGTTCCATCCCCGGTTAGTCCGGTTGATCAGATGGTCAATCTAGTTTCCTCCTCAATTGAACCACAAACCCAATTATTTGATCCAGTTCCATCATCGATCAGCCCTACTCTTCATCAAAAGAGTGTAACCCAAGTGGTTGATCCATTTTTATCCTCGGTCGATCCCACTCTCTCGTTAGACAGTGACACCAAAGCGGTCGATCTGTGTCCACCCATCGACCCCATTCTCCCCTTGGAGAATGAAACCCAAGTGGTCGATCCGGTTCTGTCATCGGTCGATCCCACTCCTCCTTTAACGAGTGCCAAAGTGGTTGATCCAGTCCCTTCCTCAGTTAGTCCCACCCTTCATTCTAAGAGTGCCAAAGTGGTTGATCCAATCCCATCATCGGTCAATCCCACTCTTCCTATGAAGAGTTCCTGCGTGGTCAATTTGATCCAATCATCGATCGATCCTACTCTCCCTCTCAAGAGTAAACCCGATATTTCCCACTTTTTTCTCGTTGATACAGAATATACCATGCTGGGGGGCATTCCTCCTTCTCCCATGAAACCCCATCCAAGTAATGAGACCATCCTTTTTGATTGGGGTGCGCTAACTAGACCTCGTCTTCCCTCTCACATTCCTTTCCAAATTACGGTACAATTTTGTGGTCGGGACGTTTCTCAAATGTTGATAGATGAAGGTGCATCTGTTAGTATTTTGTCCTTTGTTGCTTGGCATGCTTTGGTTTGTCCTCATCTTGCATTGGTTACACAGAATCTGTTAGCTTTTAACAGAATAACTAGTCAACCTTTAGGGACCCTTCCTCAATTTCCTGTAACTTTGGGAGGGAAAAATGTCTTTATTGATGTCATGGTAGTCCGATACCCCTTGGATTTCACTTTACTCCTTGGGCGGGATTATGTCTATTCCATGAAAGCTATTGTGTCCACTCTTTTCCGTGTGGTATCTTTCCCTCACGATGGAAGAATTTTGACTATTAATCAATGTTCATTCATCGATCCTGACTGTATTAACTCCCTAAATGGTTCTTATATGTAGACAGTATCTCCCCCACCGCATGTTAATTATGTGGCGTTGTCTCCAATGACTTCAACTTCCAATGATTTAGATCCGGTAGTTGACATGGTGATTTCTTCGGTAAGGCTATTGGAGCATGATCTCCTTACCCCTGTCACGGCCCTCGACATGTGTTCCTTCTAGAGTGATTATCTTCCATCCAGCGAAGATATCTTGGAATCCATGACTGATTTTTGCCCCTTGACATGGTATCCTTTCAGAGCGTTATTCTCTTGGAAGCCATGATCAAGCAGAGTCCATGAGCATAGTTTCTCTTCTTTGTGGCAAGATCGTTAAAAAATGAAACAGAGGTCATGAGCATAGTTCTTCTTCTCTGTATCAATCTTGTTAAAAAATGAAACAAAGGTCTTGAGCATAGTTTTCCTCTCTGTAACAAGCTCATTAAAAAATGAAACAACAATATGGGGATCGAACCCAGAACCCTGAGCATAGTTCTTTTCCTATGTCAAGATCGTTAAAAAATGAAATAGTCACCTCTCATGAACCTTATTTTCATCCACCCTTCTCCTTTTTCTCATCTAGTAAATAAATTGGTGACAACCTCAAAGTCGGTGAATGAATTGAAGCTTGGAGGGCATTTCTCCAACCTTTGATGATCATTCTGGAGTTAAGCCACTAGATTTCAAGTTGGGGGCACACCGAGCTTAGTCTTTGTTCTTTGTCGTGCTCGTAAATACATGAGAATGCATCTGTGTAAACTTTTATCTCTTTTTCGGAGTTGTATTGATACATGAAAAAGGAACCCCCTGGAGTCGTCTTTAAGCTCTTTTTAGACTCTCTAAACATGAAAAGATTGTCGAGTGATATTGCTTCCTTTCCCACCCGTTAAAAGGTTTGAAAGGGTGTCTTTCGAGTGATAATTTATCTCTTTTTCAGCCTCGTGAGACTAACATTATGAAAAATGACAACATTGGAGTCATCTTTAAGTTATTTTCAAACTCTCTAAACATGAAAAGATTGTCGAGCGACCTTGTTCTCTTCACACTCGTTAAAGTATTTGAAGAAAATGTCTATTGAGCGATAATTTATCTCTTTTTTGGTCTCATCGGACCACTTTATGAAAAAGGAACTGAGAGATTTCTCTTTTAAGTGTTTTTCCAGACTCTATAATCATGAAAAACCTTTGAGTTTTCTACCTTTGGAGTCGTTAAACAAATATTGATAGGCCCATACGGGATCAAACCCTTACTTCTTCCAATTCGTTAAACAAAGGAAGAAGAACTTACTGAAGGTGAGTTATATCGAGCATGTGTTACCCTCCTCAAGCTTGTTAAATTAAAAAGAGGTACTCGTCTATCTGGATGGGGGAAAAAATCGAAAGAAGCAAGCCAAGCAGTTTTTGAGAACATTACTAGTAACTCTTAGAGTTTCCCTTGAACACGACACTTTGTTTTTGCACACATCTTAATCTGCTGAACCTCTGCACTGAACCAATCCTCTGAGTTTTTCTTACTTCTTTGGATCACCCGACGAAAGTCACAGTATCCACTGCATCATCATGTTTTGGTCCATGTCATGTTTCTGTTGTTGTGCCTCAATGTTCAAGGGAAGTATTCACCTCAAGAGTCAACCATCAAAAATATATTGTCTCAATACCCGTGTCAGTCCATGTTCATTTGATCTACCAATTACATCTCTGTGTATATTTCGTGTTGTTGATGGGGGATACATCAAATCCCTCCTTCGACGAGTCTATTCCTGTCGACTTAAACACATTATCCAGGAACTAGACTTAGAAACCAATTAGTACTTTGGGACCGACATGCCTTAATGGCAGGCTTCCTCACGTTCGACAGTGGGTTTACATCATTGACCTCTGATCAGATGATTCCACGAATTTTCGACTTCATCTCATCCATTCACATTCGCTGGAATGTACTAGGGTACCTTGGGAATCATTGACATCAATGGTGATTTCCCTCGGGCTTGTCAACGGTTTACATCATTGATCGGTAATCAAGTGGTTTCTGCCATGTTCGACATCAGGACATCTATTCACATCGTTAGATTCATACTACATAGGGATCAGTAAGAAGACCCTGGGTTGAGTGATCACTCTGATATATACTTTTCTCAAGTTGCCACGGAGTTTCTCTTGAACAATGACACATATACTGTCACATAGATCCACTTTGTATTGGTCATGGCTATGTCTTGTCATCTTGTAGATCCACTGTGTATTCTTCGTGTCTACGATCAATTTAGGTCATAGGAGTATAGATCCACACTGTATCCTCTGTGGCTATACCTTTTATCAATATAATTATGGATCCGCAGTGTATTTTATGGAGGCCATATCTTGCAAGTATTTATCACCCAAGCATGGGTATGTTTGCCTTGGGTTTGAAACATGTCATAATATTTGTTGGATGTTTGTGTACAACTTCTACCAAGTTCTCTAAGTCCACACCCTTGCTTTAAAGATTTGTAAAGTGTTTTGGCCATCATTCTCTCTTCCAACCTCACACTTTAGGGGGAATTATGTTACACATGAAATTTGCACACCTAGGTACCTCACTCTAAGTGTTCTAAAGTGTCGTATAAGTGTCGCATACACCTTGACACCATGGAATAACCTATGTCACAATCCCTAGTCAATGTGGAGGAGGCATATATTACATGAAGGCCAAAATACCAAGTACACATGAATTATTATTAATATTCATGGAAAAGAAATTGATTAAGTGTGAGACATGAATTATTATTAATATTCATGGAAAAGAAAGTAATAAGTGTGAGAATCCACCTCACATTTGGTTTCCTATTTTTTAGGAAAGGTGGAGGATCTCATGGATGGTTGAAATATTTCCTCCTTAAAATCTTTGAGAGATATTTCCTCCCCAAAATCCTTAAGAGATATTTTTTCCCTAAATATCTTAGAGATCCCTTCCTTGGTGGATCTGATGAGAGATCCTCTCCATGGTGGTTAAGTCTCCAAATCTTATATAATGAGGGATTTCCATGGAGCAAGGGGGGAGAAAAATAAGTTTAGAGATACCAAACTTATGATCTCATGAGAAGTGGAGGAGAATAATCAATGAAGCTATTGTCATTTTAATCATGGAGCTTTTGAGCAAGGGTTTAGACAAGGAGAGCTTGGTGAAGTTGTTGCACTACATCCATGGCTGTAAGTAACACTTTGTTCTCATCAATATAATCAATGCTTGGCCTGTTTCTTTCAAACTTGTACTTGTTCTATATAAGTTTGTTTGTAGTAGATGGATCTATGTTTTAGCTAATCTCAGTAGAGTAGGAAGTTGTTTTTACTTTTGTTTGTCTTGCAGGACCTAACAAGGAGCTCAAGATCGAGGCTCATCCTGGACCTTGCAGGGACAAACAACGTTCATAAGGTACATGATTTCCTCCTTCTCTTTTGTTCATCAACTTGATTATATCTAAAAGGAAGTCAGTGTCCATGTTAAGAACCTTCTGTCTTAGAGTTAAGGGTCTAGCTCTCAAGAGGAGGTCTACCTGTCCGTAGGGATATTTTCCTACAACAATCATGTTTCTCGAGTTTTTTGTTTGACCAGTTACGATGTAAATTTGGTATCCATCCTTGTCATATTTCTCGAGTTTGTCGTTAGACCAATTACGATGTAAATTCCATGATGTTGTTTTCGTCCACATATCCAATTGGTATCCATCCTTGCCATTTTTCTCGAGTTTTACGTTAGACCAGTTACGAGTCAAAGATGCAAACTTGTAAAGTCCACGATGTAGGTGACCATGAACACAAATGTGTAGCTATCAGAATCTCAATTGTGTTGTTTCTAGAGTTTGTCATCAAAGATGTAAAGTTCCAAGTCATGATTGTTATCACTGAAATTTCGTCTGCACATGGCAACAAGAACTCTACATCATCAAAACAGCAATGAAGTCATTCATGGCACTATTCACAGCATTCCAGAAGGGTCAAATACTATACAAAAATTGAAAGACACTTCACATCATAAGGTGCGCGCGTATGCGCAGGATAAGAACGTGTTGTGCGCGCTTTAAGCGCACGATGCGCGACTGTCCACATGAAAAGCTGCGCATCTGCTAATACGGCACATTAAATGCTTAAGTTGGCTTCCCGACCACCAATAGGCCTTCGCCCGAGATGATTTGACCCTCTGATCAGGGTCGGTTCTGCAAATACGACGAATTTATGGCTTAAGCGAACCCTAAACTAGCCTGTGTCTACACCGGGAACTAGTTACATGACCGCCTGGAAATGGCTATAAAAAGCAACGAAGGCTCATTGTTTCAACAGGGAATTCAGAGTAGAGTTACGCTGCACAGATGCTTCTAAGCCCAGTCTTGGATCACCAGTTCATCAGCTGTGTAATACCGAGTTCTCTCACCATCCATTTCTGTCCTGTTCATTGTGTAAGGAAAGCATTCAGTTGAGGATTCCTGAAGGACCTTCCACTGGAGGGAAGAGGAACCATTGTCCCTTTCTACAGCGTGTGCTTTGGTTTTTGTTAATAGATCAAGCCTTGAAACCACTGGGAACTCCCTTGTCTCACGTTTTTAGTTTTGTTTAT
>ML796601.1:0-48959 GCA_009831015.1 Picea engelmannii
GTCCCCTCATCCTTACACAAAATTTATCACTAAATCAGAGTTTACATGATAATGTTTCTCTTGAAACAATTGATAAAGGTTATCCTATCAAAAGGGAATCATTTAAATTTTTATACTCTAATAACTTTTACTCTTTGTATCCATATATGTTTGCTAACTTTGATTATTTTCAAGTTAAGACTATGCTATGGTCAAATTCTAGTTTGATGCAAAGTGATGGAAAAGCGTATTACAAGAATGAGGGAAATGTTGTTATTCTATCTAATTCATTTCAATATTATGAAGAAGAGAATAATCTTTTTATGAACTCTTCCTATGAAACACATGCATGCCTTTTAGGTTCATCTGATGTCATTGGGAATGTTGATTTGGTTTGTAAGTTAGAAAGGTATAAGTCATTTCTCATGTAGTAATCAATATTGATGACACCAAAGGACTTCATCGCAAGATGATGGTCGTGTCAGGGTCTCATGGCATTAATCCTGAGTTTCAACGTGCAAGGCAAAAGGGGGTAATTTACTGCAAGGTAATGTAAAACTCTTATTTTGTTTCTTTTCAATTTAATAACGATGACATTTCTTTAAAGAAAACATCCTCCACTAAATCTTCAAATCACGATCGTGATAAGATTCTTTCTAATCATGATCCTAATGAGATATATATTCTCTCCATTAAATCTTCACAAACATTGAATGACTTCCAATCTATTTTCTATGATCTAATTGATGCATGGTTAGAAGAATCATTTTTGAAGAATTTTATGTTTCATATTATGTTCTTCGTGAATAGGAAATTCAATTTTGTTCTTCCAATGTTTGGATTTGAAGTATTACAATCCTCAGTACTAATACTTGACCTGTTTCTTTTTGCAGGATTGGAGTTACTTCGTTGGTTACATTGGTTATATGATTTCACCCAGATTATGTTTTGATAGAATGTTGTAATGTAGGAGTAGTTTACTTTAACTTGTTCTTTTCTTTTTGTCTCTTTATTTTCATTTCATTATACTTTGAATAATACAATCCTCAATAAATCTCAAACAAATATCGTGGCCTATGCAAGTTACTTGTTTTCACTTTCAAAGGGTGGGTTAAAAACTGGTTGGAATATCTTCCCACTAGATCTATTCACAACCGGGAACAATTCTCAAATAAGTTTTATAATGCTTTTCAGAATTATGTTTACAATGAGTTAATTGGTGAATCACATGATCTATGAAAATGAGAAGATGAATTGACTGAGGGTTTGCTAGCTATCAATATTCATGAGCATTTGTCATAGATTTCCTTTAGTTGATAGACCTTCTCTTATTAAACTTGTTGGAAAATTTTCTATCCTAACTCACTTCATGTATTTATTCTTTCATTTATCTCTCTTTAGTAATTCCATATTTTTAACTTTGAGAATTATGATAGAATTGGCATTTGGTTAGAGAATTCTTATGAGTAATGGTTCCCAGTGAATTTTAAAAGAACTATCTTGCATGGGTTGAATAGAGAAGTTAATGTTTTAATTCTTTCAATTTTCATAGAAGATTATTCGATTAACTGTATCTTATGATGACCATGTTATTGCAAGATCAGAATTACGTGGATGGTTTCATTGGCAGTTTGATTTCATTTAGTGTTTTTTGATTAATCAATGTAGTTTAGAATAGGTTTAGAAGTAAATTAATTAGTTCTTGTTTGCTTCTTTCACAAGTAGATTACCTCTCATTTGTTCACTCAAATAATACAATTATGAGGTGATATGCCAATGTCAAGTTGAAGATGAGCCATCATCAAGATGCATTCAAAGAAGTTTACTTTACCTTTCTTCTCTCCTAGTTATTTATCATCTTGCTCATGAATACATTCGTTAAACATTGTTTTTCAAGTCCTATCTTTAATTTCTAATTGCAAAGACTTAGATGTGAAATATTTAGTACAATTAGTTTTATAAGAGTGTGAAGCAAGAATATTTTGAGAGAACAAAATGAAAAAAGAATTTGATCTTTAGTTACACATCACTTTTTATTTTTTTTTAATATCTTTCGACATGTAACTTAATTAATGTGGCTCTCATGTTTTGAAATTGAAGTCATATATGTGCATTTAGTTTAAGGTTTATTTTTAGGATTATCCTTTTTCTATTTTAAATTTCTTTATGTTATTTTCTTTTAATAAAAAAACCCGATTGGCTCAAAATCTCATGCTTTGGTCAAAGGAAATTTTATGTATCACAAATTTGAAGGCATGAACATATTTATATACAAAACATTGGAAGGATCTAATAGGGACAAGAGTTCGGATTTTCAATTCATCTTATCCCCCTGAACATAATTCCTCCTTTTTTATTTTGACTCATGATATGTTAAGTTATTTATTTACATATTTCCCTTTGTTGGGATCTTGGTATATTCAGGGCTTATCGTGATTTGACAATTTTATTTTTACATGTTTATGGTTATTTTTTCTTAAATAAGTTTGTGTACCTTTCTATATTTTTGTTTTTCTTTCTACACACTTTTAAGTTTGCTTGATTGTTATGATTCTTCCATTGTAGATTTGGTATTTGCAAGTTTTCTCTTTGAATATGTTAAGTTTGCTTGAGATTTTGAAAAGGGTTATAATTCTTGATAATTAAATGATACCATTTGGGTAGTAATTTAATGCATGTCTTGAACTGAAAGCATTACAATTAATCATCTATACAAAGTTCTATGACTTATAAGTAAATTTTTTGTATTTATGGTGGAACTCCTTTAATAACATGAATTCATATTTATAACACTAACACATTTACACTAGGTTTTTTACAGGTCTTTTCTTTTGTGCCCCATTCACATCACATTAAATATCTTATACCTAAAATGATTGATGGAAGGAAGACCTTAAGCTAAACTTTGAAAGCGAGTAATCTTCCAATCAAATCTAAAAAACTCTTGTATCACCCCGCTTCCATAAACACCTAAATTGCATATGCAATTGTATATATACAAATCATTAAGGGTGTAACATAATGAAATGGAAGTTGAAATCACTTTGTAGTGTGGGAAGTACAAGTAAACCCATTGGGGCTATGGATGCTCGCTAATAGTAGGGCCATACTTGTATGATACTACGACACCTTCATCAGGGCTATGGACACTCGTTGTTGGCACCCAAAGTTTTGGGTTCAGTTTTGTGCGCGTACACAAACGGACTTGTGCATGCTCAATCCATAGTTTTGTGTGTGCCTAAGAAAATTCACGAGGAATGATAATGAGTGCACACCCAAACGAGTTTTGACAGTGTGCAACATGCCTCAAATATTATTGAACGCGCGTCGGTCCCAGTTTTGATGCGCACCATAAATCAAGAAGACGCACGCCAGAATCAAGAGAAGAATCATAAGGAAATCCTCCCGAACGATTACTACCAATAGTAGAAGGGATCGTGGAGCTGAAAAAAGATGATTTTGCAGGGAAATCAAGATCGCCACAATTCCTGAAGGTTATGTAGAATGTAGATAGGTGTGAGAAGCATGCAAGGCAGTTTTGTTAGTTGAGCGAGTGGAGCAAAGTAGAAAGACAACTCTCCCGAGTAGAGAAATCTATAAAAGGAAGCAGTGATATCACAAATGAGGCTAGTTAGATGTTGAGGAGAAGAGATTCATTGAGTCCTTATTATCAAGTTCACTCTGAGCCTGTTGTAATATTGAAATTGATCCAAGTGGATATTGGTGGCCACCCACTTATTCCAACTAGCTCCTCTTAATAGTTTTTGGTTCAACACGTTCTTTTGTACTTCTTTGTAATTTTGGGTTCTACACTTTAGGGGTTGTCTGAAGCCCTACACATCTTTGAGGTGGAGACTGGTGGCCTCCCACCTAATCCAACTGGCTTATTTTGGATCTTTTCATGTCAACACATCTTTATGTACTTCTAGGGCTGTTTTGCGGCCCTAAACAATGTTTTTTTGGCTTGCCACAGTCAATATATATATAGAGTTAGAGTTTGACAACGTAATGTGTAGTTCTCGAAAAGACCTTTCCAATGGGCTATCACGTGCCTAAAACGAAGGTTGTATGCAAAAGTTACAACCCCAGGAAGTTGAGGTACCAACTTACCCATCAAGACCCATAGGACTTTTGGCTTTTCACCTCCTAGGGTTAGATTTTTGGATGTCTAGGGTTTTGGAATTCATGAGTAATGTTAAAAAGGCCTTTGCAACCTCATTGTAATCATTCTTCTCAGATGGATGCGCGTAGCAACCACATCTCTTCTCAGAGATAGCTACCACCATTCGAGCAAGTTGTTCCAGTTCTACAGTTTTACAGTTTCAACCTATTTCATTTATTCAATAGAAGATATTGTTCACTGAATATCTGTGTTGTTCTCCATACCTCTGTGTTTATTATATTCAGTCTATTAATCAGTTTGTTCCACTCCTAAATAAAAATCAGTGGTATCAGAGCAGACTACTCTTCATTTAATTTTCTTCGTGCATGTCCCCGACAAGATCTGGGTACAAGAAGTTGGGACTCGAACCAATTGAGCCTTTGCAAGATCGGCCATGTCGAGCCTGACAATAACTTGTGGGGGACAAAAATAAAGATGATGGAGCGGGAGATCCTTTTAAAATGTTTCTCGAGAAATCCCTTGCACGACAAAGGAACGAAATGATGGACAAATTTGCACAGATCCTTCGGTGGATGCCCACATGAGAAGCATATTCATCAAGTGACCATGCAACCCCCTTTAAGGTATAGGTAAATTTTAATATTCCATTATTTAAAGGACTGATAGATGCAGATGTTGTAGATAAATGGTTGAATTTGCTTGAAGGGTATTTTTTGGTCCACAATTTTTTTGATAGGGAAAGTATTACTTTTTCACTCTTCAAGGTCATCCCCCATGTTAACGACTCATGGGATACTTACTCTAAGCAAAGGGCCATAAAAGAATCTACAATATTTGTAGTCGCCCCTACAAGGGATTCATTATGGGATTCCATTAAAGAACAATACTACCCTGTTGGAAGCTACAAGGATCAATACACCAGATGGACCACCCTGCATCATGAAAGGGACCAGATAATACCGGATTTCACCAATATTTTCCATACCTTCATTGGGTGCAGCTTATAGATATGTTATCAAGATCGAGCATAAATTTAAGCATAAGAGGCGAGAGTTTGGAAATCCAAACTCCTCACAACTGAAGCAGGGAAAATGTGGCCCCAACCCTTACAAAAAGGGACAAAGCAAAGATGGCCACTCTCAGGACAACCAGTCCAATCCGCAACACAAGAAGGGTAATAAGAAGGCGAAGGACACGAGAAAATGGTGTGAATACCAGAAAATCCCTTAACACAACACCGAAGAATGTCTCTCCAAGAAGTCACTCGTGGTAAAGTTGAAGGCTTCCGAGTCAAAGGCTAATTCTGACTCCGAATCAAATCCAAAAGGAGGGAAGCAGATTATCGATGTTGAACACAATGCCACTATCGCTACCACCAAAATTCAGTCAAGCGAACCAGAGGAAGGGGACCACCTCTTTCACTCACAGATGTGGGTAAAGGTTTCTCCACGTCATTTCATTATCGATAGCAGAAGTCAGAAGAACCTGATCTCAACAGAGGTCGTCAAGCAGCTGGACCTATCGACGACACTGCACCCGCAACCCTACACCATCGGCTGGCTTCACCAAGGAAGAGATTTCTGTGTGAGCCAACAATGTCGTTTGCCCTACAACATCAAGCCTTTCAAAGATGAGGTATTGTGTGATATTTCTCCCCTTGAAGTTGTTGATGAATGTAGCTATGTGAGACATTCTCCAGCTTACAAACCTGTGAGATGTGGATCATTGCAGCTATGTGAGTCTTTCTCTTAGCTTACAAACCTGAGAGAAATACCCTAAGAAGGGTACATGGTTCTTGCCTGAGACAGAGCTAGGTACGTAGAGATGAACTCCTCCATTCAAAGAGTTGAGAAGAACTCCAGATGATTATCCAGTGAGAAAGGCGATTTGTTGAATTAGACGTGCTTGTGGCTAAGCACAAGGTGAACATGTGAAATCCCAAAGTGTTGGGTGCATCATCATGTGAACATAAATGATGATGATGTATTAGCCTCCTTTGAGCAGCAAAGTTGACGAGAAGAATCCAGATGATTCTCATGTGTGAGGTAGTGGGAAAGAAGATCTGTAGAGTGGACGTGCCTGTGGACGAGCACAGGTGAATGTGTGAAGATTTGGTTCTTCTATGTAATGCATTGAACTAGAGATATGACATCCCTATGAATGTGCCTTTAGTGGATGAGCACTAGTGGGTGTATCATATCCTTTGCTATATATTGTTCAAGAGTCAGACCTTCCTGTAACCCTAATTGTTATGTAAAGGGTACAGGTCGGCCCCACCTTAATGTGATTAATAATAAATGTAAAAGATAATTAATCTGGTTAAATATTAATTATAATAATTATTATTATTATTATAATGTGACTTAGAGAGGTCGGCCCTATTGAGCCAATAAACACTTTTGTTGATAGGAAAAGTCTAATATAAGTAAAGGAAGATTCCCCATTGTGGAATCATATCTTTCACGTGAGTTTGGAAATTTCATCAAGTACACTTCTTTGGGAAAAGTGTGCCCCTCTCTTGGGTGCTAGAGTTCTAGGGTTTGAAGCACCCTCTTTTGTGCTAGGTCTTTCTTGGTGGTGAAGGTCTTCTTTTGAAGAATATAGCAAAGGATTTGGCTGGGTTTTCTTCCCTTGTTGAGAGGGGTTTCCCAGGATACTTCTTGTGTTCTTGTGCATGGTTTTTCTTCTTGTGATCTTGGTTGCTTTAACATTCTTGTTTATGGTTAAGAGAAATGAAAATTGAAATGAACTACATGCTTAACCTACCTTATTGAAAAATCAAAATGGCATCAGAGCATAGGTCTTGAAGAGCCCATTGCACAAACATTTTCCATCCATCCTCTCTCACTTCTACAGAAACCGTACGACCCTCCCAGGGTTCCTAGAAATTCCGTACGACCCTCTTTCTTTCTCAGTTTTATCCCTTAATACTTGGACGTTGGGGCTAATTTTGGCATAGGAGTGTACGACCTCCTTCAACGCACCTCCAACAAGCTTCAGATCAAAATTTCGGGCATTTTGAAATTTTGGTCCTAGGGTTTCGCTAAATTCTACAGAAATTTCAGTATCAGGGTTTCTGCAACTAATTGAAGGAGCTCTTCAGCTCACCAGTTTTCTCCTATCTTTCAAAGGCTTATTGTTGGCAGTCGTAAGTCCAATAAAACCTAAAAGTGCTAGCCTGGCCTAGCCGTTAGGTTGTCTAGCCTAGTTGACAAAGGGTTGTGAAGAATCTAAAATTATGATGAACAAAAACTATGATGAAAGATAAGCTTGATGGATCAAGCAACTTCAAGTTCTTGGAAGACAAGACTTCAGAGGAAGACTTATTGTGGGTAATACAAAAGGATTTACGAGAGACAAATATCAATGAATGGAAGGAAGATGACATTAGGACAAGGAAGCCAATCACGTACTCAAACCCTTATATTGAAGGGCCAACTTCAAAATAAAAAAGATGACAAAAGGTGACACCGTGACTATCTTCTTCATAAAGATATCAAAGAATAAATATCAACCAAGAGCCATTGGAGAAATCATGTCGGCATCCTTAGGTATGCACTTGTATATATTATTTGTATCATTGTCATGAGGGAAATTGCAGGAGGAAGGAACCTTTGATGAAGTCATGGATCAAGAGGGATCTCAGTGCATTCAGAGGAAAAACACACTCAAAGTAAAGACTCCAGGTTTGATTGTTGTAATTGTCATTCCTCTAACCTATATTTCTATAAGTTTGCTACATTACAAGTAGGTGTTGTACCTGTGACAACATTCCTTAAATTGTTTTGACTCTAGAGATGTACTCATTATTCTCCTTTAGGATATATTCTTGTGTTAGTTCTTTTTGTTTTCTTGTTCTAGATGGGTTAACAAGAAAATAAGATGTTTATCCTTCAGAGGGAGTCAAAACTATTTGAGAAAGAGGAAGAATAGAACCATCATTGAGAAAACCAATGCTATAATGCATGCTAAGAATCCTTCTAGGATTCCATGGGCAGAAGCATGCATGACACAGTATATGTGCAGAACAAGAGTCTTCACCAGACTTTGAAAAACATAACTCCCGAAGAAGTCTTCACCAGAATGAGGCCTGAGATTAAACACTTCAGGTTATTTGGGTGCCCAGTGCATTTTCATGTACCCAAAGAGAAGAAGTCCAAGCTAGATCCTTTAGAAATAAAGGATACAATGAATCTTCAAAAGACATTCCATATCGACACCCCTGGTTAGAGATAGACTGAGACAAGCAAAAAACGTTGTCCTTGAAAAAGATATAGTCTTTTAAAGACCCAGAGAATCTCATATGGAGATTGACAGTGAGACAATACCTTCTCCCCCTTCAACAGTTCAGAGGGAGACAAAAATTACTCCAGTTGATCAAGGTTCTCCAGTGGATATGTTCAGAGATATTGCAGTAGGGCATACAAGGCCTACCTAGACTCACTCTGCAAGAGGTAGAGAAACATGCAAGCCTCTCAAGGCACATCCCAAGAAAGCAAAAGAGATTTTTGAGCTATCCTTCAATCATGAGCCACGTCATTGATGATGAGCCTCCTTTTCTTAGAGAAGGAACATGAGAACATGTATGGAAAGATGCCATAACAAAAGAATACCAGTGTATCTTAAAGAATGATGTATAAGATATTATTAAGGGACCAAAAGGGAAGTCTGTGGTAACATACAAGTGGATCTATAAGATCAAACATGCAACTGATGGAAGTGTCTAGAAATACAAAAACAAGGTCCATAGCCAGAGGTTTCTCACAAACAAAGGGAGTAGTCTATGATGAGACACTTTATCCAATGAACATGATACACTTCCATCCATACTATCATCCATGAGTCGGAAACCATATCAGATAGATAGATTCTTGATGAGTTTGGATTTCAGCAAGAGTGTTGCTGATCCAAACCTATATCATTACAGTGTGGTGACGAGAGCTTGATTTTAATGACTTATTCAAAAAGCCTTGCTATTGGATATAAGTATTTCTTGACTTCTAAATTCGAGATGAAGAATCTGAGTATGATGCACAACTTCTTGGGACAAGAAGTATGACATAGGATCAATGATATTTTCCCGAGTCAAGGAAAATATACATTGAAAATATTAAATAAGTTCAGTATGACAGAATGCAAAATCCACCATGATGGATTTAAAGAAGAAGATTGATGATGATTCAGATGAGACTGATCCATAGCTAATTGGATCACTGATGTATCTAGTTAACACCAGACCAAGACTCACTAGACAAACAACAAAACATGTATTGAGATATATGTGAGGCACAGTTGGATATGGCATGAGATATGCCTGGAGTGTGAACTTGAGTTTGCGGGATATGTCAATTCAGATTGAGCAGAAAGTACAGTGAACCGGAAGAGCACATCCAGTTGATGTTCTACCGTGAAGTTTGCCATGATTTTTTGATGCAACATGAAACAAAACTCTGTGACCTTGAGTACCATAGAGGCAGAGTACATAGCATCGAGTGTGCGAAGCAATGAGGCTTCACAAGCTTCTGACAGATTTACTTGACTATGAGATCAATCCTATGATGATAACCAAGAGCCGTGTGTAAAGCTCCTTGAGAACCCAATGTTTCCTAATGGATCAAAATACGATGAGATGAAATATTCTTATATCAAAGATATGATGCAGAGGAAAATCATACACATGCAGTACCTTCCTACACATGAGCATATTACATACATCTTCACCATACTAACTTGGTGAAGAATTCCTTCCTAGTTGAGAGGGAGTATTGATGACTCCAGCCAAGACAAAATTCAGAGTACATCCATGTAAGACTTGGCATGATGAAGAATGCCTCCCTAGCTAAGAGGGAGTGTTGATGAATGTAGCTATGTGAGACATTCTCCAACTTACAAACCTGTGATATGTGGATCATTGCAACTATGTGAGTCTTTGTCTCAGCTTACAAACCTGAGAGAAAGCCCCTAAGAAGGGTACATGGTTCCCACCCGAGACAGAGCTAGGAATGTAGAGATGAACTCCTCCATTCATAGAGTTGAGAAGAACTCCAGATGATTATCCAGTGGGAAAGGCGATCTGTTGAGTTGAATGTGTCTGTGGTTGAGTACAAGGTGAACGTGTGAAATCCCAAAGTGATGGGTGCATCATCATGTGAACTTAAATGAATATGATGTATTAGCCTCCTATGAGCAGCAGAGTTGACGAGAAGACTCCAGATGATTCTCCCGTGTGAGGCAGTGGGAAAGAAGATATGTAGAGTGGACGTGCATGTGGACGAGCACAAGTGAACGTGTGAAGATTTGGTTCTTCTATGTAATGCAGTGAACCAGAGATATGACATCCCTATGGATGTGCCCCTAGTGGATGAGAACTAGTGGGTGTATCAGATTTTTTGCTATATATTGTTCAAGAGTTGGACCTGCCTGTAACCCTAATTGTTATGTAAAGGGTATAGGTCCACCCCACCTTAATGTGATTAATAATAAATGTAAAAGATGATTAATCTGGTTAAATATTAATTATACTAATAATAATTATAATTATAATGTGACTTAGAGAGGTCGGCCCTGTTGAGCCAATAAATAGTTATGTTGATAGGACAAGTCTAATATAAGTAAAGGAAGATTCCCCATTGTGGAATCATATCTTTCATGTGATTTTGGAAATTTCAGCAAGTACACTTCTTTGGGAAAAGTGCGCACCTCTCTTGGGCACTAGAGTTTTAGGGTTTAAAGCACCCTCTTGTGTGCGAGGTCTTTCTTGGTGGTGAAGGTCTTTCTCTTGAAGAATATAACAAAGTATTTGGGTTGGTTTTATTCCCTTGTTGAGAAGGGTTTACCAGGATACTTCTTGTGTTCTTATGCATGGTGTTTCTTCTTGTGATGTTGGTTGTTGCAACATTCTTGTTTATGGTTAAGACAAATGCAAATTGAAATGAACTACATGATTAACCTACCTTATTGAAAAATCAATAGAAGTTTGTGATGTTCTTTTAGGAAAACCATATTGGTGGAAGCGTCATGTTGTGTATGAGTCTAGACCCCACAATGTTATTATTACTTTGGGTAGACAATTGTACAAGATACCAGAGGTAGCACCACCTACCGCTATTTCTTTAATCTCTAATAAACAATGCAGTAAGGTCATTTCACAGACCGTAAAGTTCGTCTTATTTGTGATACGTGCTCACAGTAAGCAGAAGGTCACCACCACATCCGTGGCCTCTACACAAATCCTCTCTTTGCAGTAGAAGCACGTGGACGGGATTGTGGAAGAGTACAAATACATTTTCTCCTCACCCACCAGGGTACTGACACACTACCAAGTCAAGCATCCAATTGATCTAACCCCCGGTGCACCTATGCCTAATTTACCAGTCTATCGTCACTTGTTGATGTAAAATGATGAAATCAAGCATTAGATCCAATAGCTTCTTCAAAAGGAGAACATCAGACCCAACTCCTCCCCTTGTGGAAGCCCAATTGTACTGGTGCAGAAGAAGGACCAGACTTGGTGACTCTTCATTGATTACAAACCATTAAACAAAATCACAGTCAGGAACAGGTACCCAATTCCCAGAATTAATGACCTTCTTGACCAACTCAAGGGGAAAAAGTTCTTCATCAAGATTGATCTAAAGTCTGGCTACCACCAGGTTCCCATCGAACCAACTGATGTATGGAAGACAACTTTAAAATCTAAGGAAGGTCTCTTCGAATGGTTGGTCATGCCCTTTGGCTTAAAAAATGCACCAACCACTTTCATGAGGTTGATGGATGATGTATTGAGACCCCTCACCAACTCTTTTGTGGTGGTATATTTGGATGATATCCTCATCTTCAACATAACTTGGGAGGAGCACATGCAACAGATTCAACAGGTTTTGGGCACTTTGCAACAACACAAGTTATATGCCAACTTGGAAAACTACTCCTTTGGTATGAACAAGGTCCAATACTTGGGCTACATTATTGATGAGCATGGGGTACATGTTGATCCAGCTAAGATCTAAGTCATTCGTGACTGGCCAACCCCGACCACACTAACTGAGCTTTAGAGCTTCTTGGGACTGGCCAACTTCTATCGATGGGTCGTGTTGGGATTCTCCCATATTGCATGGGCCCTCAGCCAAGTGACCAATGGCGGTGGTAGGGAAACATTTGCGTGGGGAAAAGAACAACAATGAGCATTTGATGATCTGAAGTATTGCTTGTGCTAAGCTCCATTACTATCCTTGCCCGATATGCAACAACCATTTGAGATTGAGATTGATGCATCTAACTATGCTGTAGGCACAATTCTCACTCAGCACGGTCATCTGGTGGCATACCATAGTGAGACACTCTCATATACTATCCAGAAATACCCTAGCTATGACAAGGAAATGTATTCCATTGTACAAGCTTGTCGTTAATGGAAACATTACATTATGGGAAAGGAGACAATCATCCACACTAATCGCGAGCCTCTGCAGTTCATACAAGCACACGAGAAGTTTCATAACGACCGCCATGAAAAGTGGTACACCTACCTGCAACAGTTCCATATCAACATTAGGTATAAGACATGGAGCACAAATCGTGTTGTTGATTGCTTCAGTCGACCTCCCGTGGCTACACTCACCACTGTTCTCCGTTCTTGTGGACATGAGGCATCTGAATGGCCCCAACTTTATTAGACAGATACAAACTTCACCACCACATATTAGCTCTTGGGTACAGGCGCAAATGTGACTGATTTTCACATTCAGGATGAAATTTTATGCCATCTGGTCCATCTTTGTGTTCCTACAAGCGAGCGTGCAAAGCTAATTTGGGAAGCCCACTACAGTCAGATGGCAGGACATTTTAGCATGGAGAAAACTGTGGTCGTTCTACAGATACATTTTTATTGGCTAAAACTTCGACAGGACATCAACAAGTATATTAGATCTTGCACTGCCTATGCCATTTCCGAGCCAACCATCAAGAAGCAAGGCTTATACACCCCTCTTCCTACTCCCGAGAAGCCTTGGGAATCCATCTCAATGGATGACATGTTTGGCCTTCCATCCACCAAGCAAGGCAATGATTGTGTATTTGTGGTAGTTGATCATTTTTCAAATATTTCCATCCTCACAATCTACAAGAATAACATCACAGTGGCATATACTGCCAAGCTCTTCTTCAAACGAGTGTGGGTCCATTTTTCAATGCCACAGACCATCATCTCTGACTGAAACAACGAATTCCTCAACACATTTTGGTTGAGTCTTTGGTCATTATTGGACACCAAGCTCACTAAATCCACTGCTTTCCACCCCCAAACCAACGACCAAACAAAGGTCATCTGTAACGTCCCCAACCATCAACCCCGTTGTCGGGCAACGCTATTACATGGAATAACACTTATATAGTAAGCATTTAAATGAAGTTTAAATGACTTAATAGAGTAAACATATAATTACTGCCAACAAATATAATTAATGGAATTAACAATAAATATCATTGCAACATAATACATGAAAATATTGCAAGCATCATAGACATGCATTTTAATTGAAATTAAAACACATGCATATACTTATCTTTGAAACTGTAGTAACTCCACCAACTACATGTAGACCTTACACGAACCTCCCAGCCTTAGACCTCACTTCTCATCACGCTCATCATTGGGTCACCCCTGAGCTGGGACTAAGCTCCACCCAAGGCAAGGGAATCCTAGACTAGGCTGAGGTTACATCAAAACTGCACAATGGAACCAGAAGGATTCTCTCCAAGAGCCTTCTTATGCCCACTACTCATGGACTTTCATTCCCCACATGCCTGTTCCAACCGAGAGTATACACCTTCACAAGCACAGTCCATCGGTGCTTCACCTCCCTCTTCGGGTCTCGACAACAGGCCGAATCAGGAATTCTCAAGGCTCCGTAGTTGGTGTTGGAATCTCTTTGGGAGAAAACCACTTCCCAACAGACTCTCTCACCTAGAGAGAGTTTCTCACAGGCCTGACAACCCACCTCTTCTACCACGGGCCTGACAACCTGCTTCTTCAACCAGTTTCAACCCAATTCTCGTAAGGTGAGGATAACAACAACAACAACTGGTCAATTCCACTCAGGAAACACATAAGGCAACAACCCAAGACAGTTTAGGTAAGGGCACGACTCTACAAGAGTGGATAGGCTAGGCTCACAGAACACACATGTGACACGGCTCAATCCATGGGTTTCCCACTGATTTTCAGGGTGCGAGACAAGGAATCAACACAGAGGTCAAACACATACTCAACGGTTCCGAAAGAGATGTATCAGCCTCTCAAGAAAACATCACAAGCTTTGGGTTTCAGAGCTGTGTGAGGGTATACAGAGATTAGACGCATCCACCCCACAGTTCAGATAATGGACGAACGAAAGGAGGATGAACACATAGACCAAACATAATTCCTAGTTTCAGACAGTCGATGGAAGAATGGAGGACCAACCCCAAACTCCGCTGACACTTCATCTTTAACCGCATGGGACCAGACCGACACTTGTCTTTCTAGAACTGCATGCATTCCCTTTTCCACACTTGGAGCTGCATGTGTTGCCTTTCCTAGGACTTAGGATAAAAAAAACATGTTTTTCACACAGCTTTGGAATAATAATGAATTATTATTCCCAAGGACTTAAGCCCCTAAGCATAGCCCCTCTTTCCAACCTTTTAGCCCCTTTTACCTTACCCACCTTATGGAAGCTTATTCCCCCATCACTCTTTCTTCGTGGTCTGTCTGGACGCAACGATGTTTACTCTTTATTAATGTTCTTCATATTACATATACAAAAACAGGCTCTTGGCCTTTAACACTTAGGATCTCCGGCCTAATAACCACATAAGCCTACCAACTTATCAATACTTGGCTCATCAGCCTACAAAACATGATTTACAATTCATAAACATGATTACAACAGGGCTCGTCCTTGGGGATATTACAATCCCCTCCCCTTATTTTTTCTCTGTCCTTAGTGCAACTTTCACAGAACATTAGCAAGATTTTCAAAATCTTCAAAAAGATGCAGGTATTCTGCCCTGATACCATAATGTAACGTCCCCGACCATCAACCCCACTGTCGGGCAATGCTACTATGCGAAATAACACTTATATAGTAAGCATTTAAATGAATTTTAAATGACTTAACAGAGTAAACATATAATTACTGCTAACATACAAAATTAATGGAATTAATAGTAAATATCATTGCAACGGAATACATGAAAATATTGCAAGCATCACATACATGCATTTTAATTGAAATTAAAACACATGCATATACTTATCTTTGAAACTATAGTAACTCCACCAACTATGTCCAGACCTTCCATGATTCTCCCAGCCTTAGACCTCACTGCTCATCACGCTCAACAATAGGTCACCCCGGAGATGGGACTAAGCTCCACCCAAGGCAAGGGAATCCTAGACTAGGCCGAGGTTATTGGAAAACTGCACAATGCAACCAGAATGATTCTCTCCAAGAGCCTTCTTACGCCCACTACTCACGGACTCTCATTCCCCACATGCCTGTTCCACCCGGGAGTATACACCTTCACAAGCACAGTCCATCGGTGCTTCACCTCCCTCTTTGGGTCTCGACAATAGGTTGGATCATGAATTCTCAGAGCTCCGTAGCTAGTGCTGGACTCTCTCTGGGAGAAAACCACTTCCCAATAGACTCTCTCACCTGGAGAGAGTTTCTCACATGCCTGATAACTTGCCTCTTCTACCACGGGCTCGCAACTCGCTTCTTCAACTAGTTTCAGCCCAATTCCTGTAAGGTGAGGATAACATCAACAAAAACTGGTTGATTCCACTCATGAAACATAGAAGGCAACAACCCAAGACAATTCAGATACAAGCTCAACTCTGTAAGAGCGAATAGGCTGGGCTCATAGAACACATAGGTGACACGGCTCAATCCATGGGTTTGCCACTGATTTTCAGGGTGTGAGACAAGGAATCAACACAGAGGTCGAACATAGACTCAATGGTTTCGACAGAGGTGTATCAACCTCTCAAGAAAACATCATAGGCTTCGAGTTTCAGAGATGCGTGAGGGTATACAGAGATTAGACGCATCCACCCCACAGTTTAGACAACAGACGATCGAAAGGAGGATGAACGCAGAGACCATACAAAATTTCCAGTTTTAGACAATCGATGGCAGAATGGAGGACCAACCCCAAACTCAGCTGACGCTTTAGTTTTTAACCGCATGCACCCATGTCGACACTTGTCTTCCTGGATTTGCATGCGTTCCCTTTTGCACACTTGGAGATGCATGCATTTCCTTTCTCAGGACTTAGGATTAAAAAACATGTTTGTCACACAGCTTTGGAATAATAAAAAATTATTATTCCCAAGGACTTAATCCCCTAAGCTTAGCTAGTATTTCCAATCTTTCAGCCCCTTTTCCCTTACCTAACCTGTGGAAGCTTAGTCCCCCATCACTCTTTCTTCATGGTCGGTCTGCACGAAGCGATGTTTAATCTTTATTAATGTTATGCATATTACATATACAAAAACAGGCTCTTGGCCTAACACTTAGGCTCTCTAGCCTAATAACCACATAAGCCTACCAACTTATCAATACTCGGCTCACCAGCCTACAAAACATGATTTGAAATTCATAAACATGATTACAACAGGGCTCGTCCTTGGGGATATTATAATCCCCTCCCCTTATTTTGGCATTGTCCTCAGTGCAACTTTCACACAACATCAACAATATTTTCAAAATATTAAAAAATATGCGAGTATTATGCCCGCATAGCATCCTCATGCTCCCATGTCGCGTCCTCAGGACCGTACCAGGTCCACTGGACCTTTACAAGCCCTATGGATCGATTCCAGAGCTATTTTCTTTTCCGGTCCAATATGCGCACATGATGCACTTGCAGGACACCTTCTTGCTCCATCTGAATCACATTCCAATCAATTACATGATTAGCATCAAGTATATATTTCTTAAGAAATGAAACATGAAACACATTATGTACAGTCATGGATGCAGGTAATGCAAGCGTATATGCAACTGGCCCACAAAATCTGGTTGCCAACTTGGCGCACTTTCCCAGCTTAAGGGAACTTCTGTTGGCTTTCACTTTCAGGAAAACATGATCACCCACTTTAAATTCTCTGTGGGTTCTATTTTTATCAGCATAACTTTTCTTCCTGTCTTGGGTAGCCTTTAAATTCTGCTTAATTTTTAGCATTTGTTCTTCCATTTTCTTGAGAAACTCTGGCCCAACTACTGCCCTATCAGCTTTATTATCCCAACTTATTGGAGTATTGCACTTTCTGCCATAAAGTGCTTCAAATGGGCTCATCTTCAACGATGCTTGATACCCATTATTGTAGGCGAATTCTACCAAATGTAAGTAGTCTTCCCATTTCAATGGTTTGTCCATCACATACATCCTTAGCATGTCTTCTATTACTCGGTTCACCCTCTCAGTTTGTCCATCGGACTCAGGGTGATAGGCTGTGCTGAAGTTCAGATTCGTTCTGAACCCCTTCCAGAACTTAGAGGTAAATTTTGGGTCTCGGTCAGACACAATTGTCTTGGGAATTCTGTGCAATCGTGCCACTTCCTTCATAAAGATGTCAACAACATCCGCTGCCTTGTGAGTAGTCTTTAACAAAATGAAATGGGTAGCTTTCGTAAGCTTAACCACTACCACCATGATTGAATCATGTTGTTTTCTTCTTCTAGTCAATCCTGTGATGAAATCCATTGTCACCACTTTCCACTTCCAATCAGGAATGGTTAAAGGTTGCAGCAACCCTACTAGGTGCCTATGCTCCGCTTTAACCTTCTGGCACTCCATACATCTAGCGATGTATTCAACAATATCTTTCTTCATACCTGGCCAAAAGTAATGGCTCTTGACTATTGCCACAGTCTTCTGATATCTAGGGTGCCCTGCATAAGGAACATTATGCATTTCATGCAAAATCGTACGTTTCAAGTCCTGGACATTAGGTATATAAATTATGTCCTTGTACATAAGTGTTCCATCGGTTTCCAATTTATAGTTTTCCACTTTCTGTGGCATCTCACCTTGTTGTGGCTTTGCTACCAGCTCCCTATACTGCAAATTTGTATTTGCAGCTTCCAAAATTTTGCATTTAATATCAGTTGGGTACATGTTAATGGTTGTAGCATGTAATTCATGTACTCTCCTACCGAGTGCATCAACCACTTTATTCTCCTTCCCTTTGATATGCTTGATATCAAAATTGTACTCACAGAGAAACTCCAACCACCTACTCTATCTAGCGTTCAAGGTTGGTTGATCAAACAAATACTTCAAACCGTTATGCTCTGTTCTTAGTTCGAACCTCCTTCCCATGAGGTAATGCCTCCAATTCTTTAGAGCGTGTACTATGGATGCCAAATCTAAATCATGAGTTGCATAGTTCCTTTCGTGCTCTTCAACTTTATGGATTCATAACAACTTATGACCCCATTCTGATTGAGGACTCCTCCCAGTCCTTCTTTGCATGCATCTGTACACACTACAAAGTCTTCATTCTTATCTGCAATCCTTAGGATTGGAGCACTGGTTAACGGTTGCTTCAATTGTTGGAAGCTTCTCTCACAATCTTATGTCCACTAAAACTTCTTCTCCTTCCTTTGTAAGGAAGTGATAGGGTGAGATATCCTCGAGAACCCTGCGATAAACCTTCTGTAATAACCAACTAGACCCATAAAGGATCTGACTTCCGTCATGTTCTTTGGCACTGACCATTCTCTGATGGCCTCAATATTCTCAGGATCTACAACTATCCCATCCTTCGAAATAATATGCTTCAAGTAATGGATCTGCTCTTGATAAAATGAGACTTGCTCAACTTGGCATACAGTTGGTTCTCTCTTAGCACCTGCAACACCATCCTTAGATGTTGTTCATGCTCTTCCTTTGACTTGGAATACACCAGAATGTCATCCAGGAAGACTATGCTAAACTTGTCTAGATAGTCCCTGAATACACCATTCATTAAGCACATAAAAACAATGGTTGCATTTGACAGTCCAAACGACACCACTGTGAACTCATAATGACCACCTGAGATCTATCTTCGAAAATATATTTGCATCCTTCAATTGATCGAAGAGGTCATCAATCCTCGGTAGAGGATATTTGTTCTTTACAGTTACTTTGTTCAATTGTCTGAAATCGATACACAATCTCAGTGTCCCATCCTTCTTCACGAACAAGACTGAGGATCCCTAAGGTAACACACTTGGGTGTATATACCCCTTCTTCAGGATCTCTTCAAGCTACAGTTGCAGCTCTTTCAGCTCTGGCATACTCATTCTGTAAGGAGCTTTTGACACTAGAGCTGCTCCAGGCATCAAGTTTACAGAGAAATCAATATCAATCTTTGGAGGTAATCCTGGTACCTCCTGGAATACATCTTCAAACTCCTTTTGTACCGCATGATCTCCAATACTTGACACCTTATTATTAGGTGTTTCCTCCACATAGGCTGCAAATAATTGACAACCTTTTCTGTAGCACTTCTTCAACTGCATTGCTAAGATTTCTCTGATAGCAACAACTCTGGGAATTCCTTGGACTGTTTTCCGATTCCCTTCCTCATCCAAGCAAGTGAATGCCTTGTTACAATAGTCGAAGATGGCATGGTGCTGGTCCAACCAGTCCATCCCAATTAGACAGTCATAAGAACCTAAAGGTAGAACATTCAATTCATCCTTTGTGATCAGTCCATTCATGTCCACAGGACATGACTTCACCAACTCGGTAACTCTTCTCTTGGTTCCTATAGCCAGCTGCACTAATCAAGACTTTTCATGTTTTCTTCTCGACAAATGAAAAATTCCCACCACTCTAGGATCTATATAACTATGTCTAGCCCCTGAATTAATTAAAATAGTAAATGGTTGGTTGTTAATCATACCTTCCACTTCAATTATGTGCGATTGAAATTCAGCTTGCTTGTTGTCCAGGGCTACATAGATCCTTGGCATTATACTGCCCATGTCCTCCACTGTTTCATCTTGCTGAACATTATGGTCAACTCTCACTTTACCATTTTTGTGGGGACAATATCTGTACTTATGGTTTCCCTGACAGCCCCAACATTGAATGGACGTCTGCCTTGGCCTTTGTTCCCCTACATTAGCCATTCTCGATTCTCTAAACGATGGTTGTCCTTGAGGACTGTTTCTAAAAAAGGGTGGCTTACTTCCTTTCTTCCTTTGATCCATCTGGAATTTCTTCTTGTCATCCCAAGCCTTCCGAAAAGTAGGCTTTTCTCCTTGCTGCTCATATAAGCATTTCGCTCTTCTTATAGTTTCTTCTATAGTCTTAGGGTCATCATACTGAATCTTGTCACCAATGGAAGGTGGCAGTCCACTTAGATACCTTTGAATCTTGACAATCTCATTTTTTATGAACAAAACATACTTTAGTAACTCCAAAAACCTATGTTCATACTCATCAATGGTCATGCTACCCAGCTTGAGTTTAAAGAACTCTTTCATCTTTCTGTCATAATATCTCTTAGTCAAGTATTTATTCTCGAAATACCTCTTGAATTCTCTCCAAGTGATATATTTATCTCTAATGTGTTGTACCTGCACAAGTTGATCCCAGCACATGGATGCCTTTCCCTTCAGTTGATACATTGTAATTCTTCCTTCTGCATGAGAGGAATAATTTTGCAGTTGGAAATATTTCCTCATGCCAAGCAACCATGTTTCGACATATTTCTCCTTCTTATGTTCTCCATCAAACGTAGGAGGCTTAATTTTATTCATTTCTTCTTTCAGTTCATCCACCCCAGACCTCCTATGATTTCTGGCAGGAGATGGGCTTGAACTACCACGTGCTTCCTTATTGGAATGCTTTGGGGAGCGACGTTGATGTCTGCTAACACTCCTTGATCTTCTTTTCTTCTTAGGGGTCCTACAACTCCCTGTTTTGCTTGAGTCACTCTCCTTTTCAAATTTCTTTTTTATTCTTTCCAAATTCTTTAACAACTTTACGTTGAATTCACCTTGTTTTTCCTGAGCTTTCCTGAGCTTTCTACTATCTTCTCGGTGAGTTTGGGCATCTTTCTGCAATCTTTCAATGATTTGCATCATGTTTCCCTCCTTATCTATCTCTTCTCCATGCTCATTGGAGTTTGACCCTTCAACTCCCAAATGAACATCCATTCCTTTTGCTTCATTCTCTGAACTGGAAGCAGTCCCTGCCTCTTCCATTTCTTTTTCACTCAGTGGAAATTTTATTCGGTTCTGGCACTTTTTGAACCTCTGCATCACAATGTGTAGACAACCGAAATTTGTTAGGTCATTATTCCTTAACATTTCCCACAACATTCAAAAACCAACACGATTTAAGAAAAACGTTAAGTTTTCATGAATTTTTCGAGCTCTGCTCGGCTCTGTAACAATTTTAGGCCTTAGCCCTTTTCTCTTTTCCTCAACCCCTGCAACCACGAGCTGTGACCAAATTCTAGACCAATAATTGCTTAATCAGGACTTTGATATTTCAGAGTTTCGAGTGTCGGAAGCCTTCATGCTTACTTCCTTCCAATCTCATGACTTCCAAACTTCTAACTCCTCTAACCTCCGGGCCCACAACACAGCTATCACCCACCACGGTGGTGACACATGGTGCACTTAGGAAGGTCCACTTCACCCCAGGTGACATCATCCTACCCCACTGCGTCAACCTTATTCTTCAGAACCCATTGGCACGTGGCACACATCCCATGTGTCCACATCCATCTAAGTGGCGTCAGCATGACCCACTACTTCGGCTCTTCGAGACTTCGTAATTTCGGGCTTTAGGAGATTGTGCATTAGCCCATCCCACTTCTCCCGATAGATGAATTCCCGAAATTACAATCTACTGTGAGATCTAACGGTCATGCTTCTTCTTAGATCTACGACATAGATCCCTTTCGGAATATCAGAGTTTTGGGTTTCAGAGGTTTGTGCCTCAACACACCCAACTTCTCCCAATTGTCGAACTCCGAAAGGATTCCAGGATAACCATCCTGTACCTTCTCCAAATATAACGGTCATAAATTTTTTTCCTCCCCTTCTAGACAGATCTTGTGGCTCCAACACCCAAAGTGTTGATCTCTCTCTCTCTCTCTCTCTCTCTCTCCATGGTCAAATACCACGTCGGCTACGATTTTATTCTACCGCTACTCCTCTTGAGCTTCGTAACACGACCAAGTAACCCCTTGGCACTCATAAACATTCTAAGGTTCGAAATTGGTTCCATCCGAACAACATTTCCACTCAAAACGTTGGGTCCAAAGACCACTTATCCGGTCCATCCAGGCTCAGTGTGGAAACTATGGCTCTGATACCATATTGTAACGTCCCCGACCATCAACCCCACTGTTGGGCAACGCTATTACGCAGAATAATATAATAAGCAGTTAAATGAAGTTCAAATGACCTAATAGAGTAAACATATAATTACTACTAACATACAAAATTAATGGAATTAATAGTAAATATCATTGCAACAAAATACATGAAAATATTGCAAGCATCACAGATACACATTTTAATTGAAATTAAAACACATGCATATACTTATCTTTGAAATTGTAGTAACTCCACCAACTACGTGCAGACCTTCCATGAACCTCCCAGCCTTAGACCTCACTGCTCATCACGCTTAGCAGTGGGTCACCCCCAAGCTGGGACTAAGCTCCACCCAAGGCAAGAGAATCCTAGACTAGGCTGAGGTTACAGGAAAACTGCATAATGCAACGAGAAGGATTCTCTCCAGGAGCCTTCTTACGCCCACTACTCACAGAATCTCATTCCCCACATGCATGTTCCACCCGGGAGTATACACCTTCACAAGCACAGTCCATCAGTGCTTCACCTCCCTCTCTAGGTCTCGACAATAGGCTGGATCAATAATTATCAGAGCTCCGTAGCTAGTGCTCGACTCTCTCTGGTAGAAAACCACTTCCTAACAGAATCTCTCACTTGGAGAGTTGCTCACAAGCCAGACAACCTGCCTCTTCTACCATGGGTCTGACAACGCACTTCTTCAACCACTTTCAGCCCAATTCCCACAAGGTGAGGATAACATCAACAACAACTGGTCAATTCCACTCAAGAAACACAGAAGGCAACAACCCAAGACAGTTCAAGTATGGACTCGACTCTGCAACAGTGGATAGGCTGGGCTCACAGAACACACAAGTGACATGGCTCAACCCACGGGTTTGCCCCTGATTTTCAGGGTGCGAGACAAGGAATCAACACAGAGGTCAAACAAAGACTCAACTGTTCCGATAGAGGTGTATCAACCTCTCAAGAAAACATCACAGGCTTCGGGTTTCAGAGTTGCGTGAGGGTATACAGAGATCAGATGCATCCACCCCACAATTTAGACAATAGATGACCGAAAGGAGGATGAACGCATAGACCAGACAAAATTCCTGGTTTCAGACAGTCGATGGCAGAATGGAGGACCAACCCCAAACTCAACTGACGCTTCAGCTTTTAACCACATACGCCCAGGTCGACACTTGTCTTCCTGGAGCTGCATGCATTCCCTTTTGCACACTTGGAGCTGCATGTGTTGCCTTTCCTAGGACTTAGGATAAAAAAACATGTTTGTCACACAACTTTGGAATAATAATAAATTATTATTCCCAAGGACTTAAGCCCCTAAGATTAGCCCCTCTTTCCAACCTTTCAACCCCTTTTCCCTTACCCACCCTGTGGAAGCTTAGTCCTCCATTACTCTTTCTTCATGGTCGGTCTACATGTAATGATGTTTAATCTTTATTAATGTTCTGCATATTACATATACAAAAATGGGCTCCTGGCCTTTAACACTTAGGCTCTCCGGCCTAATAACCACAGAAACCTACCAACTTATCAATACTCGGCTCACCAACCTACAAAACATGATTTACAATTCATAAACATGATTACAACAGGGCTCATCCTTGGGGATATTACATCATTAATTGGATGATTGTGCACATCCAGTGCATGTACAACTCTAAGGATCCTCGTACATGGGACGAGAGTCTCCCCTATGTTCAACACAGTTACAACAAAGATCTCCATAACTCCACTGGCCATATCCCATTTCAGGTGGGGCTGGGATTCCAACCCTTGGGTCCCATTGATGTTGCACTACCTCTTGCAACCACATAGACAGACTCTTCCCATGTTCAGTCTGAGACCGACAATCACCATTTTCATTGAGTGTATTCAACACATCTGCCTATAGGTCCATGAAATTTTGCAGAAAACCAATGCTAAGTACAAGCAACGCTATGATCAACACAGGGTACCGCACCAGTTTCAGTTGGGAGACAATGTCTGGTTACATGTGTAGAAAGAGCATCTTACGGGGCCCCATTAGAAGCTCCACCCACTTCTCTATGAGTCTTACACTATCACCAAGGTTGTGGGTAGCAATGCTTTTGAGCTCAACACTCCACCCTTCCTTGGCTTGCACCCAATGTTCAATGTGGACCTCCTTCGGCCACATTTTCCTCCATTGTTGGACACCTCAAAGATCATAGAAAAATTGACACCAGCAGAGCTCAACCCTGACTGCATGGAACAATCATCCACTGATCATATAGTGGACACACAGGTCAAGGGCACTCGCTAGCAGAGGATCCAATTTTATCAGGTTGTCAAGGCAGGGAAACTCCTACACCAAGGCAAGTGGCTCAGTCGGGGCCAAATTCAACAAAATTTTCCTCACATGATGGGGGAACTCAATGCAATGGACACCATTACTTCCTAAGGGGGGAGGATTGATCTAAGTGGATATTGGTGGCCACCCACCTATTCTAACTAGCTCCTCTTGACAATTTTTAGTTCCACACGTTCTTCTGTACTTTTTTTTTTAATTGTGGGTTTTACACTTTTGGGGCCGTCTGAATCCCTTCACATCTTCCAGGTGGAAACTGGTGGCCTCCAACCTAATCGAACTGGCTTATTTTGGATGTTTTCATGTCAGCACATCTTTCTGTATTTCCAGGGTCATTTTGGGGCCCTAAAAAGTGTTTTTTTTTGGCTTGCCACAATCAAACTGTAGACGAAGTTAGAGTTTGATGGCGTAATGTGTAGTTCTCTAAAATACCTTTCCCAAGGGCTATCACGCGCCTAAAAAGGAGGTCGTATGCAAAATTTATGACCCCGGGAAGTTGAGGTACCAACTTACCCACATGACTTTTGGCGTTTCACCTCCTAGGGTTAGGTTTTTGGATGTCTAGGGTTTTGGAATTCACGAGTAATGTTAAAAAGGCCTCTGGAGCCTCATTGCAATCATTTTTCTTAGACAGATGCGTGCAACAACCACATCTCTTCTCAGAGATAACTACCACCATTCGAGTAAGTTGTTTCAGTTCCGCAGTTTTATAGTTTCAACCTATTTCATTTATTCAATAGAAGATATTGTTCACTGGATATTTGTGTTGTTCTCCATATCTCCGTGTTTATTGTATTCAATATGTTAGTTGGTTCGTTTCGCTCCTAAATCCGGATTGGAAATTCTTTTGAATATACTTATGTGTCTGTTATATGTCTGAGTTTTGAGACAAGGCTCATTGCGTAGTGTGGTGTAATTCTGAGGATTTATATAGAGAAGATATGAAGTTCTATGGCTATCATATGTATCCATTTTGCGTAATTTATACCTTTGTTTTGATGGAACGATTCTAGTAATAAAGATGTGACAGTTCTGATCCATTATGTGTTTATCATGTATGAGTTGAATATGTGTGTGTATTGTTTCACTTCTTAGTCCTAATAATTTGTCAGAAATGAGTCGCATGGATGCCAATCCCGATGAATCTTCACGTGTTTAGCCTTCATCCTTGTCACAAGACCTTATGGTCTTTGTGATCCTCTATGCATCTTAGGTGAGACCTTCCTCATCCTTGGTCGAGGATTGATATGTCAGTGCTCTAGGGTTTTTGTTGGACAACTTTGGATGAAACTTGGGTCTAAACTCTCCAACGATAAGAAGGATGCGTGCAAACATGGATCAAAACGCCCAAAATATAGTTTCGTTGTCGGGAGCTGAAAGTCTTGTTGGGAAATATGAAGGAAAGAGATAAGGTGGCATCCATCTCGCGGGGAGATTCAAGACTTGTTGACTGCAAAAGAGCATTAGTTTTCCTTGCGAGAAACCTAGGGACTGAGGGTGAATGCCAACTAATGGAAGGAGAGGTATCTGTACACGGATATGCATGAGCTTTTATTTGTTGAATTTCCTTGTATATTGTTTGAATGGATAAAAAGAAAAACTACTACCAGTTCTCCTGTGTGTCTATTGGCATCAGTGGTTTGGGGTCAAGCCAAGCTTTAAGAATTGAAAGTGTTGGATAATAATTGGACTCGGGTTATCGACTTCTCATTTTCTTGAGTAAAAGAAGGTTACATTGTTTAATTCATCGTGGAATACACCAACTCTTTCAGAGAGGTTGAAATAAAGTTTGCAGAAGGACCGAGAAAGTGGATGCTGAAAGAAATTCCACTTTGGATAAAAATGTTGTTCATGGAGAAAGGGCTGATGCACATGGATCCCAATCGAATTGTATAGTAAACACCCCCTAGTGCGCGTGCACCAAGGGGGTGAAAAGATGGGGGAAAGTCAGAGAGAAGATGGATCCGTTGAGGAGGATCCATAAATTGTTGATATGAGGTGAGGTATGGAATGGACCTAGAGGAGCAGAGGAGAAAAAGAGCCATGAGGTATGCAATAAGAGTTGAGATAAAAATAAGAGCAAAAAGAGAGGTGGAAAACAATTAGCTAGGGGTGTGTGACGAGGGGTTGGGTCTAAGATGAAGAGAAAAGGGACTGCACTAGGTAGTAGTGTGAAAGAGTATGTTGTTCCAGAGTGGAGCACATATGAGGATAGGCCCGCAAAGAGGCATGGAATAGAAGATATGGTGTCCAGTAGGGATACCGATACTTATACTACTATGAGACTAGGTGACGAAGTCTGTACTGCTGGGCTATTGCGGAGTGCCACAACCTTAGAGGAAGATGAAGCATAGAGCAGTGGTGCACTGATAAGAAGAGATGTTGGAGCATAGAAAAATAGTGCATTGTTTGGAGAGGAAGATAGCGTGCAAAGTGGTAGTGCACGGATAAGACCAAAAGACAGAGGGCACATTTGTGGTGTGCAGTTAGGGCACAAAGGTAGAGTGCAACATGTTGGTGTGCCATAAGATAGAGGCTCCCCTAATGGTGGGGAAGACAAATTGACAATAGTAGATGGTCTTGCATGGCTGCAAGTAGACAACTCTCTGGGTCACCTCACGATAATTTTTAGAAGAAGATGGACTTACCCCCCATTTATACCACCCCCCTTGCGCTTTTCTAATCAAGAAGAAAACACAAAAAAAAGTGAAGATATTAGAGTAGAAGAGAGAGAAGAAGAAGATTGAAGCTAAGAGACAAGTAAAGAAGAAGGTGAAGTCAACAATACTTTACCCTGAGGAATAATGGTGTAGAAAAATCAAGCCCGTAGCAATCAAATAAGAGGAACTAGCTCAACTCTGAAGATGGAAAATCATGACAGTACCCTGAGACTACCCATGTTCCATGGAACCGTAATGATGATGCATAAAAACACTGGTTTACATGTGAAGCAATCAAGTCTATGAAGAGAATCAATGATGAAGCAACAAAAATTGTGCAATTGGAGACCACGTTTAGGAATATATCCTTGACGTGGTACATGAAGTATAAGGCTACTGTGACAATGGGACAGGTGAGGTCCTTGACCAAGATTAAGAAGGGTCTACCTAGGGAGTTCCATTAACCTAAGTCAGAATCCCAATATATCACAGAGATAAAAAATATCAAGTAGAAGGAAAGAAAAACCATATGGGATTATGACCAGTGATTTAAAATTTTGTTGGATAGGATGATGTTCCAAATCCAGGATGTGCAACATAGGGAATGGTTTATCACAGGGTTACTTCCCCATATCCAAGTCTCGCTCACCCAACAGAAGGTGAAGACTCAAGCAGAGGTGATAGAAATTGCCATGATTTTGGAAGCTATGTTGGGAGGGGCAGAGATGTCGACAGGTTTGGCATAGGTGCATTCACAATTGACCAACTTGACAATGCAACTACATGATATGGATAAGATGAAGGTCAAGCATGAGCATGTATGGTGTGCCCCCTGTCGCTTAAAAGGACATCAAAGAGATGAATGTATTGTCCTGCCAAATTATGTGGCAACGAGTGCACCCAATCCTTTTCCATCTGGGTAGATGAAATGGTGTGAAATATGTAGACAATGGGGCCATGTGCCACCCCGTTGTGTAACCTTGTAGAAGTACACTATGACAACTCACACTCCATTCTACAAGTTTTGTAAATCCATCGAGCATGATGTCAATAGTTGCAGCTCACTCCAGTTAATGCAAGATAATACCTGTGATGCATTCCAGGTATAGGAGGAACAAAAAGGTTGTAAGCACAGTGGTGCAAAAAGAAGCAGATACCAAGAAGGTCCCAATGTGGATATGGGTGCGGTCATGACCGAGGATATGGCTGAGTGGGAGGTAGACCACGCACATGTTTTAATTGCGGTGAGATTGGTCACGTCTCATGGTTTTCTACCAAACCACACATGCTCTTTGCATATTGTTATAGTCCTCAGCATGTCAACGAAGATTGTCCTGACTTACTGAAGAAGTGGGAGGATAAGAAGATAAATTGTAACATGGTGCATGCAAAGCCATGCAAGAATATGAAGAAGAACGAGGAGGTTGATGTTTGAGTAGTAACTTGTGGAGGGGCAAAGACATGAACAAACTTCAAGCATGGGGAAGGTTCAAGTCAAAATCCAGACGAAAAGATAAGGAAGACACCTCATCCCCTTCCAAATTTTTAGGTTTCCCAACAAAAATAGTTTTTGCGCGATGCATAGAGAGCACTAGAAGAAGAAAGAGTGCTCAAGGAGCTATAGTGCACGACAGAGACGTCACTTGAGGAGGCTCAGATCTGGGAAGAAGTGTAGAGGGCGACACAAAGGTCGTTGGAGGAAGCTTGGATCCACGAAGAATTGCAACACACAACACAAAGGTCATTGAAAGAAGCTCACGTGCGGGAAGAATTGCAGCGTGCGACGTAAAGATCGTTGGAGGAAGCTCAAGTGCATGAAAAAGTCCAATGCACGATGCAACAATCAATAGAGAAGGATTGCATACAAAATGAGTTGTGATGCGCTAAGTAGAAGACATATGAAGAACAACACCAGGAGGAATTACAACGCATAGTGCATGCATAAGTCTTACATGAACTAGGTCACAAGGAAGAATCTAAAGACCAAGTAAGTTCTTTCTTGCGTTGTTGTTTGCGACTGGTGAATGATCCAAGAGATGCAAGTAAGTTGACTTAGATGTTAGCTACTTTCATAAAAGAACAAGGAGTGGAGGCTACCATATCCTCTTTGCTGCCATAAAGAGGTGTATGCCAAGTTAGCAAGCAAAAGCACACTGGCCAAGAATTCAAGATGACAACAGAGTTTGGTGGCTATGATATGGATCAAGTCATGTTGGATCTGGGGTCAAACATGAATATTTTTCCAAAGAAATCTTGGGAGGTGATGGGTAAATTGAAGTTGGTTTGGTCACCCATCTAGCTTCACTTGGCCAATCATTACAAGATCTACCTAATAGGCCATTTGAAGCAGGTGTAAGTAAACATAGAAGGAGTAAAAACAAAGGCCAACTTTGAGGTCGTAGAGATTATGGATGAATCTGATCCATATTCTGCATTAATGGGTATTGACTAGGCCTTTGATAATAATATAGTGTTAAACTTGAAGAAGAGGTAAATGTCCCTTGAAATAGACACCTTGCGTGTGGTGGCACCCCTAGATCCATATAAAGGTGACCGATATAATGAGCTCATGGATGACAATGTGTTGAGCTCATTCATTGAAAACATTTATAAGATCACATGACACATGAAGGAATAAATCAACCCCAATACATATGGAGAGTTAAGTTGGAGGAGTGTTAAGTCTTATGACATAGATTCTTAGGTTGCCTTGGATATATGGAAAACCAATATCTATGAAGTCTCAACAAGGAGGTGTGCGCATATCTCTAAAGAGGCATGTGGCAAAGAATTTGGCTCATATCGGTACGATGGTTTGGACCCATGGACACATTTATTGCATGGATCCAACACATTCCTGAGCATCAAAGGGATCGTGCACTTGACACAATACTCCTCAAAATTCCTGTGCGATGGTGGGCTGCACATCGAGATCCTTATCGTTAATGGGCAACTATTGAAGCATCCATGTGAGAAATATTTTGACTAGATGTCGACATTTATCAATATACATGTGCTTGTGAAAGGGGTTGGAAAGCTAACCAGAGGCACAATGCGCATGGTCAGTATATTAATGTTTTCCCCAGTCTCCCCAAGAAACACCCTATATCCTCGATTCTACAATTCTACATTGGGAAAAGCAGTTGAACTTCAATAACATACGATGATTTGTTCCCTACATGCTTGTTCCCCAACCAGATTGAGCACATAGGCAACTCCAACATAACTATCGAAGAAACGGTTAGCCAATGAATCCTACCATAACCAACCGAGCTTATTCTTCTACCTCCCGCATAGACACTGACAGGTCGTGCCCGCATGCATATATGTAGCGACCCACCTGGGGCTATTTCGTCCCTCTAAGCCACTAATCAATTCACACCAGGGTGCATAAAACCATGCATCATACCTCTGGTGAGTAAATTCACACATGGGCACTGTCGTCTACATCTTTATTAATTTTGAAGATTTGGTGGTGGAAATAGATTGACAATCTTAACTGCCGAGGTGGAAGGTATTCCTCACATGTCTGTTTCATCTAATTTCGGGAATGGCGTCTCATTAACACCAATGGGAAGAGGACGATTTCCCTGATTCAAAATAAAAGTGGAAGTTGCAGAAATTAGCACACAACTTGACATTAATGCAATTATGACAAAACAACCTCCAACATGTTGACTCCAACGACCAAACTAGGGCAAGGTACCAACCTACTCAAGGAAAATATGGGACAATAACTTCACATGTGTGAATAACAAAGTGTCATTATGGCTCCATTCGGTTAAAAACCACCCTCACCTTCCACTTCCTCACCATTTTTTCTTTGTGTTGTATATACTCCTTCCTTACTGCTGTAACACAAACCTTCACCAACCCCCACATCCCAATCCGTAGATAGATTCTAACACCATTGCCACTAATTTTGGTATGGATTCATCAAGCAAAGCTAAAGCCTAGACAAAGTCTAAGGTCGTGAAAGAACTATCGCTTCATAATCATGTACTTCTATGTGGAGTCCTAATTGAAGGCCTTCCATTCACAAAAGTACCCCTACTCAAGTGTGTCGATTATAATGCCTACGACTCCCACCATCTCCCTTAACTTCAGGTTGACCGATACATAGAGGTCATCCGGTGCGACGATGGTAATGATTAAACGGTAATACAAGAATGGGCACGACCCTTGAAGTGATTAAAGATCCAATCCCTTCTTAAATGTCCACAGTTCAGTCAGGCTGAGGCTGTGCAGTCATGTGTTTGTTTCCTCCTCACCAAAGTACAAGGGGGATACCTTTGGTTGGAACGACCCTATCGCATCGAACAAGCCATTATACACATAATCTCTAGTCTTCCCACTTCCTGTAAAAATCCAGCCAAGACTCTTAAAGAAAAGGATGCACCATTGGAGGAGGTGTATTCTAAATACGACACACGGAGAGGAGAACAAGACGTTTACATCTCTACAATAAACAATTCAATGGTTTGGTTTTCAAATTAGTTGCTTGCATGCAAGCTTATTCGCAAGTGTCAAAAGGAAGAATGTTCAATCAGAGTCATTCTGGAGGCCGAGCATTTTTTTGAATGGCTTCAGATGGCTTGGGCCCCTTGCCTCTTTAAAGAAATTGTAATTGACTACCTGAATGCTCAGGATGAGGGGAAGGAATTTCATTACAGTTGGGTCCTTTTATTACTGGGCATGGCACTATGGAAGCCACCCCTCGACTTTGAAATTGATATGGTGACTGCCCCTCATTTCTCCCTCCTTGGTTCTTACTGCTCCAACATTCCAAGGAGGCTGAGGAACGAGCCGTTATTTCTAAAGTGTTCAAGCAATGGTACACCCAGTTAATCAATGTGTCTGATGAGCAAGTCCACATCCCATCCCACATATTCAACATGTATGAACATCATATTCAATTTACATGTAACTTCCATAATGTGGTCATCTTTCCTGGTGCAGTTACAGGAAAAACGAAGGCCATACTTCCCTTCTGTACTACATAAAGAGATATTATTGCATGAGTTAAATAGTGGTCGGCCCAAGACCAACCTCCCTTCTCAGATATACAAACTCAATTTGAACTCAGTTCAAAGAATTCTCAGGGCTAGCCCAAGATTTCAACTGAGGGATATAAGACAACAACAACACCCATGAATAAATAATATCCCCACTCCCCTACATGTTCTCAGAACATGAGTGGGTCTGATGCAGACAGTGCCACAAGAAAAAAGAGAAAATAGGTGTCCAACACTCGAACCCCAGCTCAGATAAACATTGACTTAGGGTCCAAACACAATCCTTGACCTCCACTGCGACCAAACTTGGTAGTAGAAGAGCCCACGTTGCCCACATCTTTGTCCAAACCCCACTCCAGGGCCAATAAATTTCGATGTACAATGTCCCATAAGGAAAGAGAGGAGAGTTCTCCCACTCAAAGCCGATAGGTTGCAAAATTGATGAAAGCAATTTGTGCACAGTTAGCAAGACAACAAGTCTCCCACAATGACATGATAAAGAAAATGCATATTCTGGGCCAACACTTTGATCTTCCCTTCTTACTAGAATATCCATCTTCAACTAATCCAACCCTCAAGGTTCTAGGATCCAATCCTCGTCGAGTGCTCAGTGTCGATCCACTTGCGGTCATCCCTTCAGTCTCGGCCATAACTGAACTAGATTTGTCACAGGTCCCTAGAACATACATCTAGAGATTTATCACTTCCATGGTCAATGAGCTCAGAGAACGCCAACAATTCATCAACTAGGAACATGCCTATTTATGCCTCCACTATGAGAAAGATCATTCCAGTCATGAGGCCATACAATCCCAATTACAACAGGAATCCTGCCCGTGTCAGAAAGTTGAAGAGGCCTGTAAAAATTTACAAGACCTACACATGGATGAAGTGGCCGCACGCAGAAAATCAGGGCCAATATGCAGTCATTCCTAGTGACCACACTGACATGTTGATCGATCTCAATGAAGCCTACTCCCAAGTCTCCTAGCAGGCACTATTGCAGCCAGATATTCCATCTCTACAAAAAATGAAAGTGGTCATGTTTAGGATTTATAATCACAAAATCATGAACTTTGGGATTGACGACAACAACTAATGTAGGAGGAGACTGCCCTTGATTAATAGATTTCTCAAGTTGTAACCGCCATTCAAGAGATTCGAAACCATGCCCAAGGTTTTTTCGAGCTGGTCACTTGAAGATTAAGCTTGTGGGATCATTTAGAGTGCCCTCTTGAGCTCATGACTCTCTATGATCGGTTTTGCATAGCAGAGGCTGAGGTCGCATAGTAAAAACATGACGTGGTTTCATTGCCTCCCAAAGAGTGTGTCATTGCAATGCCTTCCATTACCACCTGAATGAAGGAGATCACTACATTTAGGGTTGAGCGACAAAATATGCGAGAGTTGATCACTTCGATGGCCAACACTGCCCTGTTTTGGTATACTCAGCTCTCCGAAGTACAAGTTGTTGTCGACCCCCTCATCGAGAAACTCAACATCATAGATCTGACATCCTTTCAGGTCATTACCATTCAACTATTCAAATATTAATAGGGTAACTATTCAACTATTCAACTTTCCAAGGATCTCTAGGGCCATTTCAATGAGCCCAAGCACTAGTATAAGGACTTCATGGAGGAAGTCAAAAGTGTTGTGTCGTCTGCTACGATGGTCATTCCATAAAGAAGTTGGCTCGAGGACGAGCCAAATAATAATGGTGGGGGATCTTTGGCACCCAAAGTTTTGGGTTCAATTTTGTGTGCGTGCATAAACAAATTTGTGCACGCTCATTCAATAGTTTTGCACATGCCTAAAAGATGCATGAGGAATGACAGTGAGTGTGTGCCAGATCGAGTTTTGATAGTGCGTAACATGCCTAAAATATTATTGAACGTGCGTCGGTCCCAGTTTTTTTTCGCACCATAAATCAAGAAGAAGCACACCGGAATCAAGAAAATAATCGTCGAGAAATCCTCTCGATTGATTACTGCCAACAACATAAGGGATCATGGAGTTGACAAAATTTGAGTTCGCAGAGCATTTAAGATTGCCTTGATTCCTAAAGGTTACGTGGACTGTAGACAAGTTCTAGAAGCATGGGAGACAGTTTTGTCATTTGAGCGAGTGGAGAAAAGCAAAAAGAGACAACCCTCTTGAGTTGAGAAATCTATAAAAGGAAGTAGTGATATCATAAATGAGGCTACCTAGATCTCGAGGAGAAGAGATTCATTGAGTCCTTAGTATCGAGCTTACTCTAAGCATGTTGTAATATTGAAAAGATTTTGAATATTCTTCTGCATTTGTTATATGTTCGAGTCTTGAGACAAGGCTCATTGCGCAATGTGCTATAATTATGAGGATCTATATAAAAAAGATCTGAAGTTATATCGCTGTCATATGTATACCTCTATTGTGATGGACTAATTCTAGTAATAAATATGTGACAATTATAATCCATTCTGTGTTTATTATGTACGAGTTGAATATGTGTGTATATTGTTTTACTTTTTAGTCCTAATAATTTTTCAGAGATGAGTTGCATGGATGTCAATCCTGATGAATCTTCGTGTGTTTAGCTTTCATCCCTGTCACAAGACCTTATGGTGTCTATGATCCTCTCTACATATCGAGTTAGACCTTCCTCGGCCTTGGTCGAGGATTGATATGTCGGTGCTTTGGGGGTTTTGTTGGACAACTCTAGATGAAACCTAGGTCTAAAATCTCCAACATTAAGAAGGATGTGCATAAGCGTGGATCAAAACACCCAACACTCCCATGCAATGAAGCAATGACAGGTTAAAGAGAGATGAGGAACACACATAGGCAATTGTTTACTCACCCACAATAAAGGCCCTAGGTCACGCCTTAAATAAATTATTTTTGGATTGAAAGCTAAGGAAAATGTAAGTCATAAATTGGCTTGAAGAGGTAGCATGTTAGTTACCTGGTGTATGTGTTTAGTATGAATATATTTTAAATTCATCAACATATGGTGGTACCCATAATTAATATATAAATGTTTACAATTATTGAGATTTTTTTTTTTTAACATTTGGTGTGAATAAGTCTTTTATGTAATGTTAGACAAAGATAGTTGTTTCACCCAATGTGTCGCCATTTGTTGAGGCATCAACGGATCCCCTTAATTTTTGGAAAAAATAAAAGGCACCCCATTAAAATTTTGAAATGACTGCCTTTTTCTTGTATTTGATTTTGTTTCGCTTGATTTAAAGGGATAGTTTAATTGTTTTCCTTCCTTGGTTGTTTTTTTTTCACACTTCTTATCATCGACTCTTTTGGGTTTATCTTTATAGCAGGATGATTTGGTGATGCAATGCTATCAAAACAAAATCATTAGTGAAGTTATATCTATATATCTAACTTAATGATTATGATTTCAATGATGGGATTGCCACGTCATGAAAGCAAGTTGTTTTGAATGAATAATGGTTGTAATCACTCAACATTGTGTGCATGCTCATATGAACTTATTCAAAGTAATCCCATGCCTCGATTTGCTTGAAATTGGGTTATCAAGATGATTCACTAGTTTCGACAAGGTTTGGTCTTCAATGCATTAATGAGTTAATTGAGTATTGTGGTGGATTGAAATAATTCAATTAAAAGTTTAATCTTAAAAAGTTTAGTCTGCATCTTAAAAGAATATTCCTGAAAAATTAAAGACGAGCCAATAATTTTTAATTTGAGTAGAACATCAATTTTTAAAAAGATATTATTTTCATGTCTTGCTCACTTTTTCCCTTTGCTGAATTTGCTTATTCTCCCATAATGCAATACTAGTTGGTTTTGAAAAAGAATGAACTCACTTCAACCACAAAAGCTAGATCATTACTAAGCCTTACCTTAGATTGGTTTGATTTTCATTTGAAGATTAATTGAGAAATTAATGCATTAAAATTGGAAGGTATGGTTATGAACATTTTATAGAAAATAATGAGGTTGAGCTACATGTATTAATGAGAAGTGAATTACACTTTTGTTTATTTTGTTTCATTCAAATTCATTAAGATCCAATTTCTAGGTATATATTTGGTTCTGTCTTGCTCATTTTTTGAATGGGAGTCTTAAAATAGCTCTAATATACTCCATGTTATATTTCTTTCTACCATCACATCATCGTTATCTCTTTCATACCTAACCCACTTGATATAAATTATTCTATACACAATGTCTTATACTTCACTATCATTAATGCATTGTGTTCATATCTTTGATGCTTCGACTCCACCAAAATAAATAAACAAATAAAATGATGAAACATGTTAAATGTACTTTTCAAACGTGGAAGGTTATAAGTTTATTCTTATTAGTCCCTGTCGAAGGCACAGAGGAACTATAGTGATCGATAATTCGTTGAATTCATATTAGTTTGTGGTTTGACTACAAATTTTTGCATACTTTCTAATGTTCGAATTACATAAGTAAAAACATTATTTTTTGTATATTAAAAAAACCCATATATGTCATGATCTGATTGGATGATATATTTGAGGTCTTATTGCCAGCTTCGCTATTCCCAATGAATTATATGTTGCCATATCCAAAGTTTTATCCTGTATGGTGCTTTTCTTAATTTGTACTATTTGTATTTAAATGTTTAGATATCCAAAGTTTGTACTAATATATTTGAAGTCTTATTGCACATGGATAGTCAGTTTTCATATTACTTTGTCATCTCAGTCAATTTTATTTTTAGCATAGTCCCCACTATTCGAACTATTGTTAATATTTATTTTTATTTTTATTTTTACTATTACCATGCGTGATTTTTTCTTTATTTTTGCGTACTTTGAGAGTCTTTGTCATTTTTGCATACGTAAACAGGCCTGCCACACTGCATTCTTTCTTAAATGTTTGCACAGGGTGACACCCTTCGACGGTTCTGATAGTATTAAGTGTTTACCTAATAGGTCTCACAACCTTAAATGTTTATTGTACAGATGTGTTACAATACAGTTTCGTTCCATTTTTTTGATGGTGTTGTTTGTAGTGAAATTGTGCAATATTGTTCTCCACCGACATCACTGGTTCAGTGGTTGATGGTTGTTCATTTGTTCGTTCCATGCTTCTTGTTGTTGTTTGTTTCAACTTTTCAAAGTTGAGGTCCTATAGTTGTAGTTGGACCTCTTCGTGGTTGTTCACTGGTTTGTTGTTCTTCAACTTTGCAAGCTGTTGGACTTGTTGTTGCAGTTTGCAAGTTTTGGGGCTGAGCTCTTGTCATCCCTCGTTGATGGGAAGTTTTCGTGCCATCATTTCATTGCTATTCATTTTTTTCTACTTGGTGTTTTTCACCTTGCAAGCAAGATTTTTCAATGGTAGGAGTCCTTGCCTCGAAATTCTGTTGCAGAACATCTTTTTGTGTGGTCTTATTTTCTGTTCCTGGAAACCATGTGTTTCATGTGCCAACTTCCACGTCCTGCATATTGTGCCATAGCTATTTCCAAAGTTGCAATGCAAAGGGGTTTAGAAAATGAATTCAGAGCTGTCACAAGGGGGAACCATCCACCGGGGTGTAGTGACAGGGTATGCTTTTATTCCGTGGGTCAAAAAACTCCGTCCACCTATTGCCTTTGTCCTGTCCTTTCTATTTTGAAGAACATATTCTGCCTCTGAGAAGCTTGTAGGATGCACACCATTAATAGGTTCAAATCGACCTTTGTGCTCAACAAATTTATAGTGTTATTTATCTGCGTTGTTTCTTCTGTTTGGTTCACTGTTCAGTGTAGGTTTGTTTTCTTGTCATCTTCTGTGGCGACTAGGGGGGATTGAAATTGACAAGAAGAAGGTTGAAGGATACATATCGGGATCGGTACATAGTTCCGTGCTTTTAGTTTTCTATTTGTCTTTTTTTTGTTTTCGTTTTTTTTCCCCTTTTCTCTGTTTTCATACAAACTGAAAATAGCTAAGAAACAACTTGAAAATCACAGTTTAAGAGATGAAACAAGTAATAGATGTTGATTCGTATGAAATAGATATAGACTCCATTATACATGAAATCATTGATGAGGTGTTGCATAGCAATGGGCTTTTTAGATTGGATGCATTCTCGTATACTGTAGGAGATTGTTGTTTCAATGCATTTCAGGTTCTACTACATTTTTGTTATTCCTCGACCGACCGACGCAATGGATTGATATATTATTTCTTGGGATGTTTAAAAAATGGCGATGCTAAGGCATTGGAGTCGTATGAATATGAATTAGGATCTGATTTTCTTCAGTAGTTGCATGGAATACATGATGTCACTACGTATCTTTCAAAGATGCAGTTGTTTGCATCTCCAATTCTTCCTACACATGAGAGGGGACTTTGGGGAGATACATTTTGTATACAATGGCTATCTAAGTGGCTCAATATATCAATTGGAATATGGTCATTGACAAGAAAATCAAGATATCTACTATTCAACAAAACTGCATCTAGCAATCCATATTGCATCTTGTTCCATGATGCCAATTCTGTTAGTGGTCATTATGAACCACTACTGTATAGAAAATTTTCCATATGCAATCTAAGACCTCATATTTACTTTTCCCTCATTTGCAAAGACCTTGAATCGTAGTGGAAACAGATTATGCATCGCATAGACTGCCATGGTTTGCAAATAACAACAACTGTTGTATCTAGATGTGGAGATAGTTTGTTCAATGCAATTTGTTGTTTGGTAGCAGCAGAGTTCGATGTGCAATCACTGCGGCTTTTCACTATACAGTCCTTTTGCAATGCAATTATAGGCGGCAACTAATAGGCTTTTAGCTGCTTGCATCAACACCTTTTGCCATATCTCCTAGAAAATATCCCGACAATTGGAAGTTGGAAAGAATACCTTGTAAACATGGTGCTGCCATATGAAAAAGGAAATGTGGAGGGTGGCAGATTTTGTTTGCAATGGCTATATGTCATATTCAAAGTAAATATCCAGGTCTTGTCAGCCCTGCCAGATGGCACTGTCCATTCCTGGTCTATTGATTCAAATTATGATCGAACAAATGACATCCTCTCGTTGAAAATAGATATGACACATATTCATTATCAACCTTTTCTTGGACATATCCCTGGTTCAGGGTCCAATGTCCGTGCCACCCAAACTGCATCGAATATGCATACACGTGAAATGATTTTTAATGAGAATGAAACTCCTCCCAGTTTGGTTAAGGCCATACAGGGTTAAACAAAAAACGTAGACTAAGTTATCACAACTTGAAAAAGGTCATGCGTGAAATTCATCCCAGTTGTGATGAGGCCATACAAGGCTTAAACAAAAAACGTAGACTAAGTTATCACAACTTGAAAAAGTTCATATGTGAGAGAAAAAAAAACATTGTTAGTATAAGAAATATTGTCGGTTCAGGGTCCATTGTCAATGCCAGCCAAACCACATCGAATGTGCATAAGCATCGCATGATATTTAATCAGAGTGAAATTCATCCCAGCTGCCATGAGGTCATCCTTCCCTTGAACAAGAAACATAGACTAAGTTATCACAACTTGAAAAAGGTCCTACATGAGAGAAAAAAATACATTGCTACGCTTCCTTCTAGAGAGAAACTGACATATCACAATCTAAAAAAAAATGTTCATGCACAACACAATATAAACAGGTACGGTCACATATCCCACAATGGTCATGCAACTATTCGAGAGGAAAAAATCACATTTAGTGGGATAGAAGCAACACTGTGCACTACTACCAATGAAAACCAACAAACACTTTCTACCCATACTTCGCTACGGAAGAAAGATGCAAGACATACCTACATGAAACAAATCAAAGACACTCCTTTCATTCCATGTGCAATTTGCGATCAATTGAATTTCGCAAAAAAAAAAAAAGTTTTTCACACCTGATTTGGAAGTAGAATACCTCTGCTTGGTAGTACATGATAAAAAAATTTCCAGTGGCAAAATTTGTCTTCCATGCAAACGATTGCTTGAAAATGGAAAACTGCCACAATTTGCAACCCTTGACTAAATAAGATGTAATACACCACTACCAGATGTAAGTGCACTTACGAAACTTGAAGAGAGACTTGTGTATCTATGAATTGCATTTGCACAAATCAGACTCTGGGGCTATAAACGACCCCAGATGGGCTTAACATGATTAATTATTAATGTGCCTGTTCAACTAGATGTTGTGAAAAAAGCCTTTCCACAATTCATTAGCGATACAATGACAATTGTTGTGGCTCTCAAAAGACGCTTGCAATACAAAAATGCGTATCAGACAGGCAAAGTGCATGTGCATGCTGTTATGAAAACATTAAAAGGATTATGTTCCAGGGCCCTGTACAAAGCACAAAACATTTGTATAAATGAGAACTGGAACAATGTTCTTGGAGAAGAGGATGACAACTCTGCACAAATTCTTGAAACTTCTAGTGAGTTTGATACATGTTATGAATCAGAGAATAAAACACCTGCCGAGACATTGGTGGATGGATTCACTGATTCATAGTGCATTCGTGACTTGCAAGACAAGATTGTCGAAATTGCACCTACTGAGGGGCAACATCCACTTGGAATATTTAAGGAAAAATTCGTTGAGGAAATGAACTTCCCAACACTTTTATATGAAGATCCATGTCCCACTGACATTACAGAACGATTCAGTTACCATAAAATAGTTCGATGGGAGCTGCTACATTCAAGCGATGACTTCTCCTGTCACATAACAAATTTGTTTTTCAAAACAATGTGCATAATTATAGAGCAAGTGTTGTCTTGCATGTGGGTCCGAATAAGAAAAAGCTAGTTACAAGGAAGAAAGTTGTTGGCCAAGGATGTCAAGTACAAAGTAAACCTAGAAAAAATCCTAAAATCTAATATTGGATACATAGATTTCAAAAACATTCACATCTCTCTTGACTATTTGCAACAAAACAAAAAAATTGTTTTTGCAATGATCCGACAATTGGGCCCACCAACATTTTTCATCACATTTACAAGTGCAGAGCATTGCTGGGATCCATTGGTGGTTGCGGTATTTGACTTGCATAGGAACATGAAATGTAAAAAACAAACCGATACATTGGAAAATAATGACATTGACTACCTCATAAGAAAAGACCCAGTCACATGTACTTGCTACTATAGACATAGAATAAATGCTTTGAAACAATGATATGCCATGATGAAACGTTTTTTGGAAAAATATCAGATTACTTTTTTGTGATTGAATTCTAGAATAGGGGGAATGAACATGACCACACACTGTTGTGGATAGAGGGTGCACCGGTATATGGATATGACAACAATTCACAGATTGAGCAGTTTGTAGACAAATACATAACATGCAACACAAATCATTTGGATCCATAACTTGCCAAAGTTCATAGACATTGTCGTACAAAAAGTTGTAGAAGAAAAAAAAATTCGCATTGTAGATACAACTTCCCCGTGTCGCCAATGAGAGAAATAAGAATCATAGAGCCACTTAGTTTAGAGGACAATGTTGTCGTTGAGAAATCTAAATCCTTGTTTGCATTTCTAGAACAAGTAGAGTTTGATGAGTTGATGAGCTTTGATGACGTCTTGACAGAGATAAATCTATCAAAAGATGAGTACATCCAAGCCATACAATGTACGCTTAAACAACCAACAATTTTCCTTAAACAAAAACTTTCCCATATCTGGAACAACAATATCTCTAAGGACATGCCAGTTATGTGGAATGGAAATACAGATGCACTGTACGTCCTCAATGCATATGCTGCAACATCGTACTATACCTCATATATGACAAAGGTTGACAAATCTATGACAAGTGCATTCATAAGAATACACAAAGAACATGAAAGAAGTCATATTGATGCCATACAAATGACATATACGCTTGGAAATACATTGCTTAATATTCAACAAATGTCTGCTCAACAAGCAGTCCACATTGCACTTTCCTTGCCCCTCAATTGTAGTTCAAGAAAATGTGTCTTCGTAAACACATCTCCACTTGAGAAACACACATTTATGCTTAAAAAATCGTGTTTGCTAGAACAAGAGCTTGACAATTTAGAGGACGTGCTATGTCGCTCTATTATTGATTATTACCTCCAATGTCCATCTCCTATTTAACATATCTTCTTAGCAAAATTCGTATCGCATTACAAAAAAAAATGGTGCGCCCATATCAAAAAGAAAAAAACCCTCTATGATACAGTTTGTCAAATACAATAACATTCTGACTATGAAAACTATTGTAGAGAAGAACCACTGTTGTACATTCCGTTCAATGAAAACGAAGAGACATTAAAACATAACTTCTCTACATGGGACGCTGCATATGTTGCCTATGAGACTATAGTGCAAATCAATGAAGCTAGATTTACTTACAATGTTAATCCAACATGGGATGATCTAGAAATTGCAGTTAATTAACTAGAAAACCTAGACAATCTTGATGAGACATTCGCTACCCGAAAAACAACTAGAACTCCCTGCGAGTCCTACAACTTGCAAGCAGTTTTTCTTCATCCTCGAACATGTGGCATTGAAAAACGAATCAATCTTGGTTTTCAATTCACAAAACATCCTTTCGTTATTGAAAATAATGAATACCACATAATAAGACATCTGTTGAATCGAGAACAACAAAGAATTCTTAAGGACACCGTGCTTAAAAAATGCTTGAGCATGGACACTCCTGTGCACTTGTTCCTTATAGGCGGAGCAGGAATAGGCAAGATATTCACAATGAAAGCACTGTTCCAAATGCTTATATGAATCTATGATTCAAGCAATTCCTTTGATCCTATGAAACCAAAGGGCCTAATAGTTGCATACACATGAAAAGATGCATATAATGCAGGTGGAACAATAGTCCACTTTGCATTTTTAATGCCTTTTAACAAGTCACAATTTCTTCCACTTAGCAAGGAAATGTTAGATACCTTGTTTAAGATTTATGATGAACTCCAACTTGTCTTTATAGATGAGGCATCTTTGATTGGAATTCGCTTCTTGTATTCCATTGACAACTGACTAAGAAGCATAAAACACGTGCACACGAAATACTTTGGAAACATTGACATGATATTTTGTGGGGATCTTTACCAGGCACAACCGATCCAAGATTCTTTGATATTTGAACAACCTATGGTTAACATGCAAACAATGACACATGACTTCCAGAGAGACAATATTAAATGCTTTGAATTGCATACTAAAATGCACCAGACATATGAAACATTTATTGCAATTCTGAATAGAATGCGGACAAACATGCAAACATATGATAACTTAACATATATCAATTCAATGTGCTTGCGACTTGCACCAACAGACCCAACCTTCCCTTACCTGTTCTACATAAATAAGGATGTTGCAATGCATAATAGGTACATGCTATCGCTCATGCCTGACGATGATATCATCATCAATTCAATTGACCTGGAAGAAGACAACCATGGAAATGTGCCACGTCATGAACATACAACCACTTTACCTTTGCAGCTTGTCCTGAAATTAGAAATGCTGGTTGAAATATGTGTCTGCAACTATGATTCACATGATGGCTTGGTCAATGGTGCAGATGGAATACTCAAAAGCTATACCAAAATAGAAAAACTTGATGTCCTTTGGATTAAGTTCCATGAACCACATATAGGCAAGTGACAAGAAAACAAGTTGGCTTATCTGTATAATTCAAACACTGCAAGCGATTGGACACCTATTTTGTGAATATCAAATCCAGTATTGACATCAGCAAAGACAGGTCAACTGAATATTTGAAAATAGTTTCCAATTAAACTTGCATATGCACGTATAGTCCAAAGATCACAAGGACTAACACTTTAAAGTGTTGCATTTCAGCCTACTGGAATTCAAATACATGGACTTGTATACACATCACTGTCCCGTGTTAGAAGCATAGAGTCCTTGTGTTTACTAATTCCTCTTACAAAAGATAATTTCAAAGTCAAGCAAAAAGTTGATATTGAAATGGAACGCCTAAGGACTACCACAAAATGACATCTGCAGTATGATTACCAATTCATAAAAACAAACTCATCTGTATCAGTTCTCTCGCTTAACACACACAACTTACATGAACACATGGATTATATACTCAATGACTATGATACAATGCAATTCGATATTCTATGCTTGCATGAAACATACATGGCATTATGCATGCAAAACAAACAATTTCCAAATCACAATTGCATATCAAGTTACATTACACATGGGGTGATGATGTTGGTGAAAAAACATGTACCAATTTTGGAGCATATACATTTCGAAGAAAATAATGTTGAGATGGTGCTTGCAAAAATATTTTTCCATGGAACAAAATTGCAATACTGAATCTGTATGCTGCTCCCCATGCAACATTCTCCAACATACTAAATGTTCTTTCCAATGCATTAGACCATTTGCATATGAACATAACCATTGTGCTTGTAGGAGACTTCAATATTGACATGCTACAAAATAATGCTAGAACAACAGAATTGGAAAACTACATGTGCAAATACAGTCTCCGCTTTCTTTTGAACAACACAAGCCATGTGCAAAATGCGCCAATTGACCATGTATGGTCAAATGTGCCCATTCCTCAATACAACATATTTATCTTAGACACATACTGGTCTGATCACGATACAACTGGTATTGCACTTGAATTATGAGATATACATCAAACATATTGCAAAGTCATATTTCTATGTTTCAAAGCATATCTGTGTAGCTTGTTGCAAAAAACCAAATTATCCAACTTCTTAGTTTTCCCTGGTTTGTACACATACTGGTCTGGTCACCACACAGTTGATGTTGCACTTGAATTATGAAATATACATCAGGCATATTGCAGAGTCATATTTCTATGCTTCAAAGCATATTTGTCTATCTTGTTGCAGAAAATCGAGATATCCAACTTCTTAGTTTTCCCTAGTTTGTGATTGATTTTGGTCACAAATTATTTTTACACACACACACACACACACACACAGGAATGAACTAAAAAAAAAAGAAAAAAAAAAAGGTACATTCTTCTAACACTATCTGTTACTCTATTCCTCTTATTCTATTTTATTTAGTCTATGTACATAGTACTTGCTTTTTTCTTTACATGTCAATTTATGTTCATGTACGTTTTATTTTTTACTTTTGTTCATAGAAACACATAGGAAAACTAGCCACCGCAAAGAACTCCTAACTATAAATGTAGAAGAATCCATGCAAAGGTGAGCTTTTCTACCTGTGTTCCATATCCAATAGTTTTTCATTTACTCTGTCTGTATTTGTTGAACTGGTTTGCAGCTCTATTTTTTTTTTCCTCCTTGGATACTCCATATCTTCCTGTACATTAACTTGTCTTTGTGTCAATTATATTTTTTGTGCTGCTATCTTGAAATAAATAAATTTGTACTCCATCTTTTCTTTTCATGTGTTCCTATGTAACAATTTGCTTTCATGTCGATTGTATTCTCTGTACTGCGAGGCATACAGTTCTTACCTCCATTTTTTTTTCCTCTTATATAATATTACGTTCTCCCTTTTTTTCTTCCCCTCTATTATCCATTTATGATTCTATACTTAGTCCCATGTCTATGCTCACGGGTTCCCAGGATGGCAGAGTGGCAGATTTCATGTCCATCTATATCTTTACATCACGAGTCTGACCGATCGCCGTTCGTTTTCATAGTTCATGAATTTATGGCCGTAGGTTCCTGCATAGGTGCCATCAAACTCTCATGCCCCGTGTGTGTGGTATATATCTTGTGCCCGAAACTTCGGTGATCTAGAATTCAACCTTGGACTCGAAGCTTGTGAGTTATTTTTCCCAGCATATGTTGATATTTCAAAGCATCTGTTGATATTTTTCCCAGTTTGTTTCAACAATTAGCCAATTTTATGACCACGGGTTCCCCCCAATGCATTATCAAAGTCCCATGCCCTGTGTTCGGATATACATCTTGCATCCAAAACTTCAGTTATCTACAATTCGACCCCGGACTCCTCGAACTCATAAGCCTCACTCTTTATCGAACTCGCAAATTGTATATCCATCTATATCTTGACATCATGAGTTCGACCGAGCACTTTCGTTTCGTTAGCCAATTTTATGGCCGCGGGTTCCCGGGTACGCATTATCAAACTCTCATTCCCCGTGTTCCGAGTATACATATTCCATCCAAAACTTGGGTGATCTACGATTCCACCACGGACTCCTAGGTTCAAAAAAGTACCAAAGCATCTTTAATTCTCCTCCATGCCCGCCACGTTCGCCCCTTCCCAATACACATTAATTATGATTTTACTGGTGACAACTCACCATAGATGTTCAAAAATATTGGCATTAATAAGCGGAAAGCTCAAGGTAATCTCCCATTAAAATGCATTTATGGGAGAATATTATGGAATCTGATTAGTTTCCTCTGTCAATCTTGAATTCACAAAAAAAATGATGGTTTTTTTTTTTTTTTTAAGACGTCATAGTAGCAAGAATTCAATATTGTGCTGGCCCACTATCATCTACAAAGGTGTTCACATGATGCCGCTCTTTAGTATTGTGCACATAATTTTTGAAGCTTACAGGTTTGCATATTTGAGGCTCTGCTTGCATATGAAAATGTTGTTGCACCATTCCAATTTGAACATAGTTTGCATTTGGGACACAGAGAACAGTAATAAAATAAAATAATATGGAAATTGTTTAAGTAAATATAAACAAATTATCTTCTGACTTGAACCTGTTTTTGTCAAGATCCAGGTATATTACACAAATGTCAATGTTTTCCTCGCTTTTCAATAGTTTCTTGATTTACCTGCCATCTTCGCACACTTTCCCAATGCAAATTGATGACGCCTTTTATTAGCTTTGAAAATATTGCCATTAAAAGGCGAAAAGGGCGAGGACATCTGCCATTAAAACACATTGAACCGAGATTTAACAGAGATTATATTATGATGTTGCAGTGTCCGTTTTAAATACAACAAGGAGCAAAGGAAGTTTTTCATCACCTTATGGCTGCAGCTCAAAAACATGTCTGTGGAGATACCTTGAATATTTTTGGGCACGAGGACCAGCGTTTTCAGTGGTCCATAGCTTATGACTACTACTCGTCCACTTCTGCCCAGATGAAAGTTATCTAGACATCTGAAATTGCAACAACACATTGTATCCCCGATTTTTGTTTACTTTAAGGACTCGGTCACGTGCTGCGCCGAGAACTATATTCCAAACCAACAGATTGTCCAAATGGGCGACCATTTCCAAATCTCCCTATCGCCTAAAGTATTTCGAAAGATGTTAACACTTCCTGACCCAATGCCTACTTTCAAGGGTGAGAATTGCAAACAATTCTTAAAGAAGCATGGCAATGAATTAGACCTCTTGCCAAAGTTATTATAGGACCCAACGCTCGCTCCCTAGGACATGGCCATATTATGGGTTAGTGCATGTAAAAACCTTTTTCGTAAAATTGCATGGCTTTTCACGAGGACAACGAGACAAGAAAGTGAAACCGGCATCTCTCAGATGATTCTGTATATTTTATATTTTACGGTCGAGCAAAAAACCATCTTCCATTGCCGCAAGTTGATTTCCATTCAAATCTCTTCCCAATTATTGCAATAAAGGTGTTAACTCCCAAAATAGCACCGTCATTTTGGTCGGGTTTTATGGTGGATAGCATGGCTATTGATAGTTTCCTCAATTCATTATTGAGTCTTTTTAGCTGCAAAACTTAAGTTTTGGTTCTGACCCATACAGTCTTCTTTTCAAAATTTTCATTTTACACTTTCATCAGCTAACGTGTGTCCAAAAGTTGAGCGTGCGCTGTTGAAAGTGCATTCTTTCTGCAGCTAAGGAGTGCTTTTTACAAAGAGGCGCGTTGTTGAAAGTGCATACTTTCCACAGCTATTGAGCGATTTTCACAAAGTCGCGCGCTGAGGAAAGTCAATATTATCAACAGCTAACAGAGGCTGTACTCCCGGGTTGGCAACATCAAATCAAATCTTTGGTTCCATATCAGACATTGTTCACAAAAGACCGTTTAGAGTTTTGAATTGCAAATGGAAAGAATGATACTCAAACTTGCAGGGCACTTTTCAATCCCTTCCCAAGCTCCAAATGAAGATCTGAAAACGCCATTGGATATCTTAGATTCTCTAGATGTCGATCGACTATTTAAACATGCAAAATGGACTTTTTATGACCAAGAAATTTGATTTTGAAAATCTGCCCGCTTTCAACAGCGCAGAAGGCAAAATTTTGACTAGTTTGCTGTGGAAAGTGGCTACTTTCAACAGCGCAGGAGCAGATTTTTCAGGCAGGTGCGCTGTTGAAAGTTGTCATGGCCATAATAGCCAAATTTTCGCCCAGATCAAGAATTTTGGGGTTTGAATGGTTTGAATCCTTCTTCAATAAGCTGGTTATGAATTATCAAATCAAAATCTGAAGGCCATTTTTGGAGATGAAAGTCAAAAGGGCAATTTTTGACTAGA